>CM052718.1:61520995-61564222 GCA_028551405.1 Uromys caudimaculatus
CTCAGGTGACAGCAGATGCTGGCGAGGATGTGGAGAAAGAGGAACACTCCTCCATTGCTGGTGGGATTGCAAGCTGGTACAACCACTCTGGAAATCAGTGTGGCGGACCCTCAGAAAAATGGACATAATACCACCTGAGGACCCAGCTAATCTCTGTTTCTTAATTGTCCTTTGAAAAGTTTGTTCCCACCAGAGTCCCTCCTCAGCACAGAAAATCAGTAGCTGCTGCTATGTAAACGTCATAGTTATGGTTCGGTCTGAGAAATGAATATCAGTTCTGTTCCTGGTCCTCTTGATTATCTTTTTTCAGAAAGAACAGAGCAGGGTCTAAGCATTATTAATAGAGTCTTAGCATAACCCTCAGTAAATTCAGGTGCTCAGGTAGTCGCTTTCATGTCCTGTCTCCCCACCTATTTAGCTTTGAACGTTTCCCTGTCTTTTGCCACTTTCCCTTGAGGGCTCATTAGCACTCTGACCTCTTGCTTGCCTTCAGTGCTTATGCCTTTCCCACCCACTAGTAATGACAGTCTCCACGGTGTCCTCCCCACAGGCAGGGCTCGAGGTAAGCACCTTCCTCCAGAAGAAGGTGGCACCGGGTCCCATAGCAAACTCAGGGCAGTGTGAGCAGCAGAACCCTGAGTGTGTCTGTGCATGTGTGTGTGTCTGTCTGTCTGTCTGTGTCTGCGTGTCTGTGTGTGTGTCTGTGTGTCCCTGTACCCTCACATTGTTCTGAACGCCTAACTGGCACATTTGTTACTCCAGCTAGTAAACTTAAGAGCTAGCTCTATGTCTGTCTCAGATGTGTATTTTATTTGTGTTTTGTCTTCCAGCCTCGTTGACTGTGATTTCTGTGAAAGCTGTCTCAGGCATGATCACTCTTTCTGTGACGGGGAAAATGCAGCTAACTTACGCCATCTTCTACATCATGCTTGTCATCATGATAGCCTCTTGTGTTTTCCAAGTCAGGTAAGTCAGTGTCTACAAACTCCATCCTCTCAGACTTCCTGTGCTTCTCTGTGCATCGGCTTAGAAGATAACTGAACTGAAATACAGCAGTTCTCAAGCTGCAGGACAGGCAGCTCATCCAGAGCCAGCATTGCTTTCTTCTTCCTTCCAGTCATTAGTTTGTACTGAGTGCTGCCTTTGTGTCTTATACATTCTAAGTGCAGTGGTGATCCAGCTAAGTATGCTTGATGCTTCCCTGGTGCTCTCCTGCTTGTAATTAATACCCATTGTACACAGGTTGTCATTAGCAATAAATCAAAGGGGCAGGTTCACACCCACAGTTTCATTCTAAATACTGAGATGCATGAACCACTCACCTCCATCTCTTAGCTCGCGCTCGTTAATTGCCTAGAGATGCACAGAACCAGACATCTAGCCCAGAGGAAAACCCTTTCCCCAGAACTCTGCATATCATACCCACGGGACTTCAGAATGATTGTTTCATATTTCTCTTGGGTCCTAATACTGGTGACATGAAACCTTTTTAATTCCTGTCCCTGCCTCCGTCTGTTTCAGTCACTCTCCCTACTTGTATGTTGTGGTTGAACCTCTGCCTGCTAGGCTCTTCAGAGTTAGCCAGAGAGTTTACCCCAAAATACTATGCAGAAGCATCACCCCTGGGCCAAGAAGGAAGCCAGAGCTCAAGCTGCTAATGTGGGGAGCTTGTCCTACAGATGGCAGCAAGCTCTAAGTCTTGTGGGTTGTGAGTCCTGGGTCACTTCTAAGACTGAGCATGTTTATCAAACCTGAATATTGCTATTCTGCCACTTCTACCTTCTGAATCAGTGGTACCACAACAGTGCCTGTGGGGTTTAGTTACTAGTCTCATTATCCTCACATGAATTTAAAGGCAGACACAACTGAAGGAAGACTGCATCGTCTCAACCTTATGTAACTCTCTCCACCATCACAAAGTGAAAATGTAGTCCTCCACCTTGATTCCCATTGAAATTACCTGAGGTTTGTTTACACTTGTGTATTCTCCTCTCTCTCTCTCTCTCTCTCTCTCTCTCTCTCTCTCTCTCTCTCTCTCTCTCTCTCTCACACACACACACACACACACACCCCTGCACATACATACTAGCTTTACCCACAAACCTCCTTTTTTTTCAGTTAGACATCTGTAGCTCCTTGCTGGAGAGTGATCAGTCACTTGCCCTACCTAACAGCAGTGCTTTGAAACCTCCCAGGTGATGCCATGCAAGACACTGCTTTGCCTCTGTTGGAGCCGCACCGCTGCATATAGCCAGTGTGGAGACGCGAGTTCCCGATGGTGGCTGCAGCCCCAACATGTGCTCTGCAGCTGGAGCAGCAAGGATTGCTTTTGAAACATTAAACATTCTTCTGCTTCTCCCTCTCCTTTCTTGGCACATGGCATGTCAGTGGATAGCTATATGTTCCCAGATATGATATTTAACAGATTCTAGGATCTATCTTAACGAATCAACCCCCAGTGTGATACTGGTCCAGCAGCTTGAACTGCTTCCAACTCAAACTTTTGTGGCCTCAGATTATGATTAATTGCTTTTCATTGTTACTGTTGTTGGTTTAAACAGACCATAAAAGCTGACATCTGCTCTCATCATCAGATGTGTCTAAGCTATGACTGCTGACTGGAGTGCTCTCTCACTACACTTCCTGTCCCTTCGTAGTTATAGTTTCAGAGCATTCGTTTCTTGAAGTTATTGTTAGCCATTGCTGAGTGCTGCTAACCCAGAACTTTGATAAATGCCATCTTCCATAGGTTCCTGAATCAAGCCACAGAACTCTACACAATGACCACAGTGGTACCAGTCAACCATGTTTTCTTTACAATCAGTGCTATCATCGCAGGTGAGTGAGTCCTGGCTTTCCACACCCCACCACGGTACAAGATTTTCTCAGAGTCAAAGAGGGGAACAAGGAAGCCTTGGGAGCCCATGTCCCCAACCTCCAGCCAGCATCTGATTCCCTCCATACTCCTCTCCTTTGTGTGAATGCTCCCTGGTGTTCTCTGCCTCCTGAGGCAGCTCAGTGCTGTTCTGGGATGACTCTCATTAAAGGAATGTTCCAGTGACTAGAAAGTGTTTCCTTACATTGGAGCTCAAATGAGTTTCCTTATGAGTTCAAGAGACTCACTGGTTCTGCTTTCGCAAGTCTTCTGCTTGCAGCTCCTTCTAATCAAGGTGACTGAAAAGTCCTCTTAAGTCTTGCCTCCAGGCCAAACAACTTCAATTCTTTAAACTCATCCCTCTGTGCCACTCATCACTTTAGTGAAAGATTGGTGTCCCTGACCTAGTTTATCATTGCAGGGAAGGCATGACAAACTTGCACATTTGCTATTTCCTCTCTTACAGCTCTTGTATTTTATTTTATTTTATTTTATTTTATTTTATTTTATTTATTTATTTTTGGTTTTTCGAGACAGGGTTTCTCTGTGTAGCCCTAGCTGTCCTGGAACTCACTCTGTAGACCAGGCTGGCCTCGAACTCAGAAATCCACCTGCCTCTGCCTTCCAAGTGCTGGGACTAAAGGCGTGCGCCACCACTGCCCGGCACACAGTTCTTGTATTTTAATGAATACCTTTTACATTACAGAGATAATAATGTTACAAAGTACAAACTTAAAACTTGGTCCAAATCAAAATACAATAGATTCAACTAAATCACTTATAAATTTGATAATGATAGATCGTAGCTCAGTAGCTTATTGATGTATTTGCCATTTTCTCTTCAGGCTACTGATATACAGTTAACCTCCTGCCTCTACATCCCCAGTACTGGGATAACAGATGTGTGCCACTAGGCCCACCCCAGTGAACAGCTCTTAAAATAATTCATACAACCTCTGTTTCTCAAAAAATTGAACTTCAGTGAAATACTTAAAGAAAAGATTATATCCCAAGGCATCTATCTTTTTTTTTTTTTTTTAGTGTCTAGTGCTTTCTGGGGACAGTATAAAGGACTGTATGTTGGTACATCCTAGAATTATCAGAAAATTAAAATAAAACAAAAAGTTACAGGCATGACATACAGTTTAATAACCAATATACAGAAAAATATAAAAATAATGTAGCTCTCTGAACAGAAGGTTTTTCAGCTAACAGGACTGAATATAATGCTCAGGACATCTAGCAACTGGTGAGTTAGGAGTGCTGGAACTGTCTGGAAATGATAACGTTCATCTGATGCTGTGTGTAGAATGGCAGCACAGCCTTTCAATGGCCATCCCCCCCACAACAAAAGGTACAGCTTAAAGCCGAAATGCTGCCATTTCCTTCCTACCAGGTTGGTAAATGTTTGGTTGTATTGCAGCAGCCAGCAAGGACAAGGCTGCATGGTCACAGGTGCCCTCATGGGCTTGGGAGGTAGGGCCACTGTCCCAGAACTGAATTTCATCGTATTTATCAAGGACCTTTAAAAAGTTTCTACTCTGATTCTACAAGTCAACAGCAAAACCACAAGTGGGCTGTTTTTAAAATGGGCAAAGAACCTAAGTGGTTCTGCAAAGAAAATATACAGTTGCCCACAAGCAAATGAAAATGTTCAGCATCAGTAATCATCAAGTAAATCAAATGAAATGCCTCTTCACATCTGTCAGGATGATGGCTATTTGGGGCTTGTTTTTTGTTTGTTTTTGTTTGGAGGACAGTGTCTCTTACGTAATCCTGGCTGACCTAGAAATCACTTTGTAGACCAGGCTGGCCTCAAACTCACAGAGATTTGCCTGCCTCTGTCTTTCCGCCTCTCCTCTGCCTCTCCGCCTCTGTATCTGCCTCCACCTCCACCTCCGCCTCCGCTTCACTCTGCCCACCTCCTGAGTAGTGGGATTAACAGAATATGCCGCCATGCCCAACCAAAGATTTTATTTGTTTATGTGTTGTATGTATATAGGTGTTTTGTCTGTATACATATCTGCATACCAGAAGAAGGCATCAGATCCAGTGAGACTACAATTATAGACAGTTGTAAGCAGCCATCTGGATGCCTGGAATTGAACTCAGGGCCTCTAGAAGAGCAGCTAATGCTCTTAACTGCAGCGCAATCTCTCCAATGCTAGGGTGGCCACTATTAAACACAAAAACAAAAGACAAACAACAACAACAAAAGTATCAGCAAGGATGTTAGAATGTTAACTCCTGTACCATTGGTAAATGGTATAAATGAAAATATAAAATGATGTACAATATGCAGTTACTCAAATTTTTTTAAATCGTTGTACAGCCCAGCAATTCTACCCCTGTGTATGTACCTCAAAAATGAATAAAAATTTGTAGCACTGATCATAGTAGCCAAAAGAGAAAAGCAATCCCAGGATCCATTGACAGACAGTGGACAGAAAAAGTGTGATGAGTGCGTATAATAGACTACATCCCTGAAAAGGAAGGGGATTCTGCCACCTGCCCCAGTGTTGATGAAACAGGAGGACATTATTAAGAGAATCAAGCCAATCACAGAAAGAAAAATAGTGAGCTCATCTACTTGAGTCAAATTCATAGAAACAGAAAGAAAAACAGGGTGGTTACTAGAGAAAGGAAGAGTTGAAATGCTTGATCAGAATACAGCTTCAAGCTTCCAAAATGATAGAGTCATCAGATAGGATGGTAAATGTTATAATATGTATATTCTAATGTAGTTTTAAAATAAAAATAAAAGTCTCTGCTCTCCAAAACAGAAGTCCCACTTCCAGAAACCCGTTGTGATGACACAAAAGTTTCTTAACACTGGGAGAGTACCGAGAAATTCAGTACTGCTTAACTAAAGAACAGCTTACAAGCCCTTAGAGAAATTAATATTAGGATGCATTGACTTAGATTAACAAAAACTTTAACATGACCTCAGAGAGGTCCATTACAGTACAGGGAGTGCTTGGGAAATGCTCTATCCAGCAGAATAGACGCAGCTCATTCTGCAAGTGGGAAGGTCAGGTTAAGACTGGCCAGCCTCTCCTAAGGGCAGGGCTCACCCTGCTCAACATGATGTCTCCAGCATGGACAGCAGCAGCTCCTAAAAGACAGCAAGTTTTCTCTGCCCACCTAGCAAAACTAACACCCCCACCCTCACCCACACAGCTAGCTTAGAGTATCCATGATTTAAAGATTTCCTACTTAATAAAAGCTCTGCACAGTGTTTGGGACTTTAAATGAAGGAATCATCGGGACTAATACGGCGAGAAGAGAAGTTCATCAAGGAAGCTGATAGACGCTTGTTTCCTGAGGCCTACAGGCGAAAACCAGAGGGAGGAAGTGGGAGGGATCTCCATGGAGAAAAATGGAACTAGGGCAAACCAAGTTGCCAGAGATTTTCCTAGCGCCCATTTGGGCATCTGGCCATACTTATACATAATGCAGGCCATAGCCAAAGGGATAGCAGAGCTGCAGCTGGCAGCCCAGGGTAGAGCCAGCATGCCAGTGGCCTCGAGATCCACTCCGACTCTCAGGGTAGGTTTACTAGCTCCTGATAGGAAATGCTCACTGGAGGCTTGTTCTCTTGCAAGTTCCACAGAGGAAACCTGGACTGTAAAGGACCTTTCTGTTTACAGTTCTGGGAAGACAACTCAGGCAGTAAAGTGCTTCCCATGTGTACTGGCTAGTTTTGTGTGTCAACTTGACACAAGCTGGAGTTATCACAGAGAAAGGAGCTTCAGGTGAGAAAATGCCTCTATGAGATCCAGGTGTAAGGCATTTTCTCAATTAGTGATCAAGGGGGGAGGGCCCCTTGTGGGTAGTACCATCTGTGGGCTGGTAGTCTTGGGTTCTATAAGAAAGCAGGCTGAGCAAGCCAGGGGAAGCAAGCAAGCCAGTAAGAAACATCCTTCCATGGCCTCTGCATCAACTCCTGCTTCCTGACCTGCTTGAGTTCCAATCCTGACTTCCTCTGGTGATGAACAGCCTCATGGAAGTGTAAGCTGAATAAACCCTTTCCTCCCCAACTTGCTTCTTGGTCATGATGTTTGTGCAGGAATAGAAACCCTGACTAAGACACCATGCAAGCTGTGTCTGTGTTCCCAGAGCAGAGCTCACTAGCTAGCCAGCCTAGCCAAATGAGAGACCCTATCCCTAAAACCAAGGTGGTGGACAGCTCACGAGGAAAGACCTTGAGGTCATGCTCTGGCCTCTATACTCACACAGATGCATGTGCACACATATGTCCATGCATACACACACAAATGCATATATAAGCAAAAGTGGAATTTCTCCTTACAAAAATTACATAGGTTTTATAAGATTAATAATTATATTAAGTTTATAAGCCCATGTAACTTAACTTTTAAGTAACTTAAAATGTAAAAATAGCACACAAAGTCTTTAGATTAAAATACTGAATGTGCATTTTAAGGGAAATCACACATAGAAAAAATGTATTAACGATTTTTTAAAAATAATGTGTTGCTATTACAAATTCCCTTACCCTAAAACTAACTTAGACCTCTGATCTCACATAGGCGTCATCTTTTACCAGGAATTCCTCGGTGCTGCCTTTGCCACTGTATTTATATATCTTTTTGGGTGAGTACATGTCTCAGAGGTAAGATATGTGAAGTTCTATTAGCTTTGTATAGCTATGTATACCTGAAGTATAGAAAATTGGAGCATACTATAGGAAACATGCTTTTCGACTTAACACTCTACACAAGACTGTGCCCTTGACTGGGTAGCTTTGTATCCCTTTGAGAGTTCTGAAACATTGAGGATTTTCAGTTCCAGCCATCATGGTAAATCCATGGATCTCTGTGGTTACTCCATGGCCTTATAGTACTGTATCAGGCCCACCACTCCCCGGGAACTCTTAGGTTAGGTCTCTATTTGAGAAACATGGATACCTTTTGGATCATCCAAATTAAAAGGCCAAGAACTGTGGTAAATCCCTAGTTTAGGATTCAATAGCTTTGGGTTGGTACCTGCCCTTTCTGTCTTAAGGCACCCAGTTAGGCCTCTTCTCAGACTTTGTGTATATCACTGCTAACATTGCTGGCAAACAGAGCTAAACCTCGACAATGTGTTGCCAATCAATAGCTGCTTCTATTGGCTCCAAGTACACCCAATTAATGCTTAGCTGCTTCTTGATCTGCTATTCAGCATGACCATTGTTATGCAAACTGGAGCCTAGTCTATTTTCAACATAGGAAACCATCTATCTTGAAAATTCAATTTCATAAGACATCTGGGCGCGGCCAAACTTCTGGGGTCTGGAAACTATGACTACTCTTATGGCCAAGGACAATGAGATTTCTTAGAAAATTAAAGAATAACTTGTTTTGTACTCACATTGCATGCCAGTAATGGGTCTGGGCATGCATGGATAGAAAATGAGACCTAATGTCTACCCAAAGGGTTTAGAGCCTGAATTAGCCTCCAGATGGTGAAAAGCTGGTGTCGAGAGTTATTGGAAACTGCCCAGCTCTTGGTTCTGGGTATAACTATTACTGGCTGTAAGAATTACAGCTAGTTTGAAGCAGTTTACCATAAGAAATGGTATATACAAAACGGGTGGAATTTATGTCATCATGTAGAAGTTAGAGCTCAACTACTTAATATCGTGAGCTGTTTCAGTATTCCTGTGTTAATAATAATAATAACACATTAATGAAGATGAATGTGTCTCTTACAGGTGCTTTCTGTCATTCCTTGGAGTGTTTTTAGTGACAAGAAATAGAGAAAAGCAACATCTACAACAGTCTTTTATTGATTTGGGGAATATTCCTGGTAAGAAAAAATATATGTATTTTTTTCTCTAATGTATAATAGATTATCCTTGGACCTGAGATGGCTCAGTGGGTAAAAGTGCTTGCCACCAAGCCGGTGACATGAGTTTGTTCCCTGGGACCCACATGGTGGAAGGAAGTAACCAGCTTCCCAGTGTTCTCACCTCTGTGCATGCATACATACACACACAAATACATGTGCATTTTTTAAATACAAAAAAGTATCCTTAGGAAGTAATCATTGTCAGTACTATTTTGGGTGTTAACATAAAAATGTAATTTTTGCCTCAAAAAGTGCATTTAGTGATGAAGCTCTAGGAGGTGTAGTGTTGACAGTCTATCTATAGAATGTCAGTCCTCACAGAACAATGCCACTGTTGGAGAAATGACCAGGCTTCTTTGATGTGGGTCACTCGGTGGATCTCTTCATTGGGTGTCCTTAAAGTGTCAATGGACATGGCTGCATGAGGGATGGCAGATGCCTGACACCTTCAGAGCCTTTGATGGGACGTCCAGGGGCTGAGCATCACTCCCGAGGAAGGCTGAGGCCACTGTTCTTGCCGACTGGGTCAGTGGGTATCATCTTCCCAGTGCTCATCTCCACTGAGAAACAGCTCACCTTGGGCACGTACATTACACAACAGAAGCAAAGTCAACCTGTGCTTCCTGTCCTCCCAGCCGAGCTTAGCCATTCGTTCTCAGCTCTGCGAGGGGTTTGAGGTCACCTATAAGTTTCTGTGTAGTAGAAGATAGTTCTTTCCACCGTTCTGTTAGCATCATGCCTTTAAAACAAGAATGGTTAAAGTTTCTATAAGATTGGTGAATGGAAGCTGAGGAAGTGCATTTGGTATTCTCTTTGCCATGAGAGCTACCTCATCAACATTTGGTGACAGAACAAACATTTGTAGCAATGCTTATTATGGCTTGCTTAAAACTGCTTTTGGGGTGGGGGGAAGAAATAAAAATGCTGGAAAATAAAATGATTTTTTGTTGGGTTTTAAACTATTTTCTACTTCACAAAGCCTCATGTATAGGATCTGCAATGGCTTTTAAAACTCCCAGTCCATAATGCTTTCCTGTGCTATTATATGGACATGGGGAAAGACAAAACACCAGTGTCTGGAGATGAGTGACTAAGTTATGTGGCTCTCCTGATTGTTCCAACCTGTTCTGTGCCCAGTACAGGGTGGGCAGACATCATGCGGACGAACATGTGACCACATGACAAGTGCTATGAGATTTTTGTGGGCCTTTCTTCCTTGACATTTTATCTTTTTCATTGAGAGGATAACCACATAGTATTTTTTTAAAGGCATAAAATGTAGCCAGAACTGAAGAGAAATTATTAGGACATTTTTATCTTTAAGAGCTCAAAAGGTCTTTTATGATTATTATCTCCACAGGGAAACAAATGTTGGACAAAATACAACCAGATTCAAATGGCTTATCCTATGGAACCTTGCCTGATGGAGGTGACTCAACAAGGGGCCAACATGGAGAGAAGAAAGAAGCCTAGGCTGCCAAGAGGGATGGCTGTTGGCTTGCTATTCGATACCACCTTTTAAAGGATTGCACACGTTTGCTCTGGGTCAGCAGCTATTTCACGCTGACATGTGTGTGCATTCACTTCTCTCCCCCACTGTGGACAAGCAGGGCCTTCCTAATCTCTAGCAGTCTAATGCTTTCATAGGATGCAAGTCCAAGTGCTCCCCACACCCTGCATCTCTCCCTAGCGATCCTCTAGCTGGCTTAATGAGAGCCTGGCTGCTGGAGCGAGAATGTCACACAAAAATGTGCACTCAAGATTTGGCCATAGAAGGCAGAGGTTGCTTCTCCATGTGGCTTGCAGAATCTGCTTGTTGGCTTCAAAAACACCCTCTTGTGCTACAACCTTAGTCTTTAAAGGGAGATTCGATGTGCTTGTTCTCAGGCACCTTCTATGAACCTCTCTTAAGGAACTCACTCCTTTTCCCCTGTTGTATGGCAAATCACTGTCTCAGCCAATTCTGTTAAAATAAAGGGCCTCATTACAAAATTGAGTTTACAAGTGGTATTCTCTGATGGCATTTACTAAAAACTCTAAGACCTGCTAATGGCATTTTTTTAAGCCTAAAAAAAATGGGAGCATTTAAGACATCTTAGTGTGCTCACCTCTGTGGTATATGTACTAAAACTCAAACATCACATAGGTCATCATGGTCTCTGCGTAAGTATGACACACAAATTTGTAAAGTGTTAAAATATCTAGAATTCATTTTCTCCAGCTTTATGATCCTCTTATATTTACACTGAAACTCAAGAAAAACTTTATGTCATATGCCTTAGATTGTGATAGACCCTATACTTTATCAGTGGGTTTCTACATCTTAACTTCTAATATAAGTCTCAAAATGGCATTTAGTTACTTAGGATATTCATACTACACACTGTTTCTCCCCCCAAGTCCTCTAAAGTTTGCCAATCTTTCCAGAAAATGACAATCAGAATCAGAGAAGTGGGTTTCAGCTACTTGAATATAGCCATGAGATCCAACCTGGGCATAGGTGGCCTGTGTCGCATATGACTCTCTGTGACCTCCTGCCATGTCGACCCACATACGTTTCAGGCAGAATCTGTATAATGATATCTCCTGCTCTACCTAATGTTTAAACAATGAGAAAAGGGGACAAATTTATCACAACCAAATAATAAGGCCCATCCTTAATGACATTTTAAAGCCTCAGGTCGCTCAAACTATGCTAGCCCAGTGCCACTCAAGAATTGTGTTTGTGCGTGGTGCTAAACTCAGAGCTAATGAAATACTAACCTGAACTATTTCTAGTCTTTTAATTTTTTTTCTTATTATAACCTGAACTCCTAAGCAAACTGGAATATCCCGAAGTCCATGTATAGTTTCTGAGCCCTGGATAGCTGTCAGCAATTCCTACCACCTTGAAAAGTGTCCATTGATATAATGCAAGTCATATAATTAACAACATACTGGGTGCAGTACGTTGGCTCTGAGAGACTCGGCTAAGTTATGTATCCAGTGCCTTAAGCTATGGGTTTTTAGTAAATCTTGACATTGGTTTCAAAAATTGGAAAAGGGGTTTTACTTGAGCTAACAGACCACATTCATAGCTACAGCACCCAGTTCTGAGCACTGTAGAATTTTGCAAATACAAGCTTAACAACAGTTTGTTTGTAACCTCCACCATTTGCATTAAAGGTTTTGAGAAATGAAATTTATTTATGCTATACAGGGATGCTTTTGAAATCAGGATTACATACATAATGCATGCAGACCTAGCTTCACTGATTATGACACGCCAAACCAAGGTGAATAGAAGTGTTAGTCTACTGGCTTATGGGGTGTTCTGTTTGTCTTTCTCTCTAGTACTTAGTGCCTGACAACCAAAGCCAACCCGTTCCTTCTGGCATTGTAAGCTGGGAACCCTGGGCCAACATCGGCTCATCTGACTATTTGTCTAGACCAAGGACTGGCAAACATTTTAGTAAAGATGTACAAAGTAAATGTTTGGGGGTTTGTGTTGTCCATATGGTATCTGTCCCCCACTCCTCAGCTGTTCCATAATAGCATAAATGTAGCCATGGACAATATGTAAACAATAATGAACATCAGCAGTTATTAACAAAACAAAACAAAAAATAGTAACCAATCCATGTGTGTAGTTGGCCAAGCTCTGGTGCAAACTCTTGCCTCTGCTATGCAACTTATTTTTCTTGTTTCCTGGGCACTGGATAACTAAAAAAACATTGACACATCATGGCTTACGACAAACCAGATACTTGATATTTACATTAAGATCATTTTGCTTATACAAGAAATAGATGTATTTATTTTGAGTTTATTCTCAGAGTCCAACTTTGTCTCATTGGAAGGCAATTGGTTCTTTTATGGACACCACTAAATGTGCTGGAAGTCTCCAGTTTTATGCACCGCTCATAGTAACTTTGGGAGCTATCTCTCATGCAGTTGACTAACGCACAGGTCTCTCACATCTGACAGCTTAGTTTAAATGCTTGCTTATCCTATTCTACAATACTTTCATTACCAAAATTCCTTGAAAACTAATGAAATAAGAGATATTTTTCAAAAAAAAGATTCAGAATGTATTCTTCACAAACACACACAGACATACACACAACAATAACACATACACACACGTGTTCTGTGTAGAAAAAGAAAGAAAAGAAGCAGATTGTGTAGCCAAGGACAATTTCATTGCTACTCAAGAGTGATGTGACAGCATCTAAGTTTGGCTCCAAAGAAAGCAGGTGTGGTGGTGGACATGATGGAAAGGAAGGGAAATGTCAAACCGAGCTCCTGAGGCCACTCTGGTCTCCAGGCACACAGTACACCACAAATACTCATGATACATGCTCAGCCACTTTGAAGGCTGCCTCTGGGATGCCAATTTGATAGTGAAATGAAGGACATAAATATATCAGTTTGCTTTATGTAAATTCTGAGGCTTGTTATTAGGGCTGACTGTGAACAAGAACTACAAACCTAATGCACATGTCTGGCACCTGTCAGTACTTCCTTCCCCCCAGTCCAGTCTTTTTACTGTCAAAGTTGTGCCCTTTTATAATGACATATAGCTGGGATCATAGAATATGAAGCCTTTTGAGCCTGATTTCTTTCATTTCTTAGCACACATTTATTTTCCCTCCGAGTCCTTCATGGTTTCATAGTCTTTCAGTAAGATTGCTAGATAAACACCACACACTTTGTAGTGCTAAGAGCTCAAAACTGAACCTAACATGATTGTGTGAGGAATTCTGAGACAGCGTCTAATCTTTAGACTCAAGTCTGGTTCTCGTTATGTCCATCTAGAAAAAAATAAAATAATCCACACATACACAGTTTCAAATATAGACCAGTGTGGGGTACTGAACACAGTGCTTTGACACAGTGCTTCAGCAATTGTGGTAAATAGAAGGAAGAGACTTCCCACCCAGGAATTCTTGTGCCTGTCGCCTTTCTGACCAGACTGAGGGTACAACACAACATACTGCCCTGTGCCAGAAGAACAAAACAGGAGCTATGGCCCAACTAGGAAAACTTTTTCAATTTGGGTCCTTATTGAGAGTTACTGAGTCCCAACCACAGCATAAAAGAGGAATATCAAACCCAAAGCAAATAAATGATTCTTCAAGATGCACCCAGCTGAGCAAGCTGTTGCTAGAAAGTCTACAGAGTCCCAGGCAAGATGCAAGCTAGTCTCCATGCTCCAGGAAAGAATCTGGCCTGGTCTTGGTGGAGCAGCTTGTGTGGGCCAAAGCCACTTTGCACGTATGAGCTGCTGCCATGCAGACATGAGGCGGTCCTTCCAGCACACATCTGTCCCACTTCCAGAACCTTCCCTTTCACAGTTCTAATTTTAAAACAGCTGCAGACATTTTCTGCAGCTTGAGCTCTCCTCCCTCTGTCCAGAGACCTCTCCTAAGCCTTCTGAACACAATGTACCTACAAAGAAATGAATCAGTTTAAGAGTGCCTCATACAGAGACTCAAAGCTTAGGATAGTTGCCTGATTATAGACTACTCACACAAATACCACATGACTCAAATTGGCAAACACTCATGAGGTCACTAGGTCAAAATTGATTGCCTACTATTTTAGTATTTGGTTTAGTGGGGTTTTAGAGCAGTTTTGAATTTGCTTCTTGAACACTGAGCAGAAGGTACAGAGATTTCTGACATAATCCCAGCCCCCGAGCTTGTGCAGCCCCTCCTTTACCAACACCCCCTCCCAGTGGCATGTTCGGTACCATCAATGAACTTACACTGATATATCTGTATCACGCCTTGTCCCTTATCTCCACTAGGTACCTGTTCTGGTTTTGGGTTTTGTTGTTGTTGTTGTTTTTGGGTTTTGTTTTTTTGTTTTTTGTTTTTTTGGGTGTTTTGTTTTGTTTTTGTCAGCTTGCTACAAGCTAGAGTTATCTATGAGGTGGGAACCACAGTTGAAAAATCCCTCCATAAGATATAGATAAGCCTGTGGAGCATCTTCTTGCTCAGTAATTAATGTAGAAGAACCCAAACCATTGTGGATTGTGCCACTCTGGACTGGTGACCCTCATTGCTATAAGAGGCTGGGGCCGGGCATGGTGGTCCACACCTTTAATCCCAGAACCTGCAGAGGCAGAGGGAATCTCTGTGAGTTTCAAGTCACCCTAGTCTACAAATCAGTTTCAGGATGCCTGGGATAAGGGGGGGGAGAGAAAGGGAGAGGGAGAGAGAGAGGGAGAGAGGGAGAGAGGGAGAGAAAGGAAAAGAAGAAGAAGAAGAAGGAGAAGGAGAAGGAGGAGAAGGAGAAGAAGAAGAAGAAGAAGAAGAAGAAGAAGAAGAAGAAGAAGAAGAAGAAGAAGAAGAAGAAGAAGAAGAAGAAGAAGAAGAAGAAGAAGAAAGCAGTCTGAGAGGCTGAGCAAGGCAGGAAGAGCAAGCCAAGAAGCAGCATCCCTCCATGGCTTCTGCTTCGGGTCCTGCACTGACTTCCTTCAGTGATGGACTGTGATGTGGATATATAACAAAATAAACCCTTTCCTCCCCAAGTTGCTATAGTCATGGTGTTTCATCACAGCAATGGAAACCATAACTAAGACAGTACTCTTGGAAGCATGAATTCTGTGATTTTGATTACAGGTCTAATGACACTCATCCACCATTACAGTATCATATCAAAAACACTCTAAAGTTTCTGTGCTCTTCCAACGCTTTCTTCCCTGCTTAACCTCTGGTCTTCTTTGCTCTTTCTGGAACCTCATACAGTTTTTCTCATACACTATGTGATCTTCAAAGCCTGGCTACCTTCATCTCTTAGAATTCATCCCCCTTCCATGTCCTCTCTCAGCTTGCTATTCCTGCCTAGTACTGAATAAGGTCACTCTCTGGATGTACCACAATTTATCCATTCATCTACCAGTGGATATCTTGCTTGCCTCCAAATCATGATAGCTTATGATCCTTAGGAATGCAGAATGAATGAGCCATGAAGACCAGCATCTTGGGAACTTACCATCTAGTCCCAGAAATAACAGGTATTATTTACTGAGCCCACAGTATGTACCGGGCACTATGCTGCATCTTCTCTTTGAGTGGCTTATTTTATCCTTACAAATTTATGCAGCAGGGATGTCTTCTTCATACTTTACATATTAGAAAACCATATCAACCACAATACAGAGCATAGTATCAGGTAAGATGAGGGTGACGGCTAGAACATAAATTTAAGGAAGCCATAAAAATCTTCCTTCCAGGGTTGTGAAAAGGCCAGTCCCATACTTACAGAACAGCAAGAGTAAAGTTAGTCCTAAATCAAGTCTTATATATGCCCTACTGTGTCCCAGCTCTGCACGGGGATTGGCTGACTTGGTCAGTATTATTCAGCTGTCAAGTAGCACTACTTAGATCTGAACCAAGACTATAACTCTTACCTTATTCTTACCACTGCTTCCACAGTCACATGGCAAAAGGTCTCTCAGGGCACTTGAACAAATAACCTGGAAGCCACATGGAGTAAAAGGTCACTGTAAATTAGGTGATGTTCAGAGAAATAGGGCTGGGGTATGTTAGTTGGACAAAATGCATGGTCTCTCTGCAATCCTAAAACTCATGCATATGGTCCTTATTTGGAAAAAAGGTTCTTTGTAATAGTTATTAAGATTCACCACCCCCCAATGTGTTTGTGTTTGAGCTCACATGTGTGGTCAGGTGCACACATGTATATGGAAGGCCCTGGTTGATGTCAGGAGTCTTCCTTGATCATTCTCTACCTTATTATTGAGACAGGGTCTATCACTTGAATCCAGGACTCATCAGAAGGGCTAGTCTGGCTATGCTGTTTGCTGTGGAGATTCCCCAAGATCTAAAATTACCAAATTACAACCCAGGACTTACATGGGATCTGGGGTTCTGAACTCTCATTCTTACATTTGTGTAGCAAGAGCTTGAGCCACTGAGCAATCTCCCCAGCCCTAACAATTAAGTTTCTTAGAGGGGACATCAACCTGGTTTTCTTGGGTGGCCAAAGCTAGTAGGTATTCTTTAAAAAGATAGAAGAGGGGGAAATCCAGATTCAGTCACTTGAAAATGGGGCAGAAACAAGGGTCTTGAAATCACAACAGAGAATGCCTGGAGCCACTGGAACCTGGAAGAGATCAAGGATGACTCTCCCTTTTAGGGACTCCACAGGAAGCACTGATCCCTTAACCTTTGATTTGGATTTATATCTCAAGAAGAAAATATATTTACTTCTGCTGCTTCAAGCCACCAAGCATATGACAATTCGTTGCAGTGACCTAGAAAATGAACGTGTAGATCACCATGATCTTTGAAGCACCAGGACATGAGAAAGCCTCACAAATAAACAGACTCTGCATATGCTGGTAACATGAGGAGGGCCCCTCCACTGGCCTCCAGAGGCTGGATCTGGCGTACATTTAAGAGTTTGGACTAGACTTTAGAAGAAACTGGTGGCATTTGCTTTGTGTCTAGGAACGGATATGAATATAGTATTAGGACTTTAGTGGCTGAGAGATGGCCCAGCCAATAAAAATGCTTGTCACATAAACACGAGGACCTGAGTTTAACCTACCAGTCAATGAGCACCTGGGTCAGTGTGGTATCCTACACCCCCAAGATTGAAAAGGACTCCTAATGTTCACCTCTGGCCTCCATAGCACAGCACTCACAGATCTGAACATTCATACACACATAAGTCAGCTTTCTGGTTAGTATCATCAAATCTATGGTAGAACAACCTAAGAGGAAAGGTTGATTTGATTCACAACTTCACAAATTTTAGTCGAGCACAGTGGAAGACATGATGGTGGGGCAGGTCCCCCATGGCCGTGGAAATGACAAGGAAGAAGAGGGTGGACCAGAACCAGGAGCACGTGAACTTTTAAAGACCTATCACCAGTAACCTACTTCTTCCAGCCAAGCCAAGCTTCTTAAAGATCCTACAGTCTTCTAAATAATGCCACAAGCTGGGAACTAGATGATCAAAATGCAGGCCTATATGGGACATTTCAGATTCAAACCACAAGGACATTATCAGTACCTTCTGAAAGTCCCTATCAAAACGGAATGAAACTTCCCTGCATCCTTAGCTATTCCCTGTTTGTGTAAGATGGTAGGATGAGCTCAAGAAATGAGGATTTAACTAAAGTGTGCACTTGCAGCCCGTCTTCTCTTACCAGAAATGAGCAGGTGTGGATGCCCTTCAGGGGGATAGTGATTCCTGAGACGCCCTCATGACAAAACACCTGTGCCCTGGGAGGGCATGCAGCGCCAACCAGAGCATGGGAGGCATGGGGACACATTGTAAAGGAGGGAAGGTCAACAGAGGACCATGGCCATGCCAAGAGTACCAATAAACTGAAGTTGAGGGGAGGGAATAATGAAACTAAAGAGCTCAGATCCAGAGCGGTCCGTTGAGAAGGCATAAATACAGCAGCAGCAGACTGCAGGGATTGGGTGGGACAGAGGCCTGTTTTAGTGAGCTCTTGGGGACCTAGCCCGGCTCTGGAGGCCACAGGGATGTGCAGCTCACCCCCTCACTTCAGGGTCATACATACAATACCCACTCAGTCCCCAGCCAGCCATGAGGGGACTACTAGACACCAAAAATGCCCAATATTCACAGGCTCAGTGGGCTAGAAAACAACAGCTAAATGTGGTTTCAGGTGCCATAAACATGGGTACTGTCTCAGATTATAGTTCAAACCACAAGGATATTGGGACTCAACAAGCACAGGAGGCAGTACTCAGCCAAGAAAAGAAAGGTGAGCCTTTGAAAGCAACCAGAGAGCCCTGGTAGATTGCTTGGCTTAATCTGAATGAACATTACCTTGTTAGTTTTTAAAGGCTCAGTGTCTCATACATATTCATCTAATGATGGCTCAGGCTTGGCTAAGCAAAAGAGCGGGTACAGAAAGGGATGCTGAGGGCATGGGGCAGAAGGGGAACCCTCTTCAAAGTCAAAAGACAAAGATCAATCTCTCCGTCAAAAAGCAGCTAGATTTCAGAATGCAACAACAAAGGAACCCTTCAAGGACCCTCAATCAGTATCTAACAGAGAGTGCACAGGTGAGCAGGTGGGTCAAGGCAAACCAGAGAAGTGAATTAATGAGAGTGAGAGGGCCCCCTCCTGACAGGGCAAGCATTATCACCCCAGCAGCAGCACCAGCAGCACCAGCAGCACCAGCAGCAGCACCAGCAGCACCAGCAGCACCAGCAGCACCAGCACCAGCAGCAGCAGCAGCAGCAGCACCAGCAGCAGCAGCACCAGCAGCACCAGCAGCACCAGCACCAGCACCAGCACCAGCATCACCACCACCACCACACACTGCAAGTTAGGAATTCTAAAACTCTGCCTTCGGGCCCAGATGGTGTGTATCAGTCTCCTGGGGCCCTCCCTTCTGACTGCTCACTCCCCACTACCTCTAGGGATCTGGGCATTCTGCAGCCATCTTCCCTCATGGGCACAGTGGCCTGAATGAACAGTATACAGCTTTATCTAAAGCAAACCAACTGCTGGGCTCAAACCCTGACCTTCCAAGGACTCCACAGAATAGGCCTTCATCCAAACCATGGCCTGGGTCCTGCCTCCTGTTGTATTTGTTGTTCAGTAAGGAATTTTGTGGAATCTACACTCATTTTCCACTGAAACAAGGGAAGATAAAGATGGCACCAAACAAAAATAGCTTCTGGCACTTCCTGTTTACTCTTTCCACAGCTCCTTGGCCAAGAGCTAGAAAGCCCCTCTTCAGAGAACACAGGAAGCCATGTTGGGTTTTCTAGAGTTGTTTTTTCTTCCATGTTTCTGTCTCCCACCTTTTGTTACATGCAAGTTTACTTGGGGGTTTGGTCAGTCTCAAGTGTCTTTCTTTCTAGCACTATTCAGAGATACACAGGCTGCTGCTTATATGCTGCCCATATGCCTTTGCTGATCTGCCACTGTCCGGTCTATACAGAACAGCTAATTAAGTCAGAGCTTCTGAATAAGACGTAGGAGAGATGACGCAAACGTGAAAGGACTGGGGACCTGGGACCTGTGCCTGGCACCAACACTCCCTTCCCCTTCAAACGATATGAAAGAGTGGCATCAGAGTTAGCCAGCACACCCAGGCCAGGCAGGAAAAGCTACCCCAAAAGACTGAGCAGTGCCCCAGACATTGACTATAACACACATATGCATGACTGCAAATCCCTTCTTATAAACTGGGATGTCAAACATGTTTCGACAGTGACGAATGAACCATTTCTGCATGGCCAAGGATGCAGACAGCTCTTTGTTGCAGTTCGGTGCTTCGCCCTTCCCACAGCCCACATGCTACTCGTGGTGTCTCCATCCAAAAGCAGTGAGAACGACTTCACTCTCTGCACTGGCTTCTTTGCACCACAACAGTGAAGATAATGATGGAAAAAAATTACCTTGTGGCCAGGGATGCTTTGAACACCGCTAGAGCTACAGCTTTTCAACAGAAAACAGCTGAGAACAAACCCAAGCGTGTTAACTTTTTTTTTTTTTTTTTTTAAGAATGATTGAAACAGCAAGGCAGATTCACTTAATTTTCATAATTTAAAAATTGACAATTGCATAAATATCTTTCAAAAAGCATCAGTAGGAAAGCCATCCTGCCCTTGTGAGGGAGAGAAATGGAGCAGAGTCACAAGCCCACCAGCTTCCCGGGAGGGAGTGCTGAGATGGACCTCATTCCCCAGGGAAGACACATGGAGGTCCCCACAGCCACACCGCCAGAATGAGAATTTCTAAAGGGTCTTTAAAGGGGTAATTCTGGTCTAGGTGAAGCTGTAGGGTAACCCTTATCAGTACGTCTGGTGTCCTTACTATTAGAAAGGAGAGGTTTGGACTAGACGCACAAACACTGAAGACCATACAAAGACACAGGAAGGACCATCAATCAATAATAGAATCACAGAGACAAGCAGAGAGGCAAGAAACAGGTTATCCCCTCAGCACTCAGCAGGGGAACCCCAAATTGCTACCCTGATTTCAAACTCCTACACTCCAAACCATGAGATTATAAATGTTTGTTTTTAAGGATCTTAATTTGTCACAGTAGGTATAGCAAACTAATCCAAGAGCTTTTGTCTGTTTGAGCACTCGACAGTGTTTGGGGTACATGATAGAAACACTTACCCCTACTCCCTTCTTTTGCGCAAGCTGAAGACAGCTTCTCATCTTCCCAATCCCAGGTAGTAGACACTACATTCCCAAAACGCTGAGTCAGAGTGTGGGCAGTTTTAAAGGTATCCATTAGTCACCAGGCGACATTCAGCGTGCAGTTACAGTCTACCTGTCCCATCACAGTGTAGCTGGAAGCCAGGCCTCAGGAAGCCATTTGTCTTCACTTGGACTCACCCCTTTCTAAGTCTGATCCCACAGTCTTCCCACCGGTTCTGTGAGCCTCCCACCGGTCAACAGAGAGCCATGCTCATTCGCGGCACCTCCACTTGTCCTGCGTACTGTTCACTGTCTACCTGTCCACCTATGCCTGCCTGCCATATGATCGGCCACCTAGGTCAACAGTCTTGACTGTTAAGTCACTGGTGTGCCCTCGTGCCTGGTACCTGGTGGGTGTTCAGCACATGCAGACTTCTGATACATTGTAGGTTCCATTCCGTGCTGTGGCAGCAGTACAAAAACCACAGTAGAGTAAGAATTTCAGTTTTTATTTCCCAGTGCTTATAGAGGCTGCATCTGCACTGCCGTTACTACATCTGGAATGCATGATACCTCCAGAAGATAATACACTCTAAAAACACTGTGCTGCAGAACCAGTGCGAAAGGCCAGCAGCTAAGAGCATTTGCTGTTCTTCCAGAGGACTAGAGGTCAGTTCCCAGCACCTGTGTCAAGCAGCTCATAACTGCTTGTAACTCCAGTTCCAAGGACTCTGACACCCTCCTCTGGCCTCTAGGGGCACACACATATGGAATATATTCACATAGACACACACATACACATAAATGAAAAATAAAAATAAAAATAAAAATAAAAATAATAATAATAATAATAATAATAATAATAATAATAATTTGTTACTGAGAAATGTTAACAGCGTCCTGAGCATACACTGAGCTGTCATCTTTTTGATGATGGAAGGTCTTGCCTCCACGTGAGCAGCTTCTAGCTCCAGCCAAGGCGATGGCTGCTGAGGACTGGGTAGCTGCAGAGAGCTATCCCCGTGACCTATGCTGCATCCACACTCTTCATTTCATGGGGGAATGCCTCTGCAGTGTGAAATGCCAATGAGAGATTGACTTCACCTCTTGAGGCTTCTTTGCCCCTAAGAGGATGGTCCTAGTGTAAGTCTGTTGCCATTTCAACAATGATCCCATCTCCTTTACCAGGAGTAGAGTCCGTCTCCAGGAGACACTTCCTTTGCTTGCTCTCATGAAGCAACTCCTCCTCTGTCAGGTTTTATCAGGCGATGACAGCAGTTCAGTTGCAGTTTTGGACTCCATTTCTAATCTCAGCACTTTCCATCTACTGGCTCTTTTTCTCAAGATGCTTTAAGGAGTTCAACCGAGGGCCTGTTCTGGGTGAGCACTCTGCCACCGGCTTTCTCTACAGCTCTGATTCAGGCTGTCTTGGTCCTCCCACCACTTGGACAGCTAGCTCCTTTCTCTTCTGAAGTTTTGGACCCTCAAAGTCACCCATGAGGACTGTTGTCAACTGCTTTTAAACACCTGTCAATGCTGAGGTTTTGACTTCTTTCCATGAGTCAAAATATGTTCTTCTTTCTTTCTTGTTTTCTTTTATTTGTATGGCATGTACATGTGTGTTCATGTGTGCTTGCCTGTTGGTGTGTGTGGAAGCCATAGGTGGGTATTAGGTGTCTTGCTCTATTACTCTCCCTGTTATTTTTGGAGACAAGATCTCACTAAAGGTGGAATTCATCATCACATAGACTGCCTGGCCAGTGAGCCGCAGCATCTGCCTGTCCTCTCTGCCTCCACAGTGCCAAGGTTATGGATGTGCGCCACTGTGCTCAGCTCTTATGTGGATACAAGGGTTCAAACTCAGGTTCTCATGATTCCTGATGGCATCTAGAATGATGAACCCCTTCTTGAACATCTCTAGCTCCAGACTCATGGAATGCATTCTTAAATAGTAAGACTTGAAAGTTCAAAATTACTCCTCAATCCATAGACAGCGAAACGGAGGCTGTGTTAGAGGCCTGAAAGCAATGCTCCCCTCATACAGAGGTGTGACTGGGGACTCTGCCAATGAGTGGTGACATGTTTTTTAAGGAACTCTTTCTCTGAGCAGTAGTTTTCAACAGTGACCTTAAAATCTTCAGAGAGCCATGTTGTAAGCAGATGCACTGGCATCCCAGCTCTGTTGTTTGGTTTGTAGAGCACAGGCAGAGGAGCTGAGAGGGACTCTGTAGGCCCCAGCAGTTTCAGAACAGCAAGTGAGTATTAGCTTCCACTTACAGTCACTAGAAGCCCCAGACCCACCAGGAGAGTCAGCCTGTCATTCAAGGCTTTGAAACCAAGCATTGGCTTCTCTTCTCCAGCTCTGAAAGCCTCAATGGCATCTTCTTCCAGGAAAAGGCTGTTTTGACTATTGCTTACCATCTCTCTCTTCTGGACTTGGCTCCAACTTCTTCATGGACTACGCTCGTTCTCCTTGCTTTCTACTACAGAGGCAGGTGCTTTCCTTAGGTGTGGTGAGCCAACTTCTGCTGTTGCAGACTCAGCCTCAGCAGCTTCTGGACTTCTGTCAGCCTTCTCAGAACAGATGAATCCAGGACCTTGCTCTTGGCTGAAGGGAAAGTCTTCCTGTGTACATTCGCTTTTAGTCTCCTTCAAGAACTCTCGATTTTCTCTTGTTAGTACAACAAAATGGCTGGCTGGCTAGTGCAAAAGTCCCAGCTTTGAGCCTGTCTCAGCATTCCCCATGCCTCCCTCATGTCTCCTGAAAGTCTTCTTTGCAAGCTTACTTTAGGAGAATTAATTGGCCTGGCTTCAATATTGTTGTATCTCAGAGTGTAAGGGGGTCTAGTAGAGGGAGAAAGATGGGGAATAGCCTGTCCATGGGGCAAACAAAACACCATAGCATATACAGATTAAATTCAGTCAATATGGTGGCATTTGTGGCACCCCAAAGCAGTTACAGTAGTAATAATAAGGAGAATTGATCTTGGATCATCACATACGATACTGAGAACATTGCTAAAGTATGTGCTCATGCGGGGTCTTCATATGCATTTGACTTATAAAAGTTTAATATCTGTGAAGCATAAGAAAGCATGGTTATGCTTGCAAATATTTGTTACATAAGTGCATCTCTGAATTCTGTGTACACATAGCTACAGGTCACTAGGTTCCCCCATCATCAAATCCTACCTTGTTTTTTTCCCCCTTAAGCATAATTCCTGGTTGCTTGGTTCCTCTTCCCTCTGCTGTCATGGAAACCAACAGTCCAGAGACAGGTTGTTTTTCATCAAGTCGGGCAACATATCTTATATTCCCCAGAACATAGGAACATAGCCAGAGTCCAGGAAACACTAGCATGCAGTTGAGTATCCTGGATTCAAATGGCTGTAAGACTGGCCATGTGATTCCAAGAGCCTCACACAGTGTGCTGAGGGGCTGCCTAGAGACTAGCTGTGTCTGAGGACACCCACAGAGACTACACGGTGTGTTCTGAAGAGACTCTCAAGCCATAATGCTCCTGGAGCCTCCTACTCTCTTGTCTTTCTCTATTCCCAGCAATCGCTGACATAGATAGAGCTCCTACAATGGACAAACCACGTGATACACAGTCTCTCAAGTTCCACAGAACTGCAAAGTCATAGCTCTCCTTTCCAGTCAAGGAAACCAAGGCCCAGTGAGGCAATGACTCACCTTAGATCGCAGAGCAAGAAGTGAGGCAGGCAGTGCGGAGCTACGGAGCCCCAGCCGCTCCGCTGCTGGGGTCTCAGCCCTGTGCCCGAGAAGGTCAGCAGAGGACATGTCTGGGCAGACAGAAGGCACCATGCAAACTCTAAAGTGTGCCCTTTACACACACACACACACACACACACACACACACACACACACACACACCAGGCATAGCCATGAAAACATTATAACCTTAGAGGTGATATTTGAGGGAGGCTGAACTCTGAGCTCCAGCCCTCTGAAAGTCTTTAAGTCTTTAAGAAATAACAAATAAAATATAATCCCATCTCTCTGGAATGACGTAGGTGTGGTTATGCCTAAAAGCAGAGATTAGCTGACCCCAATGGTCCTGCTTAGCTTTATGACTGTGATAAACAATTTCTGGCCAGGCAGGCTAACTGCTTAGAGCATTACTAAATCTGTTTTTAATAACACCACCATCCCAGGACCAAGCCCTGACCATCACTGCAGTAAAGGTTCATCACTGCTGGAAAGATCGGTCACAGAGGCGGAGGTGGGAAGTTAGGAAGGCCTGTGTGTTCTCCAGCATGGGGCTTCTGAGTCACAGAGTGCCTGGGGAGGGGTGGAGTGCTTGAGAATTTATCTCTGTTGAGTTTTGCAGGGTAAAGAAAAAAATAGTGAATTCCATATCGCTGCAGAAGGACATTGTTCCACCCTGAAAACAACTTTTCAATGTCACTGGGGACATACATGCCACGGATGATCACAATGTAAAATGTAAAAATCACAAATCCAGAGTCTCAGTGTGTCTAAGAGGTGGCACCCTAGGCTGTTTTCAGAAATGGCACCTAGTTGTGACTCCAGTGGTGACAGTGAATTGTAGATCCAACAGGACAGGATCCTGCAGGGGCTGAAGGAGCAGAAAGAGCCTAGGAGGAAAGCAGTCTCTCAGAGATACCTGAGGGGCAGCAAATTAATGAGAGGGTCAGGAAATGTGACCAGAGTCAATGAGAGAGGGTGACACCTCAGAAAGCAGCTATACCAGTGTCCAAATGTGAATGTCCAGAAAATGTGGCCAGCTGGCTGGTGATGACAGCGGCTGCCAGAATCCAGGCCTTTCTGTATCTGATAAGGGTGGCGCTCATGTTGAGCCAAAGGGTAGGGAGAGTGAGCCTGGAAGGCCCTGGCTGCTGAGAGTACATTGTCAGATAGGCAGGAAGGAGTCGCCTCTGAATGCTGCTTACTGGGTGGAGGTGGGGTAACCTGGGTCCCATAGCACTGTGCTTGTGCACAGTTTCCAAAGGTTTCGAAGAGTTCCCCATCAGTGCTCCTGCTAGGGGAGTCATCAGAGTCACAATGGGTGGCTCCAAGTGGCCCTGTGGCCTTAAGCAGGCTCACACCTAGATCCATGTTACCTGCATACCTAGCGAAGACTAATATATAAATATACCTGCAGTCCCCATAGAAATGAAAGGCTGAGGACCCCATATGAGCAGATAAAGCTAGAACTTAGATTCCTGTCGTCGTGTGCCAGGGAGCCACAGGAGGAAGGAGACCAAAAAGATTGTGCTTTGTAACAAGATTCTTAAAACCCTGTCAGAGTGCCCCACTCCATCTAGGTCAAGGCCAGAGATCTCCCCCCTCGCCCTGTGGCCATGGGTGGCCTCACTGCTTGGCCACCTCGCCCTGTGGCCATGGGTGGCCTCACTGCTTGGCCACCTCGCCCTGTGGCCATGGATGGCCTCACTGCTTGGCCCCCTTGCCTTGTGGCCATGGATGGCCTCACTGCTGGGCCACCTCGCCCTGTGGCCATGGATGGCCTCACTGCTTGGCCCCCTCGCCCTGTGGCCATGGATGGCCTCACTGCTGGGCCACCTCGCCCTGTGGCCATGGATGGCCTCACTGCTGGGCCACCTCGCCCTGTGGCCATGGATGGCCTCACTGCTGGGCCACTCATGTGTGCTGCTCCTCCTGATCCATTAGCACAGTCTTCCTACTGCACTCCATGCTTCCTTCCACATCCAGGCCTCTGCGCAGACACCTAACCTGATGCAATGTTCTTTCCCTAGTAACAAGAGGACTCAGCCTTCACCCATCTGGTGTCAACTGGTCAACAAGTCTTTGACTCAGTACAAAGATGGAGATCGCCTCCAGATGCTCACCCATGTTCCTCACAGTACTTCTGACTGAAAAAATCAGTGTATTATACTTCTTCTGTTTATCATATGTTTGCCCAACCAGAGTGTCAGCTTCCTGAAAGAGGGGTCACCACTGATGTGACCTCCCAGAGCTTAGCACCATGCCTACATGTGCTTGTACATGCACCACTGAAGGAAGGGAGGAGGAAGGGAGAGCCAGGGGAACAAATAAATGACTGAACAAATTGCCAAATGAATGGTCAAGTAGATAGATGGATGGTTAATTAATTGAATTAGTTAATGAAAAAGGTACAGTTTCTGCCCTTGAGACCCTTACTATCTGGTTGCATAAGTCTCTTTACATAGGTTAGTGTAAGAACAACACATTTCTCCTAAAAGATTTGAAGTTTGATGTGCGGGAAAGAGATGGCTCAGTTGTTAAGAGCACTGTCAGCTCTTCCGGAGGACTTGAGTTCAATCCCATCACCCACATGGCATCTCATAGTTCACCATCATCTATGACTCCAGTCTCCTCTTCTGACCTCCAAAGACACCAAGAAAGCATGTAGAGCACATAAATGCATGCAGGCAAAATACCCTGCACATATGTACAAAATAAAATAATTGAATAAAATAATTAAATAAAAATAAATGACATTTTTCTTCAACACATTCAGCTCTCCCAGATCCCAACCAAAGTTTATCTCTCTCAGTACCCTTACCCCCAACTGATCATAGTCATGATGAAGCTTCTGAGAGGACTCAGGAGGAAAGTTATCTGTGACCATGTGGTCCAGGCCCAACCGGCTGGGCCTGAGAACCAGGGAAGAGTCCTGAGAGCAAGCAGAGCTGCTCAGCTGCTGTGCCCAGTGCTGGGGCAGGTGCCAGCAAGTGCTGGGGATACCAGGCTGGGGACTAGGGAGCCGATGTCACTGCTGACAAAGGGGCAGGGCTGGAAGCAGCGTGGAGCACAAACCACAAGTGATTTTAATCTGCTCAGATCATGCAGCACTCTCAGGGTGGGCCCAAGTCCCTGCCTGTACTAGTTAACTCAAGCTGTGTAACAAATCACCCCAAAATGTAAAAACTTGAACAACGACCATAATCAGCCTGTATCATTTCTGTGTGTCAGAGAGCGAGGGTCAGTTTGGCTGTGCAGTTGTGCCCCAGAGTGCCTGAGGAAGTTATAGGGATGTATTCAGCAAAGGTTGTAGAGTCTAGGCTAGAGGGCTGGGGAGACAGCCCACTCAGTAAACTGCCCGCACCCCAAGCCTGAGGACCTGAGTCTAATCCTCAGAATGCAGACGTTTGACAGGCCCTGCCTCGCCACGCCCTAATCTCACCTAAGAAGCAGTTACAGAGGACGCTATGTTGAACCTTATCAGCAACATAAAGGCTGGAAATGTCAAGTCCAAAGAAAACTCCATTCCCCCAAATTCTGACACCCCATTTCCCTCTACCAAAGGAGCCACTTCCTTATCTGACAGAAGGACAAATGGATATTTGTGCTGCCTATTAGCATTGCAAAATCCATGCTGGCCTCTGGGCTCTCTCAGCCTTGCAAATACCTGTTACAGAGTCTGGGCTTGCGTCCTAGCTCTTCTCATCCCTACCCTACACAACTCCAGCTCACAAGATTCGCTTTCCCATCTTCTCATTTCCATGTAACCCTGCACACTCTGAGCCCTCTCTCTCCCTCCCCCTCCCCCTCCCCCTCCTCCTCCTCCTCCTCCTCCTCCTCCTTTCTCACCCCAAACCCCTCCATGATCCAATCCAATCTGCTAGCCACATTTAGTCTACTACTTTCTCTCCCTGCTCTAGACTCTTCCAGATGCTTCTGGCTGGAGCCTCCATCATAGCTACAATAAAAACCTTCCCCTCAACCACACCTTGAAGAACAACCTGGGGCCTCCAGCATTCCTCAGTTGCCTGTACTTCATTGCCTCTTCTGTGTCACGTGTCTCCTAGCTCACTGCCTCTTCTGTGTCACATGTCTTCGTCACCCTAGTTTTTTTCTCCCCCGCTGTTCTCTTAAACCCTATTTTTACCCTTCTAACTTCTACATCGTGTATCTACCGTCTTTATATATGTGCACATGAGAGAGAAAGAGAGAGACCCTGTCTCAGAAAACAAGTTGGGTAACACCTAACACAGGGCACTTAAGGTTCCCTCTGATTTCCATGATACTCGCACACACTGAATTCAGTCTGAACTGGGGTTGCAGGGTCCCTTTCAAATTGGCTCACTTGAATGACTGGCAAGTCAGTACTTTCCTAGTTGTTGGAGAACTTTCTAGGCCAACATGGCTAGTTTGGGTGATTTAACTGTAAACAAATCACCTCTGGACTTGTGCAGCTTGACTAAAATACTCCATAAAAGTTGAAGTTGCTACTGACTACATGGTTGTGAGCTTTCACACACACACACACACACACACACACACACACACACACACACACACACACACACACACACTGGCTGGAGCCCTGACAACCACCTCATGTGGTAGCACTAAGGAGTGAGGCCTTAGGCAGCAATCAGGTTCAGGTGAGGTCATGAGGGTGGGAAGTCTGTGAGGGAGGGAAGGAGAGAGGGCAGAACGTTCAAGCACACACTGCAGTAAGTGTACTTTCCCCGTTTTCTTTAAAATAAAGCTTACAATTAAGGAGCCAAGTCTGCTAGCACCTCGGTCTTCAACCTCCCAGTCTCTAGAACAGTGAGAAATAAGTGTCTGTTAAGCCGGTGGAGTTTTTTCAAAGCAGCCAGAGACAACCAGAGAGAAGCCTCAGAAAGGTGTATTCTAGATGATGTAGTATTGAGATGGGAGACAGCTGTTCAAGTCCTATGGGGACATTAAGCCATTGAGACCTTCAGGTCTGTCTGTCATGGCATTTATGTCTCCATTATTCTTGCATCTATAAAGTAATTTTTATAATAAGAAGGCACAGGGTCGCTGCTAGGCCTGAGGTAGGTAACAACTGCTAAAAGCAACATGTGCCCTTTTGCCGGCCAGTAATTCAGTTGAATGGAGCAGGTGCCTGGGGCATGCCCTGCTTGCTTGACAGGCTTCAGGTACTGAGCACAGGGACTCTGCCCTCCGCCCCTGGTGACATTTCAGTCAGTTCAGTGGGCACTTGTGTAAACTGACACATTCTGTATAATGTGGTAAAGGTACACACAGGAGGTTACAGTCAGTGTGGAGGCATGCAGCAATGCTGGTAGAAAAGTGCTGACCTGGCAGCTCTGGGAGGAGAAAACCTTCCCAGGCTGAGTCAGGACCTGGGCAGAGGAGAGGGACTAGCTGTGAAGGATGGGATATGCTTAACAGTGGCTGAACTCTCTTAGTCTCCTTCGCTTTGGGGACAGGTGACTTTGAGAGAGCAGCTAGGGAAGGTGTGGGGACCTAGGAGAACATGAGCATCTCCTTTGATCTTAGGACAGCAAGTCCACTTTTTGGTTTATTTTTCTAGGCCTAGCATAGATGTCCTACTTTCTTTCTTTGTCCCCACGTGGACAGAGAGTTTCTGGGGACAGCAGCAAACCTTATACCTCCTGGTTCCCTGAGTGTAGGCCCTGGTCTGCAGCTGGAGCTCCACAAACACCAGTTGAATCTAAAGAGACATCTGCCCTTCCCATTTGCCTGAAGGTTCCAGGGACCATCCCTCCCTTCATTTCTAGGGCCTGAACCTTTGGGGGTGTTACTGTTGGTCCATACTGCCACCCTGTGGTTATACTTGGGAACTGCATGTTCTCCGTGGACAACTCTGGACATTCTCATGACCTCAGACCAGTAACTAGGGAGAATGGGGGTCCTCAAATGGCCATGTTCAACCCCACCTCTTTCGCCCATAACATCTCAGAATAACTATCTATTTTAGCTTTTGTGTGTTAAGCGTCCACTTGCCAATGGATTTCTAATGAGAGGTCATATCTGAGAGAGATAAAAGGCTGGGGTTGGCCAGGATGGTGACTGACAGATGTTGGATGCCACTCTTTTGCTGTGCCGCCCTGAACAATTACTTTGTTTCAGTGGACTTTCTCTGTGAAACATCTTTTGCAGCCTTTCTGCAAAATAAGAGATTATACAGCTTACAGAATTGCTATGGGGATTAAAATAAATAATCCATATAAAATAAACTAAAGTTCACTGGCAGGCACATGCGAGCACTTAGCAAATATAAACACAAAGCACTTAAGTTTCTGTTATTTCATCTCAGCTCAGCTAGGGGGATGAGGAGAACATTAGTGCCATCTCCATTGTTGACAAGGACACTGAGGACCGGAGGGCTTAAGTGACTTCCCCCGAGGTCCTTCAGTCTGAAAAAAGCAGGACTTAAAGTCCATCTTTATGGATCTTGCCGACATCCAAGTAAGCCCTTGAAAGTTCTGCCCCTTGAGTTGCAAAAAGTTGAAAGGATCCAAAGAGGAAGAAAAAAAGGCACAGACCTAAATCTAGCACAGCACACAACTCACATCTACTATGGGTGAGAAATCCTTGGGGTGGGGGGTTGGGAAGGCGTGTTTTCAAACCCTGGTCCTGAGGAGTGCCCAGTGCGTCAGGAGGTTCCAGCCTCAACTCAAACACTGAAGCTGTGTTGTGTGGCTGCATGACTTAGATACTCTCCAGGACACAGCTTCTCCCATATCCAGGTGAGACAAGGGAATCCAAATTACCTGCCCAGTCTGACATCTTGTCATTCCATAATCTATACCCTTCGGGTGCTCCCTAGCTGTCTGTCTGCAGGTGGCCAACAAAGAAACAGAACTCTGCCCTGGGAAGGACCGGTGACAGATGGAAAGGATGGGTGGGTTCTATCACATGAGCAGGAGATGAGCCTGATAATCCCCACTGGAACTGAGTAACAGTGTCCACGAAGGCCTGGAAGCCCAGCCAGTGATTTATAGGCAAGATTAGAAGACTACAGTGACCACTGGCCTGGAAGACCCATGCTGGGCAGGGCGTGAGCAGAGAGGCTCCAGCTCAAGGGGACGCAGGGTTCAGAATCTGCATGCCACACAGCTCCCTGCCTCCTCTCAGGGTCGGGGCGGCTGGGTGTTATTGTCTTGCTCTTGGCTGATGTTTTCAGCATGAGCGGGCCAATTGGGAGATGTAGTCATAGGCCTTACACACACACACACACACACACACACACACACACACACACACACACACGCCTAACAAGGGCAAGATGAATGGTGTGGGTGGTGCTGGAGTCATAAATGTCACCAGCATTTCAAGGCAAAATGAAAGCAAAGAAAATAAATCTATCAGGACTCCGCGGCCATCCAGGGAAACACCAGGACAAGAGAAGCTAGATTTTCCTGACAGCCTGAGCATCAAGCTCCTGAACTGTCTTCTCTGGCTACCAAAGCTTGAGCTGTTTAGGAGCAAGGCAGTGTGTGACTCTCAAGTGCTTCCGAGTCCTGGGTACCCCACACAGAACCACCAGCATGACTCTGATGTAGAAAGCCTGGTAAATGGAACAAACTCACAATGTGTGTGTGACTTAGGTCAGCCTGAGTTCTGTTTCCTACAGGCCAGCTAGTCAGTGTCCTCTCTGTGTGTTGGCTTCCTCATCTAGAAAGGCAAATGGGAGTCTTGATCAGCGTGTGGTTGTACTAAACAGATCGGATCACAGCACAGAAAGCCCTGAGGGGATATCATGCGCCCAGTGTTCACTTTTGACAGAATAGTGCCTGAGTGAGGTCGCTGGAAGCCTGCAGATCTATTCCAGACCACACTGGCAGGGCTGGGATTTTTGTTTCCCCACTGAGAATGAGAGAAGATGAAGAGTCCTGGGGGGCTAAGTAAAAGAGGCCTTGTGCGGATTTGGGGACTCTTGCTCAAGGCCATGTTTGAGCTTATTTCGATGGTCACTACAGTTTGGTGGACACTTCCACTGGACTTACAAAATTGTACCCAACTTTTACCTGGCAACATAGAGGAGGCTCAGAACACAGCTACCTCCTCTCCAGCCTCTGGGTGGAGTAGGACAAACAGAGCCAAAGCTGTCTGTGAACAGAGCTAGCCACGGAAAGGTAAAACCCTCCAGTGGCTGCTCAGCTCCCCACGTGGGAGAAAGGACAGGTAAATGGAGTGACTAGTGTATCAGGAACCAAGCTCTTCCCCAGGGTAAGAAGTAACTCCTACCTTCCCCCTTTCAAAGACAGGGCCCACAGACAGACTTTAAGGAGTGGGCTCAGGGAAGCTTGGGAGATGAAGTCTGAGGCTGCCTTGAAGACCAGCAACCCCAAGATACTCAACCAAGGGTTGAGGACTGGAGCTCCTTAGCATCCACATGGACTTCTGGGGACCATAGTACAGGTGACTAACATGACAGGAGCATTTGGTAAGACCAGATACAGCAGTCACTGACATTTTGCTCAATAGCAACACCAGAGAGTCAAGACACTGCAGCTCAGCCCTGAGTACCCTAACATCTGGACACCCCCAGCCCACCAGAACTTACTCAGCAGGCTCCCCAGTGTAGGAGCCATAGGAGCTACATGGCAGATACCTGCAAGATTCTGGGGAAAGACCAGACTCTTCAAGGCCCACTGAGGCATGTGGGGAAAAAGGCGAATAGTAGTCTAGAACCTCAGCCTCTGCATGTAAAACAAACAAACAAACAAACAAACAAACAAACAAAAATCTTGCCTTGATTTCTAACACCCCAAGAATGTCAATGGTAAAAATATCAGAATCCCAGAAGTAGAGAACACCCAGAAGAAGGTCTAGCCTGGTGATTCTGACGACACCCCACAAAATCACTCCCAGAGCTAATGAAACCACAAACTGCCGGCCACCCACAGGCCTGGCGCGGCTGAGCTCTCTGGGGGCTGATGCTCAGAAATGTGTGCCTTTGGCAAGTGCCCAGGAGCTCTGATGATAGCTCGGTGGTGTGGTAGCAATGTTTGGACACCTGGGACTCTGTGAACAGCCCCAGAACATTCCTGCCTGTGGGAATCACACTCAAGGATTTTGGTCTCCTCCAGGTCTGGGAACGGCACCTGAGATTCTGAGTCTCCATTGCTAAGGCTGCTGACCCCAGGAACATGAGCCTATCAGATTCTGTTCTCTGATATCCCCCATCTTATTGAAAAACAGGGAAAAGCCCATGGGGAAGCTGCTGAGCCGGAAGAGAAGAAAATGGGGTAGGCAGAAGCTGCAAGCAAGTTGAGCAAGAGGGAGTGCTGCACACAGCTAACCCAAGGCCAGCGGGGTAACTCCGGCTTGCCATTTTCTGGCCAGGTGACCAAGTCCTGGGGCTTGCTTCCTAATGCCCATTGTGGGTATACAGTGGGAAGTAGTCACAGACGGCACACATAGGTCCCTGGGTCTGGGAATCTGCTGGACAACTGACAGCTATAGCTCTGCATCTGGCAAAACTGACTTTAGAATGCACATGCCAGCTGCTAGGGCTTGTTCCAGACTCCACCTCAGGAAGTCTCTCTCTCTCTCTCTCTCTCTCTCTCTCTCTCTCTCTCTCTCTCTCTCTCTCTCTCTCACACACACACACACACACACACACACACACACACACACACACACACACACACACATACTCTCTCTCTCTCTCTCTCTCTCTCTCTCTCTCTCTCTCTCTCTCTCTCACATAGCTCTGAAAAAAGATGCAAGAGGACATAGTCATCCTGATCTGGAGGGCTCTGTCCCATACTTCCCTGGCCCACTTTTGGGCATCTTTTCCTGTAGTAATGTCTTGCGAACAGGAGAAACTTGCCCTTGGAGCTTCCTTCTGGCCTTCCACAGAAACTGGATGCTAGGGGCTAGAAAATGAACAGTCTCTGGGGCAACCGTAGGCTTATGAGGAAGGGGAGGTCAGTGAAGATATCTCTGCTGAAGGAAAATTAAAGGCACAAGGCTAGTTTACCCTAGAGAAGAGAAAGCAAAAGGTTAATAAGTGACTTCAATAAAAAGAGGAGTGGAAAGGAAGGGGGGCACTGTCCCCCGAAGTCTTCTGCTTTGATGGACTGGCTGGAAACCACGAGTAGGTATCACACTTTACATAAGACAGTTTCCATTATTTCTTTTCTAGACATGTCTTCAAGATTCACAGAGCCCATGGGCTAGCAAGATGGCTCAGTAAAAGCATTTGTGGATGAGCCTGAGCTCAACCCCTGCATCCCACAGAGAGAAATGACATGTGTGAGACACACATACACACACACACACAAACACTCATAAATACAGACACATACACAAACACACACACATACAAACACACACATACACACAGAAACACACATACACAAACACACACACATATACACACACACATACAAACACACACATACACACACACTCATAAATACAGACACATATACAAAAACACACATACACACACACAAACACTCATAAATACAGACACATACACAAACACACGCACATACAAACACACACATACACACAGAAACACACATACACAAATACACACACATATACACACACACATACACACACGCACTCATAAATACAGACACATATACAAACACACACATACACACACACACAAACACTCATAAGCACAGACACACACACACAAACACTCATAAACACAGACATACACACACAAACACACACATACACAAACACACATACACAAACACACACACACACATACACACACACATACAAACACACACATACACACAGAAACACACATACACAAACACACACACATATATACACACACATACACACACACTCATAAATACAGACACATATACAAACACACACATACACAAACACACTCATAAACACAGACACACACACACTCATAAACAGACACACACACACTCATAAACACAGACACACACACACAAACACACACATACACAAACACACACACACACATACACACACACATACAAACACACACATACACACAGAAACACACACACACACACACACACAGAACTAGGCTAGAGAGATGGTTCCATTCATAAGAGCACTTGCTCTGAAGCATGAGGACCTGACTTTGAAGCCCCAGAGCCCATGGGTGGCTGTGCAAACCTATAACCTCAGCATTTGAGAACAGAGGTAGCCGGATCCTGAGAGCTGACTGGTCAGCCAGGCTAACACAAACAATGAGCTCTGGCTCAGTGAGAAACCTTATCTCAAGACAGTACAGTAGAGAGAGGTACAGGAAGACACATAACATCTTTCTCTGGCCTCTACAATCTGATGCAAGAATGCACACACCACACACTTACACACACACACACACCAAATAACAAAATCTTGTCAATTAGGATTCTGCTCAAATTCTACATTTTAGTAAGTGAAGTACTGATTAATCTAAGACCTTATAAATGCCCTTAGCACAACAGAATTGGATTTTAACTGGATTTTTTTAACCATAGCCTATGCTTACTTATGAGGTCTTGGCACCACCTAGTGACTTATTTGTTCATTACAACTTTTACCTAACCTCTGATCACTTAAAATTCAACAAGAAGTGATGAGTCAAGAATCAGGAAGGAAGCTGGGCTGAAACATTAATCAAAGACACAGTCTCACCTTCCTGAGGCTGAGCTGTGAGAGTCAGACAAGTACACAAGACAACATGATTACACACAGTGATGTCACCAGGAACTAAAACTGTCATGGGCTGAAGGATGATGTACTTAGAATGCCTTTGGGTTTGATGTTGGGTTTTGAAACAGTATCTCACTAAGTAGCTGAAGCAAATAGTGACCTCTTCTTCCTCTGGCCTCAATCTCCCAAGGGCTGGTATTATAGGCATGCACTAACTACCCGGCTCTATAAAAGCAACATATTTTAAGCAGAGTGGCAGATAAGGCCACTAAAGTCACACAGAAAAGGATGAGATGGAGTTGGATGAGGATATTCTGTAAACACAGAGCAGGTCTTTGCAGAGGCAAAGGGTCAAGGTCTCAAGCAGCTGTAGAAAGAGTACAAAGTCCAGCCTGTCCGGAACACTGTGAGCAGGTCCAGGGGACCACGATGAGACTGGACTAGGAATGTGTCCTTAAATGAATGCACACAGATGAGGAAACGGGGAGGGGGGTGTCCCCAAGGACAGAATCCGGTTAAATTTATACTTTTTAAAAATGGATGGGGAGAGGTTGGAAATACTTTGAATTGAGTTTGGCCACTCACTTGGCCCCAGCTGGATCTCAGTCAGGGATCTGGATGACGGATGACGGTCTGTTTGTGGCTGGCTGCCCTGCTCTTTCCCTTAACTGGCAGGCACACCTCTAGAGGATTACAGCAGTGGTTCTAAATCTGTGGCCTCTTAGTCACCTCTAAGTCCAGTTAAGCTGACATCCCGGTGAGTGGGTAGCATGCTTCCAAGGTTTGCCAGGAAAGCTGAGAACCTCTGAGCTTGGATATTCTTACCAGGAGGGGAAAATATCAAAACAGAGCCCTTGGTACTCTGGGCTGGCTTTTGTTTCGGTTGGTCCATTGGTTTTGTTTTTTAAAATAGGTTTCACCCCAGGTAGAAGCCCCAGTCTGGGCCACAATGTCTCACTAAGTTTCTACCTGGATGTCACCAGCTCACGACTGCTGATGTCATAGAGGGTACAGTTTCTTAGTGTGGACAAAGCCAGCTAAGCAGACAGGGGTTATGAGACATTTGAGGCTGCATTATTCATTCACAGGTCTCTGAAGTCAGAGGATCCAAAGAGGCAGGCCTCTTAGGCCCCAGCTGGAGTCACATATCATTAGGACCCAGAGAGCAGTTAACAATGCTCACACTCCAGCTCAGCAGGAGACGGATTTCTGAATTGAGGCTTGGCTCTCAGGTGATTCTCATGCAGACAAGCCAGAGATGAAACATCCTATAGTTCTGAGACCTGCCCAGGACAGTGTGTATGTGTGTGTGTGTGTGTGTACACGTGAATGTGCAAATGCATATGTGCATACGTGTATATGTTTGTGTGTGTGCAAGTGTGTGAATGCACATTCGTGAATGTGTGTGTGTGTGTGTGTGTGTGTATAAGAGGTCAAAAGACGACATTTAGGAGTTGATTCTCTCCTTCCACTATGTAGGCGTAGGTTTTCATTTAACCAATTATAAACCCTACATTTATTTTTCTTAAAAGATGCCCACTCATCTATAACTTAATATCTAAATGGATACAGTTCCAGAAGGCTGGTAGTGGTTCTTACTGGATGGTGAAAGTCGGTGTGGTTTAAATTATGTTGTTGTTAATCAGGTGCAGCAGTACAAGAAATCAAAATACTCTGAAGGCTGAACCAGGAGTTTGAGGCCAGCCTGGGAAAAGAAGTTTCTGCTAGACACAGCAGTTCATGGCTGAGGTAAGAAAATGGCTGCAAAGATCCTGTCTCAAACCACCAACAAATACTTACTGCTGTTGTCTTTGCTCTCTGATTTTCCTGAGGAAAACAGTCGACTGGAATTCACGGTAGCAACCCAAAGGAGAAAGGGTTTATCCTGGCTCACAGCTCAGGAATACACCCCATCATAGTGAGGAAGTCAGGCAAGTGGAGCGAAGCATCCAATCACACCCCATTCACAATCAGGAAAAAAGAGCAATGACCAAAGGCTGTGGCTCAGATCACTTCCTTTTTATGTAGCGCAGGATCCCATTCTGGGATACAGCGCTATCCACAGCGGCAGGTCTTCCTGCTTCAATTAACCCACAGGCACACCTGGTGGCTTACCTTAGCCAACCCTTTCCAGGTGCTGTAGCTCCGCAGGCTTGTCTCCATCAGATCTTGAATTAACACTTCATGATACTTTAAAGACTATGACCCAAAAGCTGGGAATGGTGATGAGGCCTCTAATCCCGGTCCCAGCCCTCGAGAGCAGTTGGACCTCTGAATTCAAGGTCAGCCTGATTCTAGAACAGCCAGGACTATAAAATGGCATACACCCTCCCCAAAAAATGCAAAACAAAATCACACAGAATTCTGTGTCTTACATGACTCTATGTAACTGATCTGAGTGTTCAACTTACAATCTTTGGGACAGCACACAACTTTGTGGACCTTGACACCCTTGCCCCTCAATAAAAGGACAAGAAACCGTGTCACTTACTCCACGTCTCACTTCCATTCTATAGAGAACGGGCACCCTATCAGTCATTTTCTTGAGGGAACTGGGTCTCTCTGACAGAACACCACTTTTTCAAAAGATATGTCAAGAAAGCGTCTGTTTCCTGGACAATGGGTATGGAGGGCAGTGGGCATGCAAGATTCTGAAAGACAGAGTTCTTCCCTGCAGTCTCCCCTACACAACACGCACTAGGAATCTGCAGTGGAATACTACAGTACAGCTCTTCCCAGATTCACTTGGTCAAGAGAATCGTTCCCCAGGACCAGTGCTCAAGGAACAGATTTGGGAAGTGCTGGCTAACCCTCTCATCACATGGCTCTTTGACTTACCGAACGCAGAGAGTGGCTGTAGAAGTGTCGTCTCCAGAACAAGAGCACAGAATGCAGTTGGGGAGCGACACGACATACTCAGACTTGCCATGGAAACTGCTAAGCAACAAAGTGGCATTCCGCCTACAAAGCAAGTGTGTAATGGCCCAATGCCTGCAACGGACATCAGGTAATACTTTTCTGTTTACAGACCGAACTTGCCCTATTTATTTCTTTGGTTCATTTGAGTTGGACACTGAAAGAGTCTGGTGTGGCTCAAGCCTCAACCATAAGGCCTGTTGTCTTTTTTTCCAATCCATTGTGTCAAAGATCTCCAAGGAGAAAAAGAGCCCTAGAGGCACTTACTGAGGACCACCCAAAGAGCTCTCTCCCACCTCAAGACTCAAGTTAACCCTGACTGCGCTGGTGGGGCCTGCTGTCCCAGTCACCCTGCGGAGGGTGCTGCCAAGTGTCCCAGCCACACAAACCAGAGTGTGTCTTTACTAACTGGTCCTACAAAACGTCCATCCAAAAAGAATTAAGATCAAAGAGAGAGAAAAATATTATGCATTCTTGTCTACTTCCTGGAGACTCCTAACGCCCTCTGCTACACTGAAGTTTCCAGACAGCCTTTAATTACAAAAAGAAACATTTTTTAAAGATTTGCTTATTTATTATATATACAGCATTCTGCCTGCATGTATGCTGGCAGGCCAGAAGAGGCCAGATCTCATTACAGATGGTTGTGAGCCATTATATGGCTGCTGGAAATTGAACTCAGGACCTCTGGAAGAACATTTAGTGCTCTTAACTGCTGAGCCATCTTTCCAGCCCCAAAAGAAATATTTTTGCTTAACCTAAATTATCTTAAATCAACCTGACCTTGGGTTTTGCTTTGTTATATTTAACAGAACATATTTTGAAAAATGAACCTTCATGGCCTCCGGAAATTATCTGTAAAAACAATGTTTTTTGTTTTTTAACCAGATGGGTTTTTTATTGAAATATTTTCTCTTGTTTCATGAACCTGTGTGCGTCCTCGTCCAGGGGCCACGCTAATCTTCTCTGTATTCATATACAACTTTTATGTGTGCTGCTGAAGCGAGCACTCTGCTTGCCCCCTAACTAGTACTACTCCTGCTGTCATGTATGCTGTTAGGAGGGTGGCAGCCATCCTCAGGCTATGCAGTACCCAGGCTCTCTCCTTAATAGTTCCAGAAAGTTCTCTAGCTAAAGATCAGCCAGACAATTTTGACAATCCCATAAAAAGTAGTACTCCCATGGCATTTTTGGAAGATTAAGAAACAACAAAGTAACACCGAGGAGCGCAGCCCACTGTTACACGCCCAGCCCACCTGACAATGCGCAGCAACTTGTGACTTCTTTATGGCACAAGATGTTTAGTTCAGCAGGACATAGCTGAGTGCAGCCCACACACTGGACCTCAGATGCATCTACGGCGTCTGCCTGTTTCTTTAGCCCTCTGATGCTAGGCTCAAACCCAGGCCCTCATACGTGAAAGAGCTTGACCACTGAGTTATACCCCAGGACCCTTGGTCTCTTCCTTAGAAAGAAAATTGTTAACAGTTATTGTTGTATATCATGTGACTGTAAAATTTTTAATATAAAGTGTTCAGCTAGTATGTTAAACAATTAAGCATATTCCCAGGGCAGGAAAAGATGGAAGCAGATCATCATCCACATAATTATATTATTTCCAAGCAGCCCCACATTACATTTTAAATCAGATGCTGGCAGAGACAGCCAGGACTCTCTGTGGATTTGACAAAAATACTTATAATTTAAGACTAGGCCATAAACTCAAATTCACACCTCAATGGTAATTCGTGCAAACCGATACTGCAGTGAGGTCGGAGGTCGCAGCAGCACCAGGCCCCTCATGGCTGCTGACTGGCTGGACAGCATTTCCAGCAAGCCGGTCACACTAACAAACCCTAAGGCTTCTCCACAGCCAACAGCCATAGAGAAATCTCCCTGTGTTACAAAGCCTAGGAGGACCCTGGAGCAGTGGGAAGTTAGTGGTGGAAGGGGGCCTGACCACAGCCCCTGAGTCAGAGCTTCCTGCCCAGCTGTAGGCGTCCGTGCTGCCGGGCCCCTGGAGACCCTGTGTTCCCTGCTCGGCCTCTTCTCCTTTTTCTTCTTTTCTTTCTCCTTCAGAATCAGGCTTTTAAATGGGTCGCTGTGTCTGGATTCCCAGGGTCCATGGTAACACTGATCCTGACTGAGCTGGAGCAGGTCCTCCTTGGATGGGACACAGATCATGGTGCGTGGCTCTGGGCTGCCCTTCCTGAGCAGGGACAAGCTGACCCACACCAGGGCTCTGGGGCAATCATTCAGAAAGGACAAGCAGGCCTTTCTAGTCAGTTCTTGCTGGCCTCTGCAGGGAGCCCTCCTGACCTCAGAGCTGGGCCCACACCAGGAAGAGAGTTGCTTCAGGAGTTTCCTACTCCTACATAAAGCAAGAGACATACAAAATTAAAAACCATTTAAAGCGTAACATATATTTAGTTCTAATAATCTTCTTTTCATGTCTGTCACCTCAAACTAAGAGTAAAGATTATAGAATTGGGGCACAGAAAAAATAAGGCATTCAGAAAAATAAGATACATAGTAGGATTATAATTAAAGCAAGTAAAGCAAGAGGATGAGAGTTTGAGAAGAAAGGGGGATATAAAAATCTTAAGATAAATAAGATGAACAGAGAGACTTCTCAATAGGAGAGCCATTATCGGGTGCTGAGCGGGCAGTGTTCACTGCACACGGAAACTGAGGCATCTCCGCCGTGCTATGAGGGACATCCACACAATTCACAAGAACTGGAGAGGGTGGCACAGAACAGAGGCTTGTCACCAATCAGGGCCACCTGGCTGAGGACAGTATTTTCAACCATTTCATAAGTTAGTACCATGTCTCAAATCAAGTATTAAACTGTTTCCCTAGGCCCCCTATGAAACATCAAATGGTTTCCCTTTTCAGAAAGTCACCAGTTAGCATACAGGAACAGTGATAACATTCACACACAGAGCATGTTCAAAATGGAAAACTATTCAAAATGTATCTGGAAGCTGCCCACACTTACCGAACAACACAGAGCTGGCTACCTGTGGCAGCCACATGGTCCTCACTGGCATTCTGTCCCAGGGCCACCTCGGTCCCCGACTGCACGTCCCAGCCTGGAACTTCTGGCTTCCTGGGTTGGTTTTCAGCTATGCCTGCCTCATTAGATAGCTGACAGATCTCTCTGGGGACACAAGGCACTCCAAGCCATCTTGGGTCAGTCTCCAGAGCACCAGGCATTGAAGCTACAATAGCTGCCTCTTGGGCCTGAAGTCTGGACTCCCAGTCCCGAGTCAGCTGTTCCCAAGGACAACAGAAAGGAGCTAGTGTGCCCAACTTAACGTAGTTGGGCCTTTTAGCGGGAGGGCGTCTAAGGAAAAAAAGAAAGAAATTTTAAACTATTGAAGAATAGAGAATTAAAACAGCCATGATCATTATAACACATCTCCAAATCTCTCTCACACACACACACACACACACACACACACACACACACACGCCTTCCCACCTGCCTCTGCCTTCCCAGTGCTAGGTTTAAAGGTGAACACTACCGAAGTCGGTAGCCAACGAGCACCAGAGAGGAGTGCCCTCCCAGGAGCCTGGAAAGGCCATGAGTGGGGTTGAGGGGAGCAGCACCTCTCGCCCAGACCCACCCGGATCTGCCAGGATCCGGGGCCTGAGAGCCCAGGGACAGAAAAACTGTGAACTTTCCAATTTACACTGGTGCTGGGGACCTCAGCCTGGGCCACAAGGCTCCATGTGAACAGGGAATCCCAGAAGTGCTGACACACCTTTGAGCACAGGCAAAACCACCACTTCTGGATCAAGAGAGACCTTTACAGAACCTTTGGGGCATAGGAACCAAGGGACAGCTGGGGACAAGATCCTTCTGATTCCATTCTGCACCCCAGAGCGGACCCTGAAGAACAGCTCCCCAAACCCAAACACCTCTTAGAGAGAGCTGGTCTTCAAGGAGTACTGACACAGAGGCCTGCAGAAGGGTCAAGCCACAACCGGACAGAGTAAGATCAGCTAACATCAGAGTCAACAAGATGGCA
>CM052718.1:61564722-61576601 GCA_028551405.1 Uromys caudimaculatus
GGTAATTTTACATATCATTGATGAATTAATTTTTTAAACTTTTTTCTCTAAAAAAATGTCATGTATTAAAATAAAGGATGTATACAGCAAAAAAAAAAAAAAAAAAGATAATCCTACAACCAAACACCAAATAACCCGGGCAGTGGTGGCGCATGCCTTTAATCCCAGCACTTGGGAGGCAGAGACAGGCGGATTTCTGAGTTCGAGGCCAGCCTGGTCTACAGAGGGAGTTTCAGGACAGCCAGGGCTACACAGAGAAACCCTGTCTCAAAAAACCAAACCAAACCAAAAAACCCAAAAAACAAAACAAACAAACACCAAATAATAGTAAAACTGAATGAATGAGCATGGCAAAAACCTCAATATCCAGTAAATACAACCGGTTGCAGACCCATATACATAATAGGCATATAGATTAAAAACGTGTACTTACAGAGACACAAGCATCTGATAAAAGTATGAGAATATGCACAGAGGTAAGAAACACCAGATCATAATGGTGTTACTTTAGGAGGAGAACTGAGGTCTGAGGGACATTGCCAGCGAAGCAGCTTCGTTTCCTAAGCGGGACAGAGGCACAGGGTACACAGCCCCTCAGTACATATGGACCTTATCTTTTCCATGTGAATGAAATATGCCTAACTGTCTGGGGATGCAGCTCAGTGACAGAGTGCTTCGTAGTCTGCCTAAGACCCTCAGTTCTGAAGAAAACGCAAACAAAAAATTTCCTAATAAAAAAATTAAGGGGAACAATTAAAAAAAAAAAATCCCCTTCCTAAATGATTAACTGTTCCTTGTACTAGGCATAATTGCTAAAAATATATTTATCTGCACAAACCTAGCAGTCTATACTGACATAGCATCTCTAGCAGAGAAAATGCTCACACACAGGTTTTAATAAAAATGTTGGCTAAAGTTAAAAAGTAGGAACAGTATATGCTTATAGTTAGCACTTAAAATCACAACAGCATGCTCTACTGCTGTAAAAGCTCAGCTAAAAAACTCATTCACGTTAAAAATGCAGCAGAATTGTTACCTATTAAAAACAAAATCATTCCATTTCAAAACCTTCAAATACTGTTCCTTAGCAGGGTGTGGGAAAGTACCTGGGGAGGAGATCATGGGGCACAGGTGGACAGATGGACGATTAACACATAAAGCAGGCATGTATGGAAATATCAAAGAGTAGCTGTACAGTTAATATGTTAATCACTGTAAGAAAACAAAAAATAAGATGTGTGGGGGAAAACGTACAATCTGGGCCAGGCACTGTGTTTAAACCTGTATCCCTGCCAGGGAGCCTGGGCAAGAGGTAACAAATTCCAGGCCAGCATGAGCTGCATAGAAAGACTGTCTTCGGAGGAAGAGGTCTACACTACTGCCTTTTTTTATTATTCAACTTCATTTATTCTGTGTACGTGTGAATGCACATGGGCACATGTGTGATGGCCACAAGTAGAGGTCAGAGGACAACTTGAGAGAGCTGCTTCTTTCCTTCCACCATATGGTACTGAGAATCAAACTCAGCTTGTCAGACTTGGTGGCAAGCACCCTAACCTGCTGAGCCGTTCTGCTGGCCCACAGGTTATCCACAAGAACCTGGTTCCAAGAACCACATGTTATAAAGTGTTCTATATTTTTATATCCACTATTTCACCTCTAAGGACAGAAGTACACTGTTCAGTTCCTAAATTGTGCATAATGCCCAGAACATTTAGCATCTATTATCAATTAAGATTGTGTTTGATCTTAATCAAAAGGAGACTTACAAATGGAATCCAAAAAGCCATGCCCCAGCCCTTGGGAAGGAGGACATCCCAGCCACTGCCCCAGCCCAGTCGGTCTTCGCCAGTCACTTTTCCTGGCTGCTGAATCAGGAGTATAGGTATCTTGGATTCATGAGCCCCTAAATCAAGCTGTGATCCAGGCACCAGCAATTCGCTTCTCATCCGGTTTAAATCCTAAGGGAAGAAAACAAGTCAATACAAACAGCCACAGTCTTCTAGGAGATCTTATTAGGCCTCCCCAGGAGCAAAGATAAATGTTCATTTAAAAGAGAAACCTCTAAATAGCAAGCACAAGCCAGTATAAGTAAAAATATACTTTCTATAAAGATTTTCCTCTATGCATAGGCTTTGGTAGGAAAAAGTCAAAATACCTTAAACTTGCTGCCTGGGCTGGAGGATACAGAAGAGGCAAAGTGAACTGACATATGTTCATTCTGCTAGTCTCATCAAAATCAGTTCTACACTTGTAAACTCTATCCCTTTTATTCTGATTATGCTGTTATCATTAAGTAAGTAATCTCAAAGATGAGCAGTTGGGGGAAAAGGCTCTCCACTCTGGAGGAAATGTCTTCGCAGGTCTGAATGATTAAAACAGAAAGAAGGCACTAGGAACGGCGTGGACATAAGCCCTCTCAGACTCCCGTCGGTCTGCTCAGGGAAGGAAAAGCACCTGTGCTGAGTTCAGAGATGTCCGACTAGTATCCCAGTGACAGGTACATAGCACTCCTCCATGTTTTGGTATAACTGTAACCTCAGCTATGCTCCTCACGCTTTGGCCTTTCTACTTTTGCTAAGTGTCTAGGACGTCCTGTATATTTACCGTCCGTCCATTCTAATGTATCTTCCCTTTAGTCCCAAGCTTTCCACCTGGAATTGAAGACCTGTCTCTTCAGACATCTGTTCTTGAGAAGCACATGGCCTCTCAAATGCCTTCCCCTTTCCTATGGTCCGTTTCCAAATCCTCCCCTAACTGAGTAATTCCACAAATCCCGGAGCTCACTGTTCATCCATTCCCATATTTACTGTGGTTTTTCTAAAACCTGGGAATACAACACTGAACAAGTCAACATGACTCCGGCTCTATTAGCTGACACCATCATGTTAGAGTCTACAGATACCCTTTCTCATCTTCCAGCAACCACCAAGGCTCATTAATTTTACCCTCTGGAGTATGTTCTGAACCCCAGCCCCTTTACTCCAGCTACGGCACAATTCCAATCCTCACCGTGTCCTACGTGGTGTAGTGCCTTCTTTCTTTCCATTCAGCTATTTTATATACATGTTTCTTTTAAGGCTATCTGACCTCTGGCCTTTTCTCCGGCTCTCTCCCAAGTAGAACCCCAGTCTACCCTTCCCTTCACATACTGCTGGATGAAATCTAGTCATGCTATAACCGGTCCACACCTTGATGCCTTGAGGTCCTCTACACTGTAGCCTGGGTGTCCCTTCAGTACTTTCCCTCGTCCCATTACTAACTCCCAATTCTTGCTCCATCTGGGGACTAGATGGCCTGGGCCACTGTAAATGCTGCTTTCAGTTCCTGATTCCTTTCTCCACTGCAGCCTTGACCTTGTCTCCAAGAAGTCTAGCCCCCATCTGAGAGTAAAATTCAAACATCAGCTCCTCCACACAGGAAGCCGGTCTCAGTGTCCCTGGCATTCCTTAGGCTTCCTAACACCCCAGTCATCTATCAGTATCTGACACAATGCCTGACTCTGGTGGGGGCTCAATCGTTGTGAGTTTACAGACAAAATACTTAGGAGGAATAAGATGAAAGAAAAGCTTACTTAAACCACAAGATCTTTCACTTCAGGAAAATGTCTTTTAAAAAATCAATGTATCACAATAAAGAATAAAGGACATGGGACTCTGAAACATACAATCGCCCACCGTGTAGGGTCTCTACCACAGTGACTCTCCCTGGCACTCATGAGCTTACCGTGACCTGGCACATTAGTTACCTGGTCCAAGATTTTATTCTCCGTGACACTCCTACAGATATCGCGGTTCCAGATGAAGCTGTGTGCACACTCCACAGGCACACCCTCCAGAAGCAGCCGCTTAACTTGCTCATTATCTAAGAGGGAAAAGAAACAGTCTTCAAACCACGGGCCTCCATCAAGCCCTAATGTGGAAGGCTGAAGGCAGGAAAGGGTTTTTCATTCAGCAAATAGGCATTTACAGAACTAGAAGACTTTCCTTGGCAAAAAACTATGTTATTCTTAAAATTGGTTTCCTAGACCATGAAATAACAAAGTGTAATAAAGACTTTTCCTTGATATTTACTTCTGTGCAGACACACAACTATAATGCTAATAAGCTGCCCCCTCATTGAAGATAATCAAACTCTAGATGACACTTTCTGTTACCCTTTATCTCCGGTCTCTTATAACTAACATTTACTAAGCTATTCACTCCTGCTGTAAAACAGTTTTCCATTCCTTTAAGGTGAGCAATGTTTGTGAAGTATACTGTTTCTTGAGAAACAGTTTTCACGACAGGAAAAAAAAAAGTCTTTCAAATCTAATTTTGTTAGACTGAAGAATTAAAACACAAAAACAAACAAACAGAAAAAAAAGAGGAGGGAGGGTGCTACTGTCCCAAAATACCAACACAGAAACTTACTCAAAAGCGCATACCTGTGTGTGTCTGCTGGCTAGAGAAATAACTTGGGCAGGGTACGACAGATCTCAGTGGAGAGCAAAACTGGAGAAAATTTAACTGAGGGATAAACCTGAGAGGAAAGCTGCAGAGAAGCAGCACTGGTATCTATAAACTGTCCTACCTCGTGGAAGAGGTCTAACCTCATGGATGAGGTCTAACCTTGTGAAAGAGGTTGAACCTTGCAGAAAAGGTCTAACCTCATGGATGAGGTCTAACCTTGTGGAAGAGGTCTAACCTCATGGAAGAGGTTGAACCCTGTGGAGACTAACCAGAAAGGCCATAGGTGTAGTGCTGAGTGCCAGTTAGGGTCACACTGCCCATGAAGGACCAGCCCCATCCCCAACAGCCCTGACTGGCCCAGAATGCTGCCCTATGAAGCTCGCACAAATTTGAGGGGCAGAACTGAGGTATTGTTCAGACTGAGTTACAAACAAGAGAGAATTCTCAAAGGCACAGGAAAGCACCAGTTCATCGTCAAACATTCTAGATGATGGACTAAAAGGAGCGTGCTACAGATTCACAAGAAGACAGGATACTCGTAGATGCACTTCACTAAGGGAAAGAGCCAATCTGAAAAGACTACCCACTGTATGACCAACCATGTGACATCTACACAAGGCAAAACTACAGACGCAGCGAAAACACAGGGCTAGCACGAAGAAAGCTGCAGCCTTCAACTCACGGTTAGAGTCGGGCAGCTCCTAGCTCAAGTGGCTTTCTCTTCCCAGAAGGAGAATCACAGTTATATAAAATGGCCCTGAACTGAGCTCCTGGAAGTCACTGCTGCCCTGTGCTGTAGGAGTGTTCATGAGCACCAGGAAAGGAAGAGATGACTGCCCGCCTGACATTTTGAAGCAACCAGACAGTACTTCATGGCTCTGGTGGTTTGGCAAGGACATACAGTCAACTACTTCAAGAGAAAATTTTAAAATGAGCCCACGAATACAATATAGCTCAGTATTTTCTTTCTTTTTGTTTTGGTTGGTTTGCTGCCAGGGAGTCAATGTAAGGAAGCTGAGTGCCCGCTTAGATGCACGCTGAGCGTATCCTCTGCCTGAGTCTCACTCCCTGATCCCACAGCCAAGGTTAAGGCCAGCTCTTGTCTGGACATCTCTGAAAGCGCAGCAGCAGCTAAGGCAGCAGATAAAACAGACCACACAGCACAAATGTGATGTGAGGTTTTCTTTCCATTTCCCAGGGTTGAGACTTGAACCTGGGTCATGTGGTGTTAGGCAAGAGCTCTGCCACCGAGCTACACCTCCAGTCCTGGATCTGTATTGTGAAATCTCACCTCAAAGCTACTTACAAAGTAAACTATTCTGTTAATGAAAGTGAAAAGTGTTTTTTAAAGCATGTTAATAATTAACTCTTGCTTAAGAGGTAAATGGTTCAAAGAGTGAGAACACAGCAGTCAGGTTCCTAGTAACCTTTTCCTTTAAAAGCTGCCTGAAATACAGTTTATACAAGAAAAGAAGGAGCTTGTTACCCAAAGAAGGCAAAGCCTTCTTGAAGGATTAGTATATTTGAATTGATTTCATTATCACTGTTTGAGACTCTTCTAAGGATTAACTTTTTAAATGACCCAGTCCACCAAAGTATATTTCTATCCTTCATTTTGATTTATCTTCCTAGGTGAGTACTAAAAGTACTGATAAAATACTAATCAACTAATTCATGTGAAAAGCGTCCTCCTTGCCAGGCATATTGACTTGTGCCTGCAATCACGTACTTAAGACTCAAAACCATGTATGAGAGAGACGGAAAGCTCGCCCAGGCTTTGAGGTACCACTGCTCTGCGTGTAATTTTCAGTACACTCCAGTTTCCAGTCACGCTCGACCATACGCATTGTAGGAGAAGGCAGCGATGACTTGGGCTCCACAACAACTAACTTACCTATGTGTCTTCAAATCCTCAGCCACCTTTATGTGGAGCTCTACAGGGCTGATTACTGGTCCCTAATAAGCTAGCTAACTTCATGTAGAGAGGTTAAAAACAAAATTTGAAGTAGTTATGGCACATACTTAGATGCTTTTCTCCCAAAGCTCACAAGCTAGTTCAAACTACTCTCCTAATGGTGTTTAAATGACAGTGAATCCAACACAACATCATCACAACTGCAGCAAACCCCTGCAAGTCCCAGCCAGCCCAAACCCACCTTACCACACCCCCAGCCAAAGAGCTCTCAGGTACTGCTACTCTGTCAAAACCATGTGGTCTGATACTTCAGCACCTGGGATGGCCTTGCCAGGATTCGAACCTGGATCATCTGTATGGTCAGACAGAGGCTTCCAATGAGCACAAGACCAGCTGCCGGTGCACACTCCTTCCTCACATGTAAATTCCAAAACTCTAGTCATTTAGGAGAATAAAGAAAGACACACTTTACTAGACACTGAAAACAAAACTCAGGAAAAAATAAAGAACAAACTTAAGCAGCTGGCTCTGTGGTTTACATCTCCCATGTAAGAGATGCATCAGGCCATGTGCTCTGACACACCCCATATACAGCTACTACACAAGCGACAGAGACTGAACTCCTCGGGCGTCTTGACAGCGCGACAAGGAGCATGGCAAGCACCTTACCTTGAGCTCTTTCTGGGTCAGGCAAAGCTCTGGATCGCTGTGGGGGCAAATTTACTCTCGGATCCCTAACTGTCAATCCCAGAATAGTACCTGCTGCAATTTCTGCTGGTGATGATATCCCTTCAACAAAACAGAGACAGAATGAATGCATAAAAGCAAGTTTACAGAAAGGCACACCCAGGGCCTGTGGTGTGGCTCAGTGAGCAAAGACACTTGCTGCCAAGTCTGACAACCTGAATTCAATCCCTGTGAGTAAAGGAGAGAACTGACTTCCATAAGTACATACATGTACATGTACACATACACAAACAAAAAATAATAAAGGTAATAAAAATGTTTTTAAGTAAACACAATCTTGTTTGTAATTTTGAAATCTTTCAGACTTTTCCAATGAAACGTTTTTCCTTGGGATAATTGTTTTAAAATACCTATCACCTTTTGCTCACTAATACCTTCAAAAAATAAATTAACACTTTAAAAATAAAGTTTAAAATAAAATTAAAAGACCATAAAGTTATTACTTTACAACTGAGCACACGTTTGTCTAAGAGCTATGCACACTCGGGGGCAGTAGTACAGACATTAGGTCAACACCTATTGCTCACGCACTCTGACTTCAGAAAGCTAGTTATTTAGAACACGAGCAAGCTCGCTATTTCATAAACAAGCGTGAACTCAACGCTTTAATCTTTAACTCTAGGCTTCTTACTCTCTCGTCATATCACAACAAATAACAGCAGGATAAAAAGCAAGGCCACTTCTCAGGGGCCCACCAGCAAACTGCTCTCCTGACCACTTCCCACTCCTCCCTTCCCTCCCCAGCATCCAGATCTCCGTGTACCTCCCAACAACTGAAACACTGCTTCTTGTCTTTGGTGACGAGAAAGGCCATCAGAGCTCCTGCAAGTGTCAGTCCACCAGTGGTGGGGTGTCTCCTCTGCATCCTCTTCCCCCTGGAAAACAAGGACACCCCCTAAGCAGAAAAACGACAGGCCGGGCCTAGTACCCACTGCAGCTGTAACTCGGCTGTAACAAGGCTCCACTCGCTCTGCTTCTGTGTGAGATCAACTGTTTCACAAGGGGCAGCAGGGAAGATGCCAGTGTGGCTAAGACAGCAATTGCTACCAGACTAACACTCTAATTAGCAATTTCATATCCTCAGGAATACAGCCATGGTTCTCAAAGACACGGCTTAAGTAAGCACTGTCACTCTCTCCCTAAGGGACCCTCTCCCATGTCGCTGCCTTCATCCCTCTCTAATTTAAGCAATAAAGTTTCCCTTTCTCACCAAGCCAATGAAAACCTCAAGTAAACCACTGCACTGATCTCAGCAACATCTTTCTTGGCAAGGCTGGGATTTAGCAAGGTTGCCAAAGCATTTCAAGTACAGAAATGTGACAAATACGACAGCCAAGAGCCACTACTCATGCTGGAAGCTTCCTCCAAACCCTGCAGTGGTAACTTGTCTGCCCTCCCTAGCAGAGCTAAGTGGTTTGGAGTCCAGGCCCTAGAACCAAGCCTTCTGAATTCAAATCTTCCCTCTTTCATTTGTGAGCACATCCGAGACCTTCTCTGTACGCTAGGCACTGGGGACAGGGTAGAGGGCAGGGCCTGCACTGCCTGCCATCGGGAACCGCAGACGTCAGTGAGAGACACGGATGTTAACACAGGGCAGACTGTACAAGTAAACTGAGGAAATGTACAGGTGCCACAGAACAACAAGTGACAGCCACAGCACAGAGGCTCCCGAGCGGATGCCGAGGGCAGGGGACAGGCTGAACCTTGAAGAATGAAGAGTGTTCAGCCCAACCGAGAGTAGCACCACAAAGTGCTCAACAGGTAGAAAGATAACAGGAAAGTAACACATTCTAGAACCTGAAGGCCAACATGGCTGAAGGTCAAGGTGAGGTGAGAACAGTAGGTGCAAGATGACTCAGGCTACAACAAGCTACCTGAATTTAACTCTTAGTTAAAATTAAATACACGGACAAATCAGATCCTCAGCCACTCAGTCAAATAAGTGGTCAATATTGTCACATGACTGACAGCTACCAATCTTGAGAACACAAAGGACATCAGCCCTGCTTTTGATTTGAAGTGCTGGCAGAGACATGTTGCTCATAACGTTCCAGAAAATGAGTCAGCCAAACTAAAATAAATCAAAAACTAAAGGAAAGGGGCAAAAAACCCAAAAAACTGATATAAAGTGTCAGAGATTTTAGAGGCATCCCATTGCCAATCTATGGAGCAGGGATTACCTTCTACAGACTCACAAAAGCAAGCAGAGGACATAAACTAAATATTCAATTGACTATCACACCCACTGAGATTTGATCTTCTAGAAGTGAAAGATTAAAAAATATATATTAGCCTTCTGCAGCCAGGGACCTCAGTCTGTGCCACAGGGCTCCATAGCCAAATACCGCCAGGAGAAAGCTAGCCTCCCAGGAGTGTGGACAAGCCTGTGAGCAGAGGTAAGACAAGCACCACTGCTCAGCGGAACCCACCCAGAACCCTCAGGACACAGGGACTAAGGAGCAGCCTGGGTCAGGATGGCAGTATCCAAATTAACAAAATCAGAAATGAAAATGGAAATATAACAACAGAATCTGAGGAAATTTAAAAAAACATATCCTACTACAAAAGCCTATACTCAACAAAATTGGAAAATCTGGATGAAATGGACAATTTTCTAGACAGATACCAAATACCAAAGTTAAGTCAGGATCAGATAAACCATCTAAACAATCCCATAACCCCTAAAGAAACAGAAGCAGTCATAAAAAGTCTCCCAACCAAAAAAAGCCCAGGACCAGATGGGTTTAGTGCAGAATTCTATCAGACCTTGAAAGAAGACCTATTACCAATACTCTTCAAACTGTTCCACAAAACAGAAACAGAAGGAACACTACCTAATTCATTCTATGAGGCCACAGTTACGCTGATACCAAAACGTCACAAAGACCCAACAAAGAAAGAAAACTTCAGACCTATTTCCCTTATGAATATCGATGCAAAAATACACAATAAAATTCTCACAAACCGAATCCAAGAACACATCAAAATGATCATTCATCATGATCAAGTAGGTTTCATCCCAGGGATGCAGGGATGGTTCAATACCCGGAAATCCATCAATGTAATCCACTACATAAATAAACTCAAAGAAAAAAACCACATGGTCATTTCATTAGATGCTGAAAAAGCATTTGACAAAATTCAACATCCCTTCATGATAAAAGTCTTGGAGAGATCAGGAATTCAAGGCCCAGACCTAAACATAGTAAAAGCAATATACAGCACACCAGTAGCCAGCACCAAACTAAATGGAGAGAAAACTTGAAGCAATCCCACTAAAATCAGGGACTAGACAAGGTTGTCCACTCTCTCCCTGTCTATTCAATAATAGTACTTGAAGTTCTAGTTAGAGCAATTAGACAACAAAAGGAGGTCAAAGGGATACAAATTGGAAAAGAAGAAATCAAAATATCACTATTTGCAGATAATATGATCGTATACTTAAGTGACCCCAAAAACTCCACCAGAGAACTCCTACAGCTGATAAACAACTTCAGCAAGAGGCCAGATATAAAATTAACTCAAACAAATCAGTAGCCTTCCTATACACAAAGAATGAACAGGCTGAGAAAGGAATTAGGGAAATGACACCCTTCACAATTGTCACAAACAATATAAAGTATCTTGGTGTGACTCTAACCAAGCAAGTGAAAGATCTGTATGACAAGAACTTCAAGTCTCTGAAGAAAGAAATAGAAGAAGACCTCGGAAGATGGAAAGATCTCCCATGTTCATGGATTGGCAGGATTAATATAGTAAAAATGGCCGTCCTGCCGAAAGCAATCTACAGATTCAATGCAATCCCCATCAAAATTCCAACTCAATTCTTCATCGACTTAGAAAGAGCAATTCTCAAATTCATTTGGAATAACAAAAAACCCAGGATAGCAAAAACTATTCTCAAAAACAAAAGAACTTCTGGGGGAATCAGCATCCCTGACCTCAAGCTGTACTACAGAGCAGTAGTGATAGAAACTGCATGGTATTGGTACAGTGACAGGCAGGTAGATCAATGGAATAGAATTGAAGACCCAGAAATGAACCCACACACCTACGGTCACTTGATCTTTCACAAAAAAGCTAAAAACCATCCAGTGGAAAAAAGACAGCACTTTCAACAAATGGTGCTGATTCAACTGGCAGTCTACATGCAGAACAATGAGAATTGATCAATTCCTATCTCCCTGTACAAAGCTCAAGTCCAAGTGGATCAAGGACCTCCACATAAAACCAGATACACTGAATCTAATAGAAGAGAAAGTGGGGAAAAGTCTTGAACACATAGGCACAGGGGAAAAGTTCCTGAACAGAACACCAACGGCTTATGCTCTAAGATCAAGAATAGACAAATGGGACCTCATGAAATTGCAAAGCTTCTGTAAGGCAAAGGACACTGTCAATAGGACAAAACGGCAACCAACAGATTGGGAAAAGATCTTAACCAATCCTATGTCTGATAGAGGGCTAATATCCTATATATACAAAGAACTCAAGAAGTTAGACTCCAGAAAACCAAATAACCCTATCAAAAAATGGGGAACAGAGCTAAACAGAGAATTCTCAACTGAGGAAATTTGCAGGGCTGAGAAGCACCTAAAGAAATGTTCAACATCCTTAGTCATCAGGGAAATGGAAATCAAAACAAGTCTGAGATTCCACCTCACACCAGTCAGAATGGCTAAGATCAAAAACTCAGGTGACAGCAGATGCTGGCGAGAATGTGGAGAAAGAGGAACACTCTTCCACTGTTGTTGGGATTGCAAGCT
>CM052718.1:61586563-61716132 GCA_028551405.1 Uromys caudimaculatus
TGGGACATGAACACACAACAGCAATCACATCAGTGGGACATATTAACAGGTACAAGGAAATTTTTTTCCTTTGAGATTCCCAGTGCGACATGAACTGTTAATCTAACCCTCTTGCTATGACCTGTATGTTTAGGAACATAGGTTCCTGTTTATTCCATTGTGATGTGAATTATTAAGCCACTATAATCTAAAAACGTGTTAAAAGGTTTGCCACTGTGCAGTTTAAATAAGATAATATTTGGGAAAGGTGTACCACATGTCAAACTGCAGTCCTCTACTTCTACATCTAAATGCAGAGCTTAAGAGTTTATATCTACCCTATATTTAAACAGGGCTAAAGCAGGCTGTGCTTCAAACCAGCTTTCCTAACGAGCATTCTCCACTGGTGTCCCAGAGGACGTCTGCACCTTATCATTGCACAAGGATGTGAAATTACCACATGACTTAATAGTGATATGCTGACTCTATTTCTCTTAGGAAACAGAAGTCTACCTTAGAGCAAACGTGTCAGCTCTGAAGTGTGCATAACCGTGCTATAATAGCATACCTACCTCACAAAGGCAAGTGAACACTGAATGAATAGCAAACCTCTGCTCCGAGGACAAGTATCTCCCCTCCCCACTTTCTCTTTTCTTCCCTTCACACACACCCCTCCCTCCCTCCCTCCCTCTCTCTCTCTCTCTCTCTCTCTCACACACACACACACATTGAATCCAAGAAAGAACTCAATCTCATACAGATTGTAATTTTATGTATCAATAGCACATGAACCCACAGAGGACAACTTTCAAAAGTCAGTTCTCTCCTTCCACAGTGGGCTTAGGGAATGGAACTCAGGGAGTCAGGCATGGGTGGGCACCTTACCCACTGAGCACCATATCCTGAGCACCTTACCAGCCTGTAATTTTAAAGTCTAGAAACAACTCATAACGGTGGGTTCTACTTCCTTTATTTTTCAAAAGAAAGAATGAAATTCCAAAGTGTTCTCTGACCCTGGTGGAGTGAGCCCACAGTTGAGATTCAAACCCAGGAAGAGCTGGTGCTTCTTGCACCCTGTACTTCCACAGTCTCCACCCTCTGGCAAAGGCTGAGGAAGGAAGCTGCTGGGACACACTGAAATCTCTCCCTGCTCTCTCTGTGTCCAGGGACATGGACTGGCACAGCTCTGTAAGTGCTAATAAGGGGGTTATAACTGACCTTTAATAAGAAGGCAGATTTGCAAGCACAAATTTTGATAAGGAGAGTTTTCTGTATCTTCCTTTAAATGAACTCATTTACGTCCGAGATGATGGGGAGCAAACAAAACTGGTGAAAGCAATTAATCCAAATGAAGTGACAAGAACAGTGTATGCATCTTACCTTGTTTCTGAGATTGGGAAGGCTTCCCCCCTCCAAAATGGTGCTTTCCATCTCTCTCAGCCACAAAGCCGGAGGATAGAGTCACATTACTGGGCTGGTTTCTCATTTTCTTAGCATGTTTTCTTTCCTTAGCATTAGACATTTCTGGAAAGAGAGCAATACACTTAATAGAGGGAGAGAAAACTAAATGAATTGCCAGGTGTGGTTGCTCGCATCAGCATCTGGAAAGCAGAGGCAGGAGGCTCTGAGTTCAAGGTCATCCTTTAGCTACACAGCATGAGGTCAGCCAGAACTCCCTAAGACCCTATTTCAAAACACAAAGGAATACAATTTTAAAATGAGCCAGTAATATGACTCAGCAGGTAAAGGCAACTGCCACCAAACCTGATGGTCTGCATTCAATCCTGAGACCTACACAATGCAGGGACAAAGCCTATTCCCAAAATTGTCTTCTGACAATTCCATGCCCAAGGTATGCTCTTAACCTCCAACACAAATAAGTAAGAAAGGTTTAAAAAAACTCAAAGTTTGATGATACCAAAAAAAAGTCACCATATTAATCTATAGCAGGGATTCCAAAACAGAGATTTTATGAAGTCATGAATGTTACCTATACCCAAAACTCATCTCAATAGAAAGTGCTGCTGCATACTTACAAACCCAGCACTCAGGTTAGAGGTGGGGACTGGGCTGAAGGAAATCTTCAAGGTTGAGACCAACCTAGGCTATATACAGCAAGTACCAGGCTATCCTGGGCTTCACAGTTTTTGTCTCAAAAAACAAAGGAAAAGAGTTTCTTCACAGAACTGTCCCAACTGGAAGATTTTTGCACTGCCAAATAATTAAACTACATACAATCGCTGACGATGCATAAAATGAGATAAGGTGAGATCACTAAAATTTAATTACTTCTAACACTCTATCTTGGTTCTTAGCTGAAATAAGACCGGGATAAATTACAATTAAAACATTTGAGTCCAACCTGAAGATAAATTACTGGTATTGTCACTCAGACTCCAAGTGAACCACATAAAGGATGACTGCAGAGAACCTGATGGGTTTGCTTAGGCGTCCTCACACCTGGACCAGCACCCGCCTTTATTCACTGAGTCAACTTGAAACACTTGCTTTCTTTTTAGAAGTAAAATTTTACTTCTCAGCCAAGATTCCAGGCAAGTTATGAACCCGGTGTTTTACTGTACATACAGGTTTATGCTCTTAAGAAACAATATTATAAGAACAAGCCTAAATTTCTCTTAAAATTGTGCCAAATTAGCACATCTTCGGATTGTGCTGAGTTGCAATGTTTGATTTCAAAAACTGTTTGAGTTGTTGACTTAAAAATATACTCCTTTGCCGGGCAGTGGTGGCGCATGCCTTTAATCCCAGCACTTGGGAGGCAGAGGCAGGCGGATTTCTGAGTTCGAGGCCAGCCTGGTCTACAGAGTGAGTTCCAGGACAGCCAGGGCTATACAGAGAAGCCCTGTCTCAAAAAAATAAAAAAATAAAATAAAAAAAAATATATATATATGTATATATATATACATATATACACACACATATATATACATACATATATATATATATACACACACACACACACACACACACACACACACACACACACACACACACACACACTCCTTTATGATATATTATTGGTTACTGATTAGTGCATCTTCTTTATATACCCAGGGTCCTGAGTGGGAAAGCTCAAGTCGTAAGCTAGTGGAAGATGACTCTCCTCCCAGTCACTAGGGCTCTGCTCAAATCTTGAGGCGATCGTGCTTAGAAAGGAAGCAAGGGATGACGAAAGGCAGACAACGCCACACCTCTCCTTGGTTCCCCCGAATGACCCATCCCAGTCCTTTACCGTACCCGGAAAGGGATACAAGCGCGTTCCCAGAAGGGATTCTGCCTTGCAGGTCAACGACAAGCATAAAACGAGCGCAGGAGCCAGAGGCTCTGGGCAATAAGAGGGCCCGCCCGAGCAGCATGGACCTCCGCAAGTGAAAGATGCCGCAAGCCGACCCAGCCATTGTGGGCGAGCCCCCACACGTGGCCCCCGCGAGCTGGCGGCCCCCGCTAGGCACTAGCGCCTCACCACCAACCTGCCAAATGCTCCCAGAGCTTCGCCGATCAGAATGACAAGGTTCTGAGACCCCTACAAGCTCCTACCACAGCGGGTGAGCAAGCGAGCTAAGGGCGCGTGCGCAGCTCGGCTCCTTCCTCCACGTGTCCCGGAGTTGCATAAGAACTACAATTCCCATGGGGCCGTGCGAATTCGCCAGGGGCGGTCCCTGAACCAAAACCCTTATAGGTAGGGCTGTCGGGTCGTTGGCAAAAAGAGTGAATGTAGTTGCCATCGTTTCTTCTTCTGGAGGGTCTTCAAGAGGGAAGGAGTAGCATGTCGTCCATAATCAGAAAGGTGATCAGCACCACAAAAGCCCCGGCGCCCATTGGTGCCTACAGGTAATGTTTCTTGCGGAAGGACCAGGTGGGTGCGGGGTTGGAGTTTGGAGCTCCAGCCTCTGGAGGTCTGTGCGGAAGAGTGTCTAAGAGTGTCCCCTTGGAACGCGCGAAGAAACTGAGTTCAGAAAAAGGACGGTGCGTCCAAATCTCTCAGGGAATGGGGGAGCCCTGGTGTGACCAGAAGCTTGCACTCCTGGGATCTTGCCCCCGTTTGGAGCTGCTCGGCCCCGAAGGCAAGCTTGCCACACGCTTTCTCTGGTTAGAAGTGGTATCACCCCAGCCCCCTCGCCTTTCGTCTTGGTGGCTTCTGGTTTTGGTTTTCGTAACAACTTTATTAAGATAGAATAAACAACCCGTAGAATTCTCATTCCGTTAATGGGTTCAATTCAGTGGCTTTTACTATGCCCAAAAGTTGTGTAGCCATCACCACTTTCTACTCTCAAGACATTTACATCCACTCTGAAATAAGGTTTATGCCATTAGCTTTTATTCCACATGACCTCTTCCCCCAGCTCCTTACAACCAACCATTTATTTCCTCTCCATCACTATAGGGTTTATCCGTTAAAGACGTTTGCTATAAAAAGTATAATATGCTGTTTGGTCCACTGTGACAGTCTTCTTTTACTAGCATGAAGTTCGATCTAACCCTTTCTTAATTTACAAGATATGCTTCTCTCATTTGGACAACAATACTCAGCAAATACCTGTATGTCTATCCAAGTCCCTGGTTTTTACAACATGTAGGAATGCTATAATGCTTATGAATAGTTTATCCTTGCCTGTTCACCACTAATATCAAATGCAAGTAACACCAAAAGTGATCTTCTGAGATTGCCCTATATACTAGAGCTAATCATATATGCACTGGACAAAACACCTACCCTTTGACATTTATCTCCACTTACCAGAAGTGCTTTTAAATAGAAATGGTACTTTCTTTTCACTTCCTTCTGTGGGAGCTGTGAAGGTCAGGGTCTCACTTTGTAGCTCAGGCTAACCTAGGACCTGCCATTCTCCTATGTGAGCATTCGTAGTGCTGATATGAGGACCAGCACACCTAGCTTAAAACCTCATTCCTCAGAAGGTCTCAGCTTTAAAAATCACTGGACTGTACCTTCTATAACTTCCTCCTCTCTAATTTCTAAGTCATCACTAAAATGTATCTAGAGCCAATTCCTTTTGAATAAGTAGTTTCTGACATAGTGTTTCTTTGCTTCAAAACTGAAGATTTTCTACAGCTGCAACATTAGCACTGTAGAAGATGTGTAGTGCATGTCAAGTATTTAACTGATACAAAAATGTGTAAGAAGTAATCCAGCATGGTTATATATTAGGCCTTCACCTATATAAGAAAAAGAAAAGGAAGCACTAGTTTAGCAAATGTCACATGACAGGCACTGTGACAACCACCTTGTCTCCCCATTTTTCAAAAGGACAAGCTCAAGGTCAACCTTTTCCAGAAAATATAGTCTGCAAGTGACATCTTTGTTTGAACTCAAACCCTAGCTCCCATAATATGAAGAGAAATAACAGCCCCATGTGGTAAAGCAGTACTTATTATAAAAGGATTGGAAATGGAACTTACTAGAACGAGAGACCAAATGAAAATGAGGAACACTGATTCTGATTTGGAGCAGAGAAAGAAAAGAAGCTTTGAAGAAGCTCCCTGTAAAAGGTTAAACTTTAAATGTTGGGTTTTTTGTTTTTTCATTTTTGATAGTGTTATGAAGTTTGACTCTTCAAAGTTAATTAGTTATAGACTGACATTCCTACCAGAGGAAGTAGCTTAAGTGAGGGCACAGAAGTAAAAGAATACAGAATGTAGAGATTTGGGGGAGATAGTTTTTCAACTGAACTTTTTTTTTTCTCCCAAACTGTGTACCTGGTGTTTTATAACATTTTCTTTGAAATGACTTACTTTCTCTTAAATTAATTTTAAAAGAAAATGTTATCAAAATACTCCAAATAGAAAACAATACAATAGAAGGTAACTATTTTTTTAAAAAAACCTCAAATAAAAAGTATTAGTAAGTTCCAAAATTCTACATACATACTGCAGTTGGCTCAAATCCTTGAGCCTACTCTCTTTGTTAAAATGTTTCTGGCTGGGGCTGGAGAGATGACTCAGCAGTTAAGAGCACAGTCTCCTCTTCAGGGAGCTAAGTTTGGTTCCCAGCACCCTCATCAGTCTGTTCACTACCATCTGTAACTCCAGCTCCAGAGCATCCAGAGGATCTTCTGGCCTCCATGGGCACGCATACAGGTGGTATACATATGCACATAAGTAATCATAATAATTTCAATGTCTTTCTGGTCGAGGATGGATATAGCTCAGTGAGAGACCATGCTGATCATACGTGAGGCCCTGGGTGTACACCACCCCCACCCAGCTATGACTCCATGTTTTAGATGTGAGAGCTGACATATACTAAGTTGAATAATTTGCCAAGGTCACTCCACTAAGTAGTGTAATACAATTGGAAAGTGTAATGGACTCCAGGGCTCAACCTGAACAATTTCATTTGTTGTCCCCAGCTTAGAAGATTTGAAAGAAAACTAAAAAATGAAGATATGATTCATTTGGGTGACTTTCTGGGAAAAAACATTCAAAAGTTGGCATTAAGAGTTGGACTTTGTCAGGAGAGGAGAGTTGGCTTCTTTTTAAAGGTGTGACCTTGCAGAGGGACTTTGTCTCCTAGTTCTTATAAACAGTAACACCAGTTCATAACCTTAAATAAGGAAGGGATCAGTCCAACAAGTCCCTTTTAGGAAAAGAATTCTGATAGTAATTCTGATAGAAATTTGGAGCAGAGTGAAAACAGGAGATATTATTATGCAATTAAAAATTAGTGCCAGGCAATAGTGGTGCATGCCTTTAATCCCAGCACTCAGGAAGCAGAGATAGGCAGATATCTGTGAGTTGAGGCCAGCCTGGTCTACAGAGTGAGTTCTAGGACAGCGAGGGCTGTTACACATAAAAAACTGTATCTTGAAAAGCTCCCCCTACCCTCCCCAAAAGAAAAGTAGTAATTTTTTTGTTCTTCGGCCCTAATCCAGCTCCTTCAACTATTGGTGATGGTTGCACAAGAATAACTTCTTTATTTCAAAACAAAAGAGACACTTTGTCCCAAAGTGTGTCTTCAAACATAACTACTGAGCTTGTTAATGTGTGAGCCCCTTTCTTGAGCTTGTTAATGTGTGAGCTCCTCTCTTGAGCTTGTTAATGTGTCAGCTCCTCTCAGATTAAACAGAACCAGTAGTTCACATTGTTAATGGCCCCTTGTAGAACTAGTCCCTCATCTGTTTAGAACTGCCCTGCATGGAGACCAGAGTCTGATCCCTACCAAGCACCTACATAAACAGTGTGTGGAAGCCCTCCTGTGATAACAGTATATGAGAAGCAGAGACAGAAACTCCCCGGAGCAAGCTGAGTAGGTAGACTAGTCAAATCAACAAGTTCTGGGTTCACTTGAGAGACCCTACCTCAATATAATATATAAGGTAGAGAGGGATGGAAGAAGCCACCTGATATCCTCAATATAATATATAGGGAACCATTTGGAAATAAAGTTTTAGTGTATGAAGCTTGTGATGAGTACACTTTTTTTTTTTTTTTTTTTTTTTTTTGTGGTTTTTTTTCGAGACAGGGTTTCTCTGTGTAGTCCTGGCTGTCCTGGAACTTACTCTGTAGACCAGGCTGGCCTCGAACTCAGAAATCCACCTGCCTCTGCCTCCCAAGTGCTGGGATTAAAGGCATGCCCTACCACTGCTGGGCGAGGAGTACACGTTTTGAAATTGTAGCGTCTCTCCAGAGAATTCTAATGGGCTTTTTGGTCCTCAGCATTGGGATGAATGGAGTGTTGTTACTGATTAGCTAAGCACAACTCAGCACATTTTAGGATACTGAGGACAGACCTGGAGGGATTGCAACACCAGTGCTATTGAGTGACTTTCTGTTTTATTAGCACTGCCATAATGTGGCACAGATCATGACTTGAAACTTAATTGGAATGTGTCTGAAAGTTTTACCACCCCTGATTTGGGGCTTGGTTTGCTTTCACTTAGTGTTTTCTCTGTGCAGTTTTGGGTTTTTTTGTTTTGTTTTGTTGTTTTTAGTTTTTTGTTTTTTTTCAGACAATCTCACTGTGGTTGCCCAGAATTCACTACACATCCCAGTCTGGCACCACACTCTCGAGCCTCCTGAGTACTGGGGTTATAGGTTTGCACCATCATGCCCAGTTTATTTCTGGACAGAAAGTAGAATAAAAGGCTTTTAAAGTTCTGGAGCCTGCATGGATGAAATGGTTCTGCAGATAAAAGCATCAGTGTCAGCCGGGCAGTGGTGGCAAACGCCTTTAATCCCAGCACTTGGGAGATAGAGGCAGGTGGATTTCTGAGTTCAAGGCCAGCCTGGTATACAGAGTGAGTTCCAGGACAGCCAGGGCTACACAGAGAAACCCTGTCTTGAAAAAAAAAAAAAAGCATCAGTGTTCCAAAACCCAGTGTCCTGAGCTACAAGGTCGAAGGAGAGACCTGACTCACTCGCATGCACACACACACTAGCCTCTGGCACCCACACATAAAATGTGGCATACACTCACAAAAACACATACACATAAATAAAAATAAAGTCTATTTGTACGATTTATTTATTTTATGACTTTATGTATAGGAAGGCTTTGCTTGCACGCATATATGTATACTGTATGTCTGAGGAGGTGAGAAGGGAGTGCCAGACCCCCTAGGCCTAGAGTTGTGAGCCACCCTGTTGATGCCTGGGATTGAACCTGAGTCCTCTGCAGGAGCAGTAAGTGCTCTTAAGAACTGAACCAACTCTCCAGCCCCAAAATAATTAAAAAAGAAAACATTATGAAACAATTTCTAGAAGCTACAACTGAAGGAATAGGATTCTTTGGCCCAGGAAGTATCAAGTAGTCAATTAATTTTTTGTTTAAACCTCTATAAATCCTTGCGAGTTTACATTTTAAATGCAAATAGTCTCAGCTCCAATAAAACTACTTTTGATATTTTGAAAATAAATGAATTTCTTTTTACTATTATAAAGTTTTTGATTATTGATAGTGCATTTGAGCCTAAACTCTTTCAGATGTTGTGAGAATTGAAGATATTTTGTAATGAGCCTAGTGAAGGTGGCCTAATTATACAAGGGGGGGTTAATAGAGTGTTAATCAATAGTTCTGTTCAACCTGAGGAAAGCTAACACATTCACAGGCTCAAGAGTTATCTGTTTAGAGATATGGAGCTGAGGAGAACCCTGTGCTTTCTGAGTTGTCAGAGTCGACCTCCAGCACTTCCTGTGTAAGGGTTAGGCAAGCACCGATAGGATGATAAGGGGACTGGAAGGAGCTTTCCTCTGGAGCCAAGGGGGATAAGACTGCTGACTTGTGATTCTTTATTGGCTCCTGAACCTGCAAAACCACCAGGGTGAGAGGTAGGAAAGGTTTCAGCCAAGGGGGAGGGCTCTCTACCAGATGCTGCCAGACAGTGATGTATGGGACCTGGTCAGAGTCCAGGGTTTCCATACACAGTACTTTTGACCAAGTAGATTGTAGGGAGGTAGAAAGTGCCTCCTTTGAGCCATCCCACACTGAAAGCTGGCCATTCTTTCCTGGGGAAAAAAAAAAAAAGTCAGTCTTTCCCCACCCAAACTATTAGGCCCAAATTCCTGCCAGGCATTTGCAGTCCTTGAAGTGTGACTGTCTTAAATAAAAAAGGAAAGAAAAGGGAAATAGAAACTTCCTTTAAAACTGTCTTATTTTTCTAAGTGTTGTGGTGGCACATAACTGTAAATCCAGCATTTAGGAGGCAGAGGTAAGAGGATCACCATAAATTTAAGCCAGCCTAGACTACACAAGTTTCAGGCCAGCCAGGGCTACATGACAAAGCCTTGTCTCAAAAGCAAAGGCACCCCCCCCCAAAAAAAAAAAAAATACTATTTTGAGCCAGGTGATGGTAGCTCATGCCTTTAATCCCCAGCACTAGGGAGGCAGAGGCAGGAGGATCTCTGTGAGTTCCAGGACAGCCAGGGCTACACAGAGAAACCCTGTCTCAAAACAAAACAAAAGTGCCCTTTTAAGGAGACCCCTGGGATCTAGTGGAGAGAGGCAGACAGTGAGGTAGGGACGGTGGGGGTTGGTTTCAGTGGTAACTGAAGTATATCTATATAATACAATATGCTGTCTCTGTTAAAAGAATTAATGAGAAATGGAAATTCACAGGAAGCACTGTGTAGAATGATGTGCTCTCAAAAATGAATCTATAGGTATACAACAAGCAGAGACTAACTTATTCTTCCACTGGGCAGCTTTTTTTAAGGGTTCCTATCAGCTTTTGTTTCATTGTGTTATTGAAATATAAGTAACTTATTAAAATCACTCATTTTAAGAGTAAAATTCTGTGAGTTTTTGTCAACGTACAGGGTCATGTTTATCTTTTGTTGTTTTTTGTTTGTTTTGTTTTGTTTGTTTTCAAGACAGGGTTTCTCTCTACGTAGCCCTGGCTGTCCTGGAACTTGCTCTGTAGACCAGGCTGGCCTTGAACTCAGTGAGATCTGCCTGCCTCTGCCTCCCAAGAGCTGGGATTAAAGGTTTTCGCTCCCATCTCCTAGCTTTAAATTCTTTAGTATTTCCATGGCTCTCAGACAGGCCTCAGTTTTATTGGCATTCAGTACTCACCCCTGGCCCCGGGCATTGGCATTCAGTACTCACGCCTGGCCCCAGGCAACTCTTTCACTGCTCTTGTTTTGTCTTTACTGGAATTGTCAGTCAATATGTAGTCATCTGCTGGACCTAGCAGGGGGTTTTTGTTTGTTTGTTTGTTTGTTGGAATGTTGTTTACAAACATCCATGTAAAGCTTTGGGATGTTTTAATTCTCATTCACATATTTCCTAAGGGATGGAATAATACTGGGTGTTTTAGGGCTTTACTGCTGTGAAGAGACCATGTGAAGAGTTGCCGTGACCAAGGCAACTCTTATAAGGACAACATTCAATTGGGGCTCGCTTACAGGTTCAGAAGTTCAGTACTGTATCATCAAGGTGGGACCATGGCAGCTTCCAGACAGGCGTGGTGCAGGAGGAGCTGAGAGCTCTACTTCTTCATCTGAAGGCCAATAGAATACTAACTTCCAGGAAGCTAGGAAGAGAGGGTCTTAAAGTCCAAGCCCATAGTAACACACCTATTGCAACAAAACCACACCTCCTAATAGTGCCACTCCCTGGGCTATGCATACACAAACCATCACACTGGGTAACGTGTTGAGCGTGTGTTGAAATCTTAAGAAATGGCCCCACTGTTTCCTAGAGTGTGTGCCATTAACCAGGTATGAAGGGCGCGATCACTCCACATTTCCCACTGTGCTTTATGCTCACTGGTGTGATTGTTACTGGCAATGCAATTCTGTGACGTTAGTGGCATCTTCCAGTTTGAGTTTGCCATACCTCTAATGACTAATGAAGTATAGCATCTTTCCTGTACTCCTTAGTTATTTGTATGTCTTACTAAGTAGCTAACAAAATCAACTGCCTGTATTTTATTAGGTTGTATACCTTAATATATTTAGTTACTAGTTCTTCGTATATTCTGGGTGCAAGTCCTTTGTTAGATATATGTTGTAAATATTCTCTCCCAACCTGTGACTGGTTTACAACCTTAAAGATGTCTTATTAATAAACAAAATTTTAATTTATTAAAAGTCAAATTTATCAGTTTTTTCTTTTACAGCTTTTACTTTTTGTATCTCATTAAATTACTATTTTAGCATTGGCTTTTATGTTATCTATATTATATACAGGCTTTTGTTTATTTCAGCCAAGCTGTGCTAGTGGACAGGACCATTTACGTTTCTGGACAGGTAGGCATGGATCCTTCCAGTGGACAGCTTGTGCCAGGAGGGGTGGTAGAAGAAGCTAAACAAGTAAGTCATCCTCCACGTGAGAGGGTCCCGTTTCTACTTCATAATGCTGAACAGTGCAGACAGTCTATGACCCTGAGTAGCCATCAACAGATAAATGTGTTTTCAGCTACTCACAACTCGATCTAAGACTTTAAAAAACCTTTTTAGATGTATTTAATGTGTGAATATTTTACTTGCATGCATGCGTGTTTAGCACATGTGTGCCTGTAGGATTCCCTGGAACTGGGGTTACACGTGGTCATAAACACTGTGTCTTCTGCAAGAGCAACAAGTGCTCTTAACCAGCGGCCGTCACTGCAGCCCCTTTAAGATGGCTTAACAACAGAGAAAACCACCTCCTTATCGCCTGTGTTATCAAAATCAAATGCTGATGTGTCCAGATGGGTTGGAAAGTTTATTTTCAGGGTCATTGACCTCCCTCCTCTCCCCAAAGTATGCATATCTGTAATTCATTACTGATGATTCGATTATTTGAGGTTTTATTTTGGATTGGGGTTAGGAGTTGTTTTAATTTTTGAGACAGGGTCTCCTGTAGCCTAGGTGGCTTTGAACTCATTATACAGTCATAGGTGACTTGGACTCCCCATCCTCATGCCTTAACCTCCCAGGTACAACACCATATCCATCCCAGAATTCCTACAAAATAAAAAAGCCTTCCACTACAATTCAAAGAAATTCAGTCCACTAGCAGAAAGCCAGCACAAATTGCCTCGTGTGGAAACATCAGTTAAAGTAATTACAGAACATCATCGTCAACTTTTCTTGACTTGATTCACAGGCTCTTAAAAACTTGGGTGAGATTCTGAAAGCTGCAGGCTGTGACTTCACTAACGGTGAGCAACTGGGTCTTTCTTCCCTGTTCATTGGTGGGGTTTGTTGTGTGTTTGTGTTGTCTGCCGCACTCAGGGTCCAACTCAGGGCCTCATGCATGCCAAGCAAGCGGTCCACCGTTGAGCCACACCCCCAACACTGTTAATGTGTGTTTGGTATGTCCTTGGTCTTTATGGAGGACATATAATATCCAGTAATTTGGGTATCCATGTCTTTGTTGCTAAAGGTTGTGGGGTTGTTTGTTTTTATTATATATACCGTATTCTGCCTGCATGTATTCCTGCACACCAGAAGAGGGAACCAAATCTCGTTATAGATGGTTGTGAGCCACCATGTGGTTGCTGGGAATTGAATTCAGTACTCTAGAAGAGCAGCCAGGTGCTCTTAACGTAAGCCATCGCCAGCCCTAAAGGTTGTGTTTTAATGGTCTAAGAAACAACACCATTTCCTTTCTTTAGTTTTGGTTTCATCAAGATACTCATAAAAAAATCATACACTGGGATTTTGTTTTCTGTTTTGTTTGTTTTGGGGGGCGTAGGTTGTTTTGCTTTGGTTTTTTTGGTTTTTTGAGACAGGGTTTCTCTGAGTAGCTTTGGATGTCCTGGACCTCACTCTGTAGACCAGGCTGCCTGCCTCTGCCTCCTGAATGCTGAAATTAAAGGCTTGCACTACAGCCCAGATATGCACTGTTTTTCTAAGTCTTGTTTTCAGTCTGATGAAACGGCTAAAACTAATGAAGAAAATATATATATATATAATATATATAATATATTATATATATATTATATATAATATAATATATATATTATATATATAATTGTCTTTTAGTGGTGAAGACAACTGTTTTCCTGGCTGACATAAATGACTTTGGCGTTGTCAATGAGATCTACAAAACGTGTAAGTGATTTGACTTTATTCCCACTTTTAAAAGGAAATAAGTTTGCTGATAAAAATGTATCAAGTAAAAGTGATAGAGATGTATGTTAAATGATATTTTGTCCTGACACAATCCATCATCTGGTTGGAAACATACAGTAGTGGTATGTACTCGTGAAAAAGATCTATATTGCTATCACAGTTCTTAAAAATATAATATACATAAGCCCTACATATTCATTTTCCTAAACCTTTATTATTTGTTCTTTGGCTTTTTAAGCCTCCCCTAAATCTTTTTAGACTTACAGACTTACTGCCATTGCTATGACACGGTCCAGCTTCCATCTTGTGGCTCTCTCAGAATCACTGGGAACTTACTTAACATTTCCGTACTAGTTTTTTGGTATGTAAAGTAAGGACAAGATTCTGCCGCCTTAGGAGGTTGTTGGAATGATTACATTAATTATCCTATACAGCACTTAGAACTGATGCCGACAGGATAGATATAAGCTCTGAGCTAATGCTCCTGTGGCTGTCATTGCTGTAGCAGGGGAAGTGAGTCCCTGTCTCCTGGTGGATGAAATGAAGGTGTGATGTGGGAAAAACTTGGCTGTTATTCTCTGCAGAAGAAATGACCAGAGAAGGTTAAAGTTCACAGGAAAGTCCTCGCTGAAGATAAGGAGCCATTCCCTGCTTTGATAACTGGTTCATAGGAATCACTCTAAAGGCCAAACCTATGCTCATAATTACAAGACAAAGGTGCCAGATTATGTGTTTCGTTGTTTATAAAATATTTAGACAAGTACTAAAGGTCATCATAAAGAGTATCTTGCCAGACAACCTAAATGCAAGCTTTTCAGCCGTTTGTGTGTGGGAGTAGGTGAGGCCATGAGACAGGTCCCGATTCTTGCTTCTCTTGCTGAGGAAGGGCCCATGTCTGGAGACTAACCCTGTTCTATATTCAGATTTCCAGGGTAGCCTTCCTGCCAGGGCCGCTTACCAAGTCGCTGCTTTACCCAAAGTAAGTACCAGGGACGATGCCAGTGCACACATGGTACGTGAGGCCTGTCCTTTGAGAGGAAACTTAAAATCAATGCAGCTCTTGTTTCTCAGAAATACAGAGTCTAAAAGTCAGTACCCTGATCACTGTTGTGATCTGGAAAAAGCTAAGAAATCGTACAAAGCAGCACATGGGTATGACATGATCCACTGGACACAACCTGACAACTTAAATTATAAGAAAAACCTTAAGAGCAGTTGTGTTGTGGTGTTACTTAGGAAAGGAAATGTGTGCTGGGGCTTTAGTTCCTTGGAGGAGTGTAGATTGCTGGGCGCCACTCTGGGTCTCCCTGCAGTCTGACTTCATGCCTCGGTGTCTGCCTTTCAGTAAGGACTTCTGAACATGGAGCACAGTGCAGAATGACGTGGAGACTTCTGGCTAGCCTTTGTCCTCACTGAGGGAAGCTCTACACACCAGCAAGGTGTGAAACAACACTCTTGCTAGTTCCTACTGTATTTTAGAGTTTTGGCCAGAGAATTTGGATTGTATTATTGTATTACCATTTATCTTAATAAAAACAAATTCACCTGGCTCTGATATAATGAAGAATCTAGACCATTCACTGGAATGATGCTCTCCATGCTGGTTCTGGTGTCCCCTCACTGGGCTCTCTTTCCTATGCCTCCTGCCCACGTGGTACACCTGCAGGTTACCACATAGGAGTGTCATTTGTTCTTGCTTTAGTTTGTTGTTCCTGGGAAGGGTCACTGTCAAACTGAAGGTATTGAGTGTATTAGAAAGAGCTTTAAACTTGGAACCAGAAGACATGGATTTGATTATCCACTGCTAGTCTTTGTGATATGGGACACTTTTCCAGCCTTTCTGAGGTCACTTCCTTGTTTTACAACCAGGCCTGCTTTGGGAATCGAGTGAGCTAACGTATGAGTGTGCCTAGCATGGTAGCCTGGCCTTAGTGAATTCTCTCTCATCCTTGCTTTCTATGAAGATACCAATGGTAAAAATACATGTCGTCATTAGCTACATGTGTTACTGAACCTTGATTTGCATTAAAGGACTGAGACAGTGACTTTTGTTTTCCTTACAGGGAAGTCGAATTGAAATCGAAGCAATCGCTGTCCAGGGGCCTTTCACCACCCCATCACTATAAGTAGCCATGCGATGTTGACTCTGGAGTTTTTAGAAGGCCTTTGACACTTTAATTTTTACAAATAATGCTGGGAACTATAAACATGACAGAGTAGTTAAAGTTATCATGGAAACGACCATATACGTGGAGATTTGACATTAATTGGAGATTGTTCGGTGCAGTGACTGATGCTCTCATGTCACTCCTGTTGCTGCGTGTGAGAGAAGAGGCACACAGCTATGAGATGGGGAGACAGGAAAGAGCACCTGATTGACCATATTAATTAACTCGTGTGAAGTACTTAGTTCTCATGTTAGATATAAGAAACTACATTAAAATATTCAAACTTGAATAGAATCAGGAGAAAAAGTGGGCCAAAATCTTAGACAGATAATATTGCTTTAATGGAAATAAAAAATAGATGTATAACTTTCCCTTGGTTTGTAATTTTGTTCTCTCATTTTTTTTAACAGTTTAATTATACATTAAAACTACTACCTAGAAAAGGATGAGTAGAAATTGTGAAGTTAGGGGCTGGAGAGATGGCTCAGTGGTTAAGAGCACTGACTGCTCTTCTAGAGGTCCTGAGTTCAATTTCCAGCAACCATATGGCAGCTCACAACCATTTATAATGAGATCTGGTGCCCTCTTCTGGCCTGCGGGCATACATACAGGCAGAATGCTGTATACATAATAAATAAGTAAATCTTTAAAAGGAAGAGGAGGAAGAGAAGAAGAGGAAGAAATTGTGAAGTTAAAGCTCCAGCTATTTCAGGGTTAGAAAAATGGCTCAGCAGTGAAGAGCACTAGCTGCTCTTCCAAAGGTCCTGAGTTCAGTTCCCAGCAACTACATAGTGATTGACAACCATCTATAATAGGATCTTATGCCTTCTTCTGGCATGTCGGTATACATGCAGCTAGAACACTTATACATAAAATAAATAAAATCTTAAAAAGAAAAATCTCCAGCTACTTCATTGCTTAAAGTTTATTACTGGTTTTCAAGTTTTTTCAGTTCTGGTTAGATTGCGTATTATTATATGTTTATGCTTGAAAGCCTTATTTTTTGTGTATGAAGACTTTTCCTGCATGTCTGTCTGTACACATGTGTGCAATGCCTGCTGAGACCATAAGAGGGCATCAGATCATTCCTGACTGGAGATAGAAGGTCCTCTGAAAAGTCAGTCGCGTTTTTATCTGCTATGCCATCTTTCCTTCTCTCCTTTAAGGTCTTTGGTTGGATTTTGAGATATGGATGCTGTGGTGGTTTGAATAGTCTTGGCCCAAGAAGTGGCACTATTAGGAGGTGTGGCCTTGTTGGAGGAGGTGTGTCACTGTGAGCATGGGTTTTTAGACCCTCTCGACTGCCTGGAAGTCAGTCTTCTCGATGCCTTCAGAACAAAATGTAGACCTCTCAGCTCCTCCAGTGCCACGCCAGCCTGCACACTGCCATGCTTCCCACCATGATGATAAGGGACTGAACCTCTGAACATGTAAGCAAGCCTCCATTAAATGTTGTCCTTATAGGAATTACCTTAGTCGTAGTGTCTGTCTATAGCAGCCCAGGCTCAAGCAGTCCTCTTGCCTCAGCCACTGGGATAGTCAGACTACCCACTGGTGTGCTAAGCGCTAAAGCCCTTCAATGTTTTTAGACAACTGCGTGAATAATTTCTCATGGTAGAGTAACATAAATTAGCAAGGAACTTTCTGGGTCACATTCCTTTCCACTTACCTTCCACAAAGAGTGAGCACTACCAGGTGCTTTCTGTGAGACTGCAGATGGCCTTTTACCCATTACACACACGATTATCTGTCTTTATTTTGGCAATTTACATAAATGAACAGTCAGTCACCATATACATTATACTATAGCTTGCTTCCATATATAGGTATAGATTTTAAAACTACAGTCAATTTTTAAAACTACATTTTAAAAACTTTCAAAGTTTTAAAACTATCAGTAGACTATTCTTTTGTGTGGATAGATTTTAGGTGATTAACTGCATGTACAAACCAGTGTTTTCAAAATTAACATTTTACATCAGTGCTACTGTGTTATTTGTTGGGTGACTTTTTGCAGAAGATGTAGACAGATGTCTCTTTACCCCAGATAGGACATCAACAACATGCCAAAGAAATATTCCCACCCAAGTCTACCTCAGTGAACCTGTGAGTGTGTTGGGGTAACCTCTAGGAGTATGGATAACCAAGGAGCCCGCCCCGCCTGAGCAATGAGCCATGCAAAGCTCCTCCCTGGGGCTCCATTCACACCTGGCAGGCAGCTTAGCTGGGCAGACTCCTGCCTCACAATTGTTACTGCTCATATTACACTGGGGATGGGGCTTGTGAAGACTCAAGAGCTGCCTACGAGCTCCCGCCTCTTTTACGCTCTGTCCAGCAAGACAGCTGGGGCTCCGAGGGAGTAAAGAAAGGGTGTGGGGACACACAGGATACCCTGAAAGCTGGGATTAACTGGTTTGGGCTGGAGAAAGCCCAGCACTCTAGAAGTTGAGCGTGTTTATACATACATACAGTTGAACAGGGGGTATTGCTGCAATTGGCTGAATGAGGAGGTGAGGTTATTATGTACAGATAAGCAAGGAGGCGGGGTTTATGGTGTTAGCTGCGTCTGGAGGCAGGTTTACCTGGCCTCTGTAGAATCAGTCTCTAGTGGGGAACAGTCTTCAGGCCATCAGGATGGGGGTGGGGCTGAGAGCTATGTTGGACGTTTTCTGCACACACTGTAGTTAGGTCTCAAACCCAGGACAAACAGCTGAGGACAAACAGTTCTCTTCGATATTTTAAATAGGCACATCTGTACCAGATGAATGAAAAAAGAAAAGGACTTGACTCCTCGGTGTGGTAGAGGACCTCTCCCTGTCTCTCTCTGTGTCTCTGTCTCTCTCTCTCTCTCACTCTCTATTTCTGTGTGTGTGCGTGTGTGTGTGTGTGTGTCTGTCTGTCTGTCTGTCTGTCTCTCAAGTGTAGATATGAGGGAGAGCAAAGGCGGAGAGCTGGGAGAGTCCAGAGAACATGACCCTGAGGGGGTCATGTGAGGTGTGCAAGTAGAAGAGAGAGGAGACCAGAAGAAGAAAGAGTACATGAAAAGGGAGCCCAGTAACCGAAATGGCTGGACTGCGTACGGAGAGGCAGCTGGGAAGGGCAGACCAGCCTCTGGGCTGGCGAAGTTTAGGGTAGGAGGTAGGATGTGCCAGCCGCACCCTGTAATGGAGAGGGACTGAGGGATGCTGGGACAACTGTGGATATGTTAAATAGGTAGGTACCTCAGTGGTTTGTCCTGGTTTGAGACCTAACAACTGCTCAAGCTTGGTCTTCCAAGGGGAGGCTTTGCTATCCCTCTGAGCCTGAATCTGTGGGGCCCTTGATACAGTGGGAGCCAGGGAATGCAATGTGCTGGTTTGAATTAGAATGGCCCCCATAGGCAAATATGTTTGAATGCTTAGTCATGAGGGAGTGGCATTCCTTGGGCGGGATTAGGAGGTATGGCCTGGTTGGAGGAAGTGTGTCACTAGGAGTGAGCTTTGAGGTTTCCAAGCCTCACAGACCCAGTCCTCTCTCTTCCTGCTTGCCTGTCTGGATGCACAACCCTCAGCTCTTCCTCCAGCACCACGTCTGCCTGCCTGCCACCGTAAGCAGCCCCAATCCAATGCTTTCTTTTATAAGAGTGGCCTTGTTCATGGTGTCTCTTCACATATATGGAACACTGACTAAAACAGTGTCTCTATGGGCTTTACAAAGAGTTTTGATGAAGCCATGTCTGATCTGTACTTGACCGACTTTGTTCCTCAAGGAAGTTTACATATGCTTTGCTGCGCACGTGGACTGAGGTAATTATCACCAGTAACTTTCACCAAGTGGGGCTGTGTGTAGATATACCTAAAATAAACTACTTGGGGTCAGACGCCCATTGAGCCAAACTGCCTTTTTGCCTTCCATGGGCCTGAAGGTCACAGAGACACCCTGTCAACTCCCTACATTTAGGTCATGAAAAAGAACTGGAAATACAATGAGATGTGGCACCCATGGGAACTGAGCTCTTTGTGACTGGGTCAGGACTTCGTGCCTTCTCTCCAGACAGACAGCACTGCATTTTGTTAAGTGTGAAAAAAGAATGGGAGTGTTGGCCTCTCACGCATGGTTAGAGCATCCAGGCACATGCCCAGAGTGAGCACCAGGAGTGGAAACAGGAAATAGACGTTAAGATGATCAACGGCTACATAAGTGAGGCCCAGAACACCCACCCAGGCTACATGAGACCCTGTCTTAAACAAATAAAAGGTAAACATACTAACAACCTAAAAACAGGTCACCCATATTGCTTTATTCTTATCATTTTCTTCTTTATTGTTATTTTTGAAACAAGGTCTTGCTGTGTAGCCTTGGCTGGCCTGGAATTCACTTTGTAGACCAGGCTGGCCTCTGACACACAGAGATCCACCTGCCTCCACCTTCCATGTGCTGGAATTAAAGGCAGCACCACCACGCCCAGCCGATTGTCAGATTCTTTACCTCAGAGTAAACAGAATCTGCTGTTCTTCTGAAGGGAATAATAGATCAAAAGAAATTTGTGACTGTGTACCACAGTTCAAACAAATACACCAGAGTAAGTTTTCAAATACTTTATTAGTTGTAATAACATATTTGCTTAATCAAAGTTCTAAATGTTGAGCCAATGGTACAAAATAATTCTATAAAAATTTTTGGCCATAATTTCTCCTACAGCCAATTCATAAGGAGCTGCCATGGTGACATGGTTGTAAGGAACGTTTGCCATAGACAAGTATTCATAGAATGCCAAATTTGTGTTGGCCCTGTGGAGAAAAGCAAGATGAGCCAGATCCCCAAAAGACTTACAGTCTTCTAACTAATGCCATCTGATTGGCAATAGCAACCTTTCAGGCTTCTTAATTATTTTTTAAAAAGAATTCCAAGCTGAAGATATAGCTCATGGTAGAGTACGTACAAGGCAAGTATAAGGCCCTGGGTTCAGCCCTAGTACCGCCAGGAGGAACAGTAATGATTTCAGATATTCCATTTCAGGTCGCTCTTCATCTGCCCTAAGTCATCACTCTGTCAGCCAAGTACCCTCGCTTAGGCACAGTTGCTTCCTCCGCAACACTATTTGATAGCTACTGCTGTGGTAGGCATTCTTGGAGCAGACTCTGGTGAAGAGACCGAGCTGTGCTCAGTCAGAAGACTTGATACCCCAACAAGAACTGTGTTTGGCTAACTTCTTATAACAGGTTTTGAAAACAAAAGGGAGATACTCCCTCATACACATACGTGTTAAAGGCGATGGTTTTTAGTTGATTACATCATGAATAACACTTATCTTCCAAAGTTTATACTTTCTTACGTTTCTACAATGAACAGATTCATTTGTAACTAAGAAAAAATGTTTTAATAAAGTTTTCTCTAAGATGATTAATAATCCACATGTCTAGAGAGTACCTAGGTAGAAAACTATTTTTACACCCCTCACCTCAAATGATTAGCACCTCTGATATTGAGGAAACTTTAAACAAATCCAAAAAATAATTACTAATAGAAACCGACTCCTTGTTCATCCCCCTGCTGAGCTGCTGGGGTGAGCTGACTGTTGGAAAGGTCAGCTCTGGGCCTGAGACTACTGAGAGGTGGAACCCAGCTATCTTTATAGAAATCATATGCTTGAAGTCTCTAAAGCACAAGGGTAAACCCGACTACAGTTATCTGACCATGCCATCCGACATTCTCTGATCCTTTAAATGTGGAGAAAGCATTTCCCTTTAAAAGCACCACTTAATTCAAGGCTGAGTTTGTAATAAAACATGTTAACAGTGGTGCGTGTTTTGACTGCTTCAGAAGCTATGAGCTAAACTTGAGCTCTTGCCATAAAAAGGCCAAATGGAAAAGAATTCCCTGGGTGTGGGTTCTGCTTGATTACAGAGGTCAGCCACATACATCTGTCCTGTGTCGTCCCACTTCTGGACAACAGTTTTAAAGTCTGGCCTGGTACTTCCTATATTTGAGGCTGACAAAAAAGAAATTGACTGCCTACTGCAGAAAGCACTTATTCCCTACTTCCTTCCCCATTAGATACAGAATAAAGTCACCTTAAGATCTATTTTTATTTGTATGAGTGTTTTTGCCTGCATGTGAGTATTTGCATCACATGTATGCCTGGTGCCTGTGAGGGCAATGGACCCCTCAGAACTACAACTGCAGACAGTTGTGAGCAGCTCTGTGGTTGCTGGCAACCAATTCGGGACTTCTGCAAGAGCAGCAAGTGCTCTTGAGCCACCTCAGAAGCCCCTGCAGCTGTATAAATAGGACAAACTGGGCTACCAAGTGGCCATACCTTTTTCTTTTAATCTAAAAGAGCGAACACATTTCAGGCTAGAAAAGATGGATCAGTGGTTCAGGACACTTACTACTTTTGCAGAGGACCAGAGTTCAGTTCCAAGAACTCATGTCAGGTGCCTCATAACCTCTCTTAACTACAACTCCAGGGACTCTGATGCCCTCTTCTAGCCTCTGTGGGCACCTGTATCCATGTGTACAGAAACACACACACACACACACACACACACACACACACACACACACGGACATAATTTAAAAATAAATCCTTGCTGGACGATGGTAACACAGAGTCAGGTGGATCTTTGTGTGTTCTAGACCAGTCTGGTCTACATAGTAAGTTACAGGGCTGCCAGAGATACACTGATAAACCCTGTCTTAACATCTAAAAATAAATAAATCCTTATTTTTTAAAGGTCTCTAATATCTTAGTAGCCACATTAAAGGTAAAAGTATAGAAGGCACAAAAATGTACACACGTTTCTAAAAGTAGGAAAGTACTTGAATGGCTAATAGAAAACAGAGTATTAGTAGGAAATCCGTAAAACTTTTAGAGACACACTAATATACACTTTTAAGTTTTTTGAGTGTTCTTTCACGAATTACTTTTGTATAAACCTGCCATGGTATTACACACCTGTGATCTCAGTGCTCAGGAAGTGGAGGCAGCAGGACCAGGAGCTCAGAGTCATCCTGCAGGAGACCCTGTCTCTAAACAAAATTTTAAAGAAGAAAGGAGTTCTGAGCTGGGAATGGTGGAAGAGACCTATAATTCCAGCATCCAGGAGGCAGAGGCAGGGATATCTGTGAGTTCAAAGGCCAGCCTGGTCTACATAGTAAGTTCAAGGTTAGCCAAGACTACACAGTGAGACCCTGTCACATAGACACAAAAAGATAGGCCACCCGATGAAGAATGGACTTTGTGCCTGGGCCTATTGATTAAATCTGTCCGAGTGCTTGCTGTAAAGGAGGATTCAGCTGTTCAAATAATCTGTGGAAGCTGGAAACCTGAGCCCAGGACAGCCAGAGTTACATGTGAGGCCCTGACTCACAAAATAAGCAGGTAAAAGAAGAATGATGACAGATATTTTATACTAAGCCCTTACATTTAACTTTTTTAATTGTCAACTATTAAGCACAATATGTTATAGTGATGTATATGTATATATTCTGGAATGGGTGTGTCAAAAAGACCATCAAACACGCCTGCTCTGACACTTTCTTCCTTCCTTCCTTTTTAGATTTATTTTTTTTATTTATATGAGTACACTGTCGCTGTCTTCAGCCACACCAGAAGAGGGCATCAGATCCCATTACAGGTGGTTGTGAGCCACCATGTGGTTGCTGAGAATTGAACTCAGGACCTCTGGAAGAGCAGTCAGTGCTCTTCACCTCTAAGCCATCTCTCCAGCCCCTGCTCTGACATTTTCTATTTCTCCTAATCAGGAAAAACTAGATTAAACAAATGTAACTTGAAATGTACGTGTATAAAGTCTCTACAAGTTTCTGACCTAAAAGTCTTGTTTGGGGAGCTACGCACAACAGTGAGCTTGAGCAAGTTTGACAGGAAAATGGATTTTCGCATTCACGAGATAGAACTGGGGTAGTGTCGCACAAATTTATATTTCCAATATATTGTTTCTTGGTATTCATACATTGACTCAATAGATATACAGAGGATCTCTAGCAGGCTATTAAAGGAACCAATACCTGAATTCAAGGTTACGTACAAGTGCTTGCTCTTGATGAGAGCAGTCCAGCCTCTATTTTACAGTAGGATGGTGTCATCTGTTAAGGAACTGCTCCTGTCTATCTGGATGTGTTGCAGAGGCATGAAATAACTCTGACGTCAGAACACTGACAATCCACTCCCCTCCATAGTGTCTCACTTAGACTCAGCTCACCTTAGGGGGGGTTTATTTTAATGTAGACACTAAAGCAAAAGATGCTAGTTGGTTCATCTGAGTGGTTACCTTAAAACTATGTATTTCCAAAATAGTAATTTTTTCCATAAACCTACCTTGATATCCATAAACACAAAGCACTTAATAAAGAACAAATTAATTGCTATACTGTAATTCACACACAATCATCAGCAGAATCCCTCGCCTGCTTTGGAAGAATTCTGGAAAAAGTGACTTTCTGTGGTACATAAATGTTTTAAAAGTAGTGACTTCTTAGCTCTTTTTCAGATCGGAGACCTAATGCTAATTTGTAGTCACTGAAAAGAAAGCAGGCTCAGGAGGATTACATGTAAACAACAAAGCTAAGCGAGGGCGTTGGGGGCTTGGTTTTTTTAGAGTTTTTTTGTTTTACCTTTTTTCCCCACATGTGCATGTACACATGCTCTCATATGTGTGAAGAAATGTGTGTACAGGTGTGTGCAGAGGAACATATCTGATATCAGAAACATTCCTGGATCACCGCTTCACCTTATTCTCTGTGTAGCTCTGGCTGTCCTGGAACTCACTTGGTAGACCAGGCTGGCCTCGAACTCAGAAATCCGCCTGTCTCTGCCTCCCAAGTGCTGGGATTAAAGGCTTGCGCCACCACCGCCCGGCTTCACCTTATTCTTTAAGGCAGTGTCTCTCAGTTGAACTCATGGTTGGTTAGAAAGATCAGCGTCCCTAGCCAGCTTTGAGGGTCCCTGGGCTGCCCTCTGGGCAGGATTTACAAGCAGCTTCCACACCCACCCAGAGTTGTTTCTGAGGATCCAACTTCCATTCTTTGCTTGGCAGCAAACACTTTAACTGCTAAACTGTCTCCACAGCCCTGAAACTAGGACTGACTTAATCCTTGCTGGTTGTGTTCCATTTGTTATTGTCTCAGAAATGCATTGAAAGTCAAGCAATTTAAAATTATTTTACTGCTAGTAAGTCAAACAAAAGAAAGGAAGGAAGGAAGAAAGGGAAGAAGGAAGGAAGGAAGGAAGGAAGGAAGGAAGGAAGGAAGGAAGGAAGGAAGGAAGGAAGGAAGATCGCCAACTGAAACATCTCTCTTAAGTATAAAATCGCCAACCAATTCAAAACGGCACACAGAAAATGTGGACTCTAGCTGGGACAGACCCCGCACCTTGCAGGAGTGCCCCAGTTTGCACTCCTCTGGAAATTTTTGTTGATGTTTAGTACGTCATGGATCACAGTGATTTGTGGTAGTAGATAGACTTCAGCAGAGAAAGTAATTAGAATACAGGCTCCCTAAAGTTCCCTTCAGTCTAATTTCTATTACAGGACAGCAGTATCTGGTATACTTTGTCCTGTGTTCTGGGGGTATTTAGTCTTGTTCCATCACTATTATGACTGCATAGCTCTCATATCATGAGTTCCTTAAAGTTTGCTAGTTCCTCTCTCTAGCCACCTACATTTAAAAGTTTATACTTTCCTTTTTAGGGTCTCATTTTATCCTGAGTGGCCCCATGGCTACAAGGACGAAAATTGCCTTCACACTCTTAAGTGATCTTACAGTTTTGATTGGCTCTGGCTACTGTCACTTTAAATTCATAATTATCCTAAGTACCTAAGAAAACTGTGTCTGGCTTAGCAATTTTATGGTGTAAGCAATAAAAAACAGTATCGTTCTCTGGGTTCCTACAGTCATTCTAAAGCTACACTCCTTGCATAAACTACAAGGCCACAAAAAGGTGGTGCTCCCTCCCAGCCTCAGATGTCCCTGCCCTCTGGTGTAGCACTGTGCACACTGAGCCCTTCTGTCCCGGCCCCTGCTGCTCCAAGGTCCACAGCTTCTCCTGTTTCTTTTTCTTTGGTTTCAGCTTCTTCACTTTCTTTCTCATTTTTCATCTCTGCTTCCACTTTTTCTCCTGTCTCACCTAGAAAAAGCAACGAAAACAGATAATAAGAGATGCTTAGCAGTGTTGTTTATCAACCTGCCACAATCGAGCACTATTTAAAAGGAGGGAGCTTCAGTTGAGAAAATGCTTCCATAAGATCCAGTTCAATGCATTGTCTTAATTAGTGATCGGTGAGGGAGGGCCAGCCCATTGTGGGTGGGGCCACCCCTGGGCTGGTGGTCCTGGGCTCTATAAGAAAGCAGGCTGAGCAAGCCAGTAAGCAGTACTGCCTCTGCATCCGCTCCTGCCTCCAGATTCCTGCCCTGCTTGTGTTCCTGGCCTGACTTCCTTCGATGGTATGGAAATGTAAGTCAAATTAACACTTTCCTCCCCAACTTGCTTTTGGCCAGGGTGTTTATCACAGCAATAACAACCCTGACTAAGACACTGAAAACATATAACCCGACTGGGGACCATTTTTGCCCTCTAGTAAACACAGTAGGTTTCTTCTACACTTTCATGCCAGCATTCTTATTACCCAGAGCCTCTGAGAGGCCAATGTCATGTCACTTAACATCCCTGGGTCCTGGCCTTTTTGTAAAGCCAAGATGCAAAATTCCCTAAGAAACAGAAGGTTTCGAAGAGTTTTGTTTGGGGGGTGAGGAGATGCCTTGGTGGACAAGAGTGCTCACAACACAAACATGAGGACCAGAGTTCAGATCCCCAGCACCTATGTAACACGCTGCTTACAACAGAGCATGTCGGTAATGCAGCAAAACCAGGCAGATCCTAGAGCTCATGAGCTACACAGTTTCATCATTACAACTAAAGCAATATGCTACAGATTGAGAGACTACCTCATACAGAAGCAGGAGGGAGAGCAATCAAGGAAGACACCTGATGTCAACCTCTAGCTCGCATGCATGTGCACACCTGTACACACCTACGTGGCCCTCCAGGCAGAGATAATAATAAAGTAAATAGTAAATTTTTAAAATTTTGACACACCTTGTGTTTTAGAAATGATTTGCTGGGAGCTGAACTGAGCCATGATAGAATGTTTCCCAAGTAAACAGAAGTCTTCTGTGTTTGGGTCAAGTGAACGTCAACTACCCAAGAGAGAGGTCAGCAGCTCTATGCCAGCACCTCTGGCCCCACAGCTGGCCTCCATCCCCTTGGAGCCTGCCCCAGCAGTCCAGGCCTGGCTAGCCTCCATTTACCTTCAATGTGTTGCTCCTCTTTATCAGGGTGGATTTCTCTGGCCATTTCTACCTTTGCTGCTGTCTCCCCAGTTCCAGCCAGCTGTACCCTGTTTCCACCTGTTACCTGAGGATGAGATTCATGGGCATTTCTGATACCATTGGGAGCTTCGCAGGGTGACTTGTTCATTCCAGGTGTTGGCACGGGCTGGCTTCTGCCTGGCATCTGTGGTGTTTCATTCTCTTTGAGAACTATTTCTAGAACTTGGGGCTGCTCAGCTTCGCCTGGAGTTTCTGAAAGTTGCTGCTTTTCACTGCTTTCTGCAGACTGGCTCTCTTCTGCTATTTCTGGAGAGCTGTTCTCTTTGGGAATTGTTTCTAGAAGTTGGAACTCCATGTCCTTTCTTGGGATCTCTTGAAGTTCCTTTTGCTCAACTTTTCCCACTAACTGTTGCCCTTCCAATATTTCTGGAGAGCTGTTCTCTTTGGGAATTGCTTCTAGAATCTGAGACTGTGTGTCCTTTCCCATTGCTTCTTCAGGCGGTAGCTCCTGAGCTGTTTCCAGAGGCAGAATGTTCTCAGCTGTTTGTAGAAACTTCATCATTCCAGCCTGTGGAAGCTCGGTGTCTTCCCCTGCTCCAGGGGAATCCCTCTCTGCTGACATCCTCAGAGGCTCAGTCTCAGCATTCCCCTTTAAAGACTGGACCTCTGTCCTTGCTTCCACATCTTTCTTCACTCCTTCAGTTCCCCACGTGTCTTTGCCTCCTGGCTGAGGTGGCTCACATTCTTCCCCTTGTACTAGAGGCTCAGTCATCTTTGTGGGTCTTGAGTGATCTGTGGCTTCTTTTCCAGTGGTCTCATCATTTGCCAGAGATGGTTGGTGGTAGGATTTAACACCATTGGCTGTAGGCACCACTGAAGCCTTGGGCCTCTCTAGTGGAAGATGGCTTTCCCTTTGTGCGTTGCCATGAAAGGCAGCTTTTCCTCCTGGTGTACACGGTTTGGGTTGGGCTATACAGAACTTTTGTTCTACAGTGGAAGAATTCTCATTTGAAGGTGCTTTTTGACCATTTAGTTGAAAAATAAGTAGAAAAGAGAGAACAGAATTGTTATTTAGTGATCTTGGGAAAGTTAATTGATACCAAGTAGATTAAATGGTTCAGTCAAACCACAACCCTCACTCCAGATCAAGGCCCTTTAATACCGCCAGCCCGAACTCCTCACCTTAAGCATTAGAGTCCTCTAACCCGGCTTTCTCCTGTACCCCTGCCAAGGTGTCTGTCCCATGTACTAATTTATCACAATTGCATGCCTTGCTCTCACCCTCTCAGACCCTTTAGCTTTCCATGTGTGGCCCTTGGGCTGTTAAACTCAGAGTCCCTCGATGGAAAGGAAAGACCCCACAATAGAGAAGCCTTCATAAGTAAAGGCTGAGTACCCTGGGAAGGAAGTGTTGGAACAGCTCAGCCTGAGTTTCCTGACATGTTAGGAGAACAGAGAGAAGTGAAATTCAGAACTTTGGGAAGCACATAGCTCACTTAGGGCTGTTCTAGGTCCTCCTGCATCCGCACAGCCTTGTGTTCTCTGAATTATGACGCGTGACTACTTTATGTGATCACCGTACACAATTACTAAATTGAAAGAAGACACTATGTGTGATGGGAACAGGTGGGGAAAGGTGGAAGTAGGTTAGACAAAACAGCCACAGCATCCTTTCCCTCCACAGTAGGAGTGAAGTGGAACGCCCCGAGCCCGACATGCAGCATGGCAGTGAATCTCTCTTCCATCCCAGAGCCCTACAAGGGAACCCACACATTAGATAAAAGCTGTGAGAGTTCCCAGGACAACTTAGGATAGACAACTTTGTGTGCGCCCCTGGGTTGGTGACCCAGTACTCCTTCCTACTACTGGATATTTATCCAAAAGCCATTAGAAAGCTAAGAATGCAGAGGATCATGCAAACGTGCTTAGAACAGCAGAGGCTGAAAGGCAACTTAAAAGTCTAAAAACATATTCCACTGAGTGAAATACTGCCCTGTGAAAGAACATGACTATGAAGACCATGTGCTGACCAATGGCAGAACACATGTAAATACAAACAAAAGATTCATTCATGTTGGGTTGCATCCATGTTGGGTTGATCAAACATGGGGAAGCAAATGGCACATGTTAGGGCAAGGTCTAGGGTGTAGTGGAGAGCCCATGAGATCAGGTATTGGTGCTATAGGTAATGACAGCTAAGACAAAAAGGATGAAGAGAAGAAAGTAGAAACAAGTCACAGAGGGAGAGGAGCTGGGGGAAAGTAACCCCTAGCATCAAAGTAGGTCTGGAAGCGATATTTTCTTCTTCTCCTCCCCTCTCTCTCTTCCTCTTCCTCCTCCTCCTCCTCTTCCTTCAAGTATTTATTTATTATATATACAATATTCTATATTGCATGTATGCCTACATGCCAGAAGAGGGCATCAGATCCCAGTATAAATGGTTATGAGCTACCATGTGGTTGCTGGGAATTGAACTCACAACCTCTGGAAGAACAGCCAGTGCTCTTAACCTCTGAGCCATCTCTCCAGCCTCCCCCCCCCCTTCTAAAGGGGTGTTTCCCTTAGTCTCCCTTCTCTTTTCCCCGCCCAGTTATATATACACACGATGTAAAGATGTTTTCCCTGGTCCTCAAGGGAGGTAAGTAATACTGAGGTCTCCCCCCACCGCCTTCTCTAGAACACACATTTTCAGTCTGTTAGCTGTTGGGGGGGGCAGTGTTTGACACAGGCTGGCGCCTGCATAGAATGCTCTGGGCTCAGCCTCCCAGTACTAGGATTATAAGTGTGCCCCACCACACCCTGCTGGAAGAATTTTTTTTCTAGATATCTAAATTAATTGTACTTTAGGATATTTTGTCCTGGAGCGTTTCGGTTCACTCCTACTGTAGAGGGAAAGGGTGCTGTGGCTCATTCTTCTAACCTACTTCCACCACCCACCCCCATTCCTGTTACACATTGGTATCATCTTTCAGTTTAGTAATTATGTACTGGTGATCACGTAAAGTAGTCTCTTGTCATAATATAGAGAACATAAAATTAAGGCCATGTTCTCAGTCTGATGTCACCTCAACAGACACTCTAATGAGTGGAAAAGAACTTTTTCTAATTAAACACCCAAGTGATGTATGAAGGCCATTTCTGAGCAAACATGAAAAACTATGCCCTCTTGTATGACAGAATCACGTGAAGCACTGTGAGCATTCGTATACGCAGTGGGGAGAGATCTGGCAAGCACTGAAGTGTGTGGAACAGCTGTTTTGGGGTTCCCAAAGAATGCACAAGGAGGTCTCAAGACTTCAGGAAAGGATAGCTAGAGTTCAGGGCTGGAGTAAGATTGTGGAGGAACCTGTAGGTGGTGCTGATGAGCTCAGAGTGAAGCATGAAGAACTAGAATTGTGAAGAAGGCTTTAGTAAAAAGTTAAATATGTGGAGTGGAGGACAGCTCAGAGGTACTGCATGTGTTTACATGCACAAGACCCTGGCTCAGTTCTCAGCACCACAGTCAATACACATCAAGTCAATAGAGCACAGCCGTTTCTCTCTTATTTTGCCAGGAGAAAACAGTAGGGAGATGTATACATAAATGTTAAATTTTCATCAGAAGATTAATTGGCATATTGAGGTATATCCACACAATGGAATGTTACACCAAACATAGTGGCACACACCTGGAATCTCAACAATCAGGCGACAGAGGCAGGAGGACCACAAGTTCAAGGCCAGCCTGCTCTACATAATGAGTTCCAGGCCAGCCAGGGCTACACAGTGGAACATGATTCAGACAAATAAAAATAGCAATTGATAAGTGCAACAGCCTGATAATTCACTAATTTTCAAAATTAAATTTCAAAAAATTTCAAAAAAAAAAGCTTCATGAAAGAAGATAATATATACTGTATGATAACATTTTTTTATAAACTAGAAAATATTCCAACCTTCTCGTCAGTGATAGATGCAGAGCCATGTTTGAGGCCTGGCACTGGGAAGGATAGGACAGGAGATTTCCAAGAGGTATGAGGAAACGTTTGGAAAACAGAAACAGTCTCAGTCTAGATTGCTGATTGCTATGGGTGCGTTTGTGGGTGCACATATGTGCAAAGCTTGCTGAAATGTCACAGTAAATGTGCAGGATATATCATCAACATATCAACAATACTCTCCCAATCTGCTAATTTTAGCATAATTAAATAATGTGGAAAAAACTGTAAACATGGGAGTGGGTAGAGCAGATATGGATTTTGAAAAGCCTCCTTCTTAGGGGTAGGGGCTTAGGTCAGTGCTCTAGGACCCAGAAAGGAAGGGTAGAAGCTGGGAGAGTATTGGCTACCACTGAGTATCGTGTGGAATGGAAGATTGAAAAAATGGATAAAGGATTTGGGCTGAGAGAGAAAGGAGCTGCATAATTTTGCCTAACCTGTGGTGGAGGCAGGTTAGGCTGTGAATAGAGAGGCAGCGTCTGGGAGCAGCCAGATCTTGGCCAGAAATGCATGTTGCCTGTGACTGGAAAAGGGTTTGGCATAAAGGCAAAAAGAGGGTGCAGGGATGGGGTGGGGTGGGGTGCGCAGAGAGACAGAGAGATCATATGTCTCTCCTCTTTGCTCTACAGACTGAGTGTGGTTCTCACAGGAAGGTCCAGAGATGAAAAAGCACAACTCAGTAACAATTCTCTGAGCAGCCAGGTACAGGCTGTCAGTGTTAAAGGCTCATGACCAAACTAGGGGAGGTCTTTCTTCTTCTCCCTTCCCTACCTCATTCAGCACGACTGAAACTTTCAAAACAACATTAAGAGAGGCAGCACAGTAATGGTGCTTTCTCAGGACCACAGAGAAACCCACCATGATAAAACAACTCACTTTGCTCCCACACAAGGCTGTCTTGGCAGGAACTGCCCTCAGAGGTGAGCACGGAAGTGCATTACTATATTAATCACAGATGTTTGCCCAGTGACATTTCCTGATGAAATAGTTACTATGATGATTAGTACTGTCAGTGAAATGAAGCAAGCTGTGGCACACCTGTGGCAGCTGGGTGTGTTCCCAAGGTGTCACACTTCTAAAGGGAGAGAAGGTGCTGGTACACCCAAAACACAGGTTTTTATTTAGAATTTTTAACAGCAAATACACTTCACAAAAAGTTAAATATGTAGACTTGACTCAGTTTACTAAATAAGATTAATAGAAGCACATGATAATCCGTAGTACAAGGTGAGGGTTAAGTAATCTAGACAATATCTGAATTAAATCAGCATTCATCTCTGAGGAACCTAATGAGCTTAAAAGTACAGCTGTTATTCTTTATTAGTTAAATCTGTTATTTGACAATTGCAATAGACAGAATGAACTGCAGCATGGAGGGCTTTGTACACACCCCCCTGAACACTATGAGTTGTCAATGCTGACCTATCAAAGTGTAGCATTCTCATGGTGGCCTTGGAGGCATGGTCAGGATGGAGAATGAAACCACGGTCACAATGGCAGCAACAGTTTGATCAGACTTGACCTCAAAACATGCTACTGGTAACCTCAACATGGGAAAAACAACAACAACAACAACAACAGCAACAAAACAAACAAAAACAAAGCAGAAATGGCCCAAAGGTTAAGAGCATGTTGCTACTATTCAGGAGGACCCAACGTGAATCATAGCACTCACGTCAGGTGGCTCACAAACCACTTGTAACTCCAGCTCCAAAGCCAGACACCTCTGGTCTCTACAGACACCCACACTCATGTGCCCATTCCCACACACAGTCACCCATCCATATGCATAATTGGAAAGAATAAAAATGATTTTAAAATTATACATTAAAAGTGTTTCATTCCACTTGCGGCTTTGATTTTATTTTCTATCAAGTCTTCTTCAGCATCCGTCATAGACAGGCTCTGGACTGGGCATGGGGATTGTAGCAGGCTACAAGGAAGGCTCTTCCCTGCTACCTTAAGGTTTACTGTCTGTAGGAAAATTCAAACAATACCTCCTTCCTCACCAATCACAACTTGGTACTCGTACAGTACCCGGCACCTAGGCATCTCCATACAGTCCACACGACCCCATTCTTAAGGTAGACAAAGCAGTGTGTGTCCTCTGGCACCCTAACTTGAAGGCAGTGAGCTACTTTTAATTTAGTACCTAGTCTACACATTTTGTAATAAGTGCTGAGGGCAGATGCATTGAGTCCACACCCAGAACTGGTTAAAGATGTGTCTGCCTTCTGGGCCCTCTGTTTCATCAAATCTTACCCTGCTGTGGGCCTGATCCTCTGATGCTCATTACCTCTGACTCTGTTCTAACCAGCCCATGCACAAATGTGTTGTGACAGCTGAACCAGCAGAACCATTGTTGCAAGCAGTGTTGTGATAGGCACACAAAGAAACTAAATACCAGGCCACATTACTGGAAGGATTAGAATCACAGCTAACATACCTGAAATTCACATTATGGTAGAAGCTTTTCAATTAAGTTCATTGCCCTGATTAGAAATGAAAACTTTCTACCCAGCAAGGAGAAACACTTGAGGTCAACATTCCCTAGGCTAAGCCACACAGGACCCTGAAGGCCTCAGCCAATCTTCATAGATTTCTACAGTATCCCAAGGAAATGCTCTCAGTGTGTTCTGTGCTGCTACTATGGAGGCTCTAGGTTCTGAGAACTTCTACTTTAATTCTTCTACTGAGATGCCCTCCCTCTCAGGTCATGGTGCCTTCCATCTCTCTCATAGGCACAGTCGTGAAAATCTACTACTAGACAACCCTGAAAACAGTGTACAGAATGAGTCTGCCCAGCAGAGTGGTCCACTGTGCCCATCCTTTCCTGGCTTTCTTCCCAGTCTTACTCTGGGAAGACCCCTCCCCACCCCAGCAACACCCCCCGGTTGTTCTGGCTGGTGATGCCCCTTCCCTGCCCTCCTGCTACCATGACTCCAGTTCCACCCTGAAGTGTGATGCTCTCTATCTACCAGTAGATAGTAACATTTTGAGCAGAGATGAACTTAAGCAATATTTCACGTAATTGAGCAACATATTAACTAAAAACTATAGAGGTTAAATTTAAAAACCAGTGTTTTCTGGGGGAGGAATTATGTAAAGGGGGCAGGGGGTAGTGACTGAGATATAAAGTGAATAAATTAGTTAATTAATGGGGAAAAAATCAATGTTTTCTACCTACCTGTTAGACATTTTAGTACAAGATTTCTCATCTTGCTGTACTGAGAAAGCAGCCATAGACAATACATAATAAATGTTTAGGTCTGTGTTCCACTGAAACTTGATTTACAAATCAAGTAGTGGGCTGCCTTTCACTGGCAGCCCAGCCTGCCAGTCTTGGGCAATACTTAATCTCTGTCTAGATGCACTATATATGTTAACTGGTTGGTTCCTCAGAACAACGTCAGGAAACAGATACCACTATTAGCCATGAGGCAAAGAAAAAGGAGTGACTGGTTCAAAGTAACACAGTTAATAAGCGGTCCTGAATCAGGATCTGAGCCCAGAGGGTCCCTCCATAGACCCACATTCTTTCTTTTCTTTCCATTATTGAAAACAGGGACTAGTATTCTTCTACCTACATCTTCCTAGTGTTGGGATTACAACTATGTATCTGTTGCCACACCTGCAGAACCTACATTCTTGGTTTGTTTTGTTTTGAGTCAGGGTCTCTCTATGTAGTCCTGGCTAACCTGAAACTCATTATGTAGATCAGGCTGGCCTCGGACATAGAGACCCACCTGCCTCTGCCTCCAGAGTGCTGGGATTAAATGTGTACACCACTATGCCCAGCTCATATATATATTCATTTTTTTTATTTTCTAAGGAATTATTTTTACTATTTTTTTATTATGTGTGTGTCTGTGGGGGTGGGGTATGTGCACATGACTACAATGCCTTTAGAGGCCAGAAGAAGCCATTGGATCCCTGGAACTGAATTACAATTGTGAGCCACCATATGGATGCTGTGAACTGACTTTTGGTCATCTGGAAGAGCAGTTGGTGCTGAGCCATCTCTCCAGTCCCTAATTTAAAAATTATGTGTCTATAATAGGTGGAAATGAGGTTGTGTTCATGAGTGCAGTGCCCAAAGCGACTAGAAAAGAGTGTCAGATGCTCCAGGGCTGGAGTTAAAGGTGTGAGCCTCCCCACAGAGGTCCCGGGGACTGAATCCAGATCCTCTGCAAGAGTAGTACATGCTCTTAACCCCTGAGCTATGTCTCCAGTCTCCAATACCTATATTCTCAATCATCGATGTGTGACATCTCTCAGTATGTTGAAACATATACACAAACAGAAACATGTGTGCCCCTCCCCCACAACATGCACAGATAACCAAAGCTTCCTATAACCATCTAATCTAGAAAAAGAAAAGGAATTAACTGAAAGAAACTATGCATTTTTTTATCTGAGTAATGGGAAAATATTTTAAAAAAAAAAAAACAAGAAAATTGACTTATAGACAAAAAATTAAAAATCCGTTATCATTATTATGACTATAGAGAAGAATGAGCAAAGAGAATGTCTTAAGGGGGATGCTGCACCATGGGTCTTTATTGGTTTAGGGCAGCTGACCACAGAAGGTCTCAGCCAGAGAGTAGAGCAGTAGAAATGGAGGTGCCAGGGCTGGCACACACCACTGCTGCCGTCGTTCATGTCCTGGCACACAGACGATGACAAAGGAAGGGAGCTGCTCCCTAAGGACTTGGGCTGTTGCCACCCTGGCTGGCTGTTTCCTGGGACTGTTCAGTCATTCATTCCCACAGACTGAGAAATGGACACACAACATAGACAGACATGGTAAAACACACCGGCAAATTTCACCTACCTTTGCAAAGCTTGGTTCCTATGGGGCATTTCAAAATGTTTTTTTTTCATTGTTATTCTTTTTACATTCTGACTGAAGAGCTTCTTACCCTCCTCTCCTCCCAGTCCCTCCCCTACTTCCCTTCTGACCCCTCCCCCCCCCCCCCCAGCCTCCACTCCATCTATTCTTCCTCTGTTTCTCTTCAGAAAAGGGCAGGCCTCTCATGGACATCCACCAAACATGGCATATCAACTTGCAGTAAGACAAGTACCTCCCCTCATATTAAGGCTGGATGGGGCAACCTAGTATAAGGAAAAGGGTTCCAAAAGTAGGCTAAAGGGATCAGAGGCAGCCCCTGCTCCCACCGTTAGGAGTCCTGCAAGAAGACCGAGCTACACAACCTCAACATACATGCAAAGGGCCTAAGTCAGTCCCATGCAGGCTCCCTGGTTGGTGGTTCAGTCTCTGATCCTCTATGAGCACAGGTTAGTTGATCCTGTGGGCTTTCTTGTGCTGTCCCTTGACCCCTCTGGCTCCTACAATCCTTCCTCTCTCTCTTCGGCTGGATCCCTAGAGGCATTTTTTTTTTTTTTTAAATCTTCATTCTTAGAGGCAAAGTTGGATGCCCTTAGACTTATATGTAAGAATGCAATACTCTCCCAAAATACACTCTAGAACTTTAAGGAAATTCCCAAGGGGAGGGTCAAAGGAGGTAATTTCCAAAGCTTGTGAGGTCATGTGGCACTTGGGAGACATTTACACTCATTGGTCAATACTGAATTCTAATATTTTGCTTAAAAAATAATTATGTCTAGCATAACTCTGAGAGGCTCCACCCAGCAGCTGATAGAAGCAGATGCAGAGACCCACAGCTAAACATTAAATGGAGCCCAATGAGTCTTGGAGAAGAGTTGGGGGAAGGACCCAAAGAGTATAGGAACGCCACAGGAAGACCAACAGAGTCAACTAACCTGGACCCTTGGTGGCTCCCAGAGACTGAACCACCAACCAAAGAGCTAGCATGGGCTGGATCTAAGACTCCCCCACACACACACATATGTAGCAGATATATAGCTTGGTCTTTGTGCAGGTCCCCCAACAACTGGAGAGGGGCTATCCTTGAATCTGTTGCCTGTCTCTGGATCCCATTCCCCTAACTAGGCTGCCTTGTCTGGCCTCAGTGGGAGAGGATGTACCTAGTCCTGCAGGAACTTGATGTGCCAGGGTGGGGTGATTCCCCGGGGGGCCTCCCCATTCTCAGAACAGAAGGAGAGGGGGGAAATGGGGAAGAAGGAGCTGTGGGAAGGGGACTAAGAGGAGGGGGACAGATATTGAGATGTAAAGTGAACAAATACATTAATGAAAAACAGTTATTACTGAGTAGTACCAACACTCACACACAACAGATCTCATGCATACTAGAGATTGATGCTTTTTAACAAATAATGGAAAGGCTTTGAGTAAACCTCCCAGGTGCTGTGATATCTTCTCAGACTTGGTGTTGTAAAACATTAACGCAGAAGCGAAACTGCCTATGAGCTTGGATGAGCCAGCCTTGCAGAAGCTCGTGCTACACAATGAAACTTTGTTTTACTGTTGGCCTTCCTACAAACCCGAGAGACTCATCACAGCCCCAGCCTCGCATGGCCTGAGCTTCCTTCCCTTGCCTGTCATCTCTAGAATCCTTACTCTTGTTCTGCTTTTCTGAGTAGTCCTCTTATCTTCACAGACTCCAGTCAATCCACCCACGCTCCATTTACTCTCATTAGTTACTGACTCCACGTTTCCTACATATAAGTTTGTGATATGGCAAAACACACATTTATGCAGGGCTAGACTGCAGGTGAACTGGAAGCTGCCAGCTAAGTGGGAGCTTTGGAGTCACAAATGGACTTAAGCCATAGCTTAATACATCCAATAATCTGGCAGGTTGCTCCTCCCCACACAGCTTTAGTTTTCCAGGTACCTTTGGTACTCGTTTGTTCTTTAAGGCCTCTCCGGGCACTAAAAGCACAAAAAGAAGTTGGAATCAAGCAGTTGGCCTCTTCCCTGCACCCTGCCTTCTCATGCGTTGATGTGGCTGTGTAAGTGTCTGAAAGAGTTCTGTTGTGAGACTCGGTGTTGAGGTTGTAAACTTATGCACTTAGGTCATTTTCTATCAAAATTATAAACATGTACCCACTTCGACCTAGTAATGCCACTTCTGAGAACTGTCTGCAGACAGGCTTGCACACATTCAAAATGATGTATGTACAAAGGAATTCACCACAACCTTGTTCACAAAAGGAAAGACTGGCAAGAGATCAAATGTCCCCCAGTAGGGGACTAGCCAAATAAGTCACACAACAGATTATTCTGCAGGTATAGAAGGGATAACAGTGCTTCCATCTTGTTAGACTTGAAAAACAGTGGGCAGATACAATATGCTTTACAAGCAAAGCCAAGAAAAGAATATCTGCAGTGCATTTAAAAAAAAGCTCTCGGCTGAGGGTGGTGGTATACATTTACAACCCCAGAATCCATGATGCTGAGTCAGGGGGATCAACAACCTGGCCTATATAGTGTGATCCTGTCTCAAACCAGGACACGCGATGGGGTCCTAGAGCTCAGAGAAGTGGACACATGCCTCATCCCTCACCCAGAAGCTATCTCCAATCAATAACCACTTGCAAATGAAAATTCAGTTTTCTCCATGGGAGATTTACACAGAAACAAACGACTCTTAAGGGTGGGCTGCGTGCCCAGCAGTCGATGCCAACAGAAAAGGATCTCAAGAGCATTTTTGGAGACTCCTTGTCTCATAATGTCTTGTCAGAAGTTTTCCTTTTTTTTAGAAAAAATTATCCTGTTTTTTTATTTTATTTATAACTTTCTTCTGTCTGGTTACCCTGCAGATTCTTTGCACAGACACATGGCTTCTGGTGTTCTTTTAGGATTCCTGAGCGTGTTAACAAGTGGCTCTCTGCATCTGTGTCTGTTTTCTTGGGTTCTTTTCTTCTGTTTGTTTTGTCCTATTCTGATATGCGAAGTTTTGTTTTATCTTATTTTTTTATTATCCCTTAAAAGCGTGTTTGTTTTCTAATGAGAGGCAGAAAGGGATGGAACCAGATGGGAGGGAGGTGGGGAGGAACTGGGAGGAGAGGGGAAACTGTAATCAGGATGCATTATGTGAGAAAAAAAATCTATTTTCAATAAAAGGAAAAAATACCAAAAATGAAAAATAAAAACAAAACTCAAGGGGAAGATATAAAAACACAAGCAATTGAAAAACAAACAAACAAACCAAAACTCACCTTTGTAGGGATAGCACGCTTGTAATCTCAACTTTTAGAGAGCTGAGGCAGGAGGCCTCATGGCATGAAGGCAGCATGGGCTATACAGTGAATTCAAGGCTAGCCTGAGCTGCAGAGTGAGAGTTTAAAACAAAATAAAACATATCAACCCACAAAACACCGAATACTGGGACAACATTCTGGTAGGGGAGGGTAATTCTTTCTATACACACCTTTTTCAAAAACTTCACATTTTGAGCCATACATCTGTATTCCCTACATTTTATCTAAAGTAGCAGTGTGTGATGCCTAGGTCCATGCCAAAGGCATTTTGAGCATTCAAAACTCAATCCAGAGACTTCTAGCACGTGAAAAAAAAATCCCATTCATATAGTATCCTGTGTGGGGGAAAAAAAACTATACGAGCTAATGTTAATTTTAATGATGCACTTCAATTTCAATGTAACAATAATATGATTAAGATAGAAGTGTCACTGAGTGAAAATATTAGTTGAAGGCTAGACAAAGACCTTTACAAAGACCATTCTCTCACCATTTGAAATTCAAATCTCCCTAATTGCCTAGGGAACAGACTCCAAGCAGCTAGTGAAAGTTCCAGTTAGAACAAACAGAGGATTATAGCTGTCAGTGGAAATGTACACATTAACTTAGCAATGGATTCATCAATAATTACCTTGTATTTATTTTGTCCACATTGGTGCTTAAACTGTAAACTGTAGAGGCAGAGAGTCCTGGCAGAAAGGGGTGGCATTTATATCAGGAACTAATGAGGAAACAGTCATTACTCAAATGTCAGCAAGGAGCTGGTGGAAGGGGGAAGAGGCTGGGAAGACCATTGGAGACATTAAAACCTATGAAGTGGATACAAACCTCATGCTCAGATTCCATTAGACCAGAAATGGCTGTAATTCTTAGAATTTACTCCAACAAACTTAAGGAATTCAAACCTGTGTCTATTTATCCTTTCTTCCTCAAACAAAAGCTTCTCTCCTCAGTTTTCTAAATAAAAATGCAAATGGTACTGTAGCAAATCGGGGCCTGTTCTAAGCCTGGATCAGCCAGAGGCCATTCTCCGCTGTCTCCAAGGCACATGCTTGTGCAGTGGCTTCAGGGTGATGGACAGGGAACTGAGTCCCAGCAATTGACCACCCACCATTAGTGGGACACATTGTCCCATGCCTCCCATTAGCTATCTAACCAGTATCAGCTGGCTGATTGACATTTGAGCCTAGAAAATAGGGTCTTCTGGGTCCAAGAAAATAGGTTGGTTTGTAACATACCAGGCAAGCACAAGGACCTGAGTTCAGATCTCCAGAACCACCAAGAGATGGCACCTATAATTTCAGAACTGAAGGGCCAGACACAGACAGATCTCTGAAGCTCACTGGCCAGCCAGCCTAGTCCAGTGATCTTTAGATTCAGCTAGAGAAGTATCTCAAAAGAGAAAGGTGGTAAGTTGGAGAGACAGCTCAGCGGTAAAGGGCCCAAGCTGGGAGTTCTCTCTCCAGCACTCACATCAGTGGTTCACAGCCAACTGACCCATGCCTCAGGCACCGACACTCACAAGCACATGTAGCTTTTAAAAAGCCTACACCAGGCAGTGGTGGCGCACACCTTTAATCCCAGCACTTGGGAGGCAGAGGCAGGTGGATTTCTGAGTTCGAGGTCAGCCTGGTCTACAGAGTGAGTTCCAGGACAGCCAGGACCACACAGAGAAACCCTGTCTCAAAAAACCAAAAAAAAAAAAAAAAGAAAAAGTCTTTAAAATTAAAAATGTCCACCAAGGCCGGGCAGTAGTGGCGCACACCTTTAATCCCAGCACTTGGGAGGCAGAGACAGGCGGATTTCTGAGTTCGAGGCCAGCCTGGTCTACAGAGTGAGTTCCAGGACAGCCAGGACTATACAGAGAAACCCTGTCTCGAAAAACCAAAAAAAAAAAAAAAAAAGTCCACCAAATATTTCTACTTCCCTGAGTCTTAGGAATTATGATAGGTGTTTTACTTGTTTATTTATAACCAAAGAAATGTAATACTAATGTCTTATGAATATATCATAGTAATATATGGTATAATATACTAGTATACAACATAAATTATATGACATTTATGCAACAGTGTGATTTATCATATCTTTATATAATACATTACATATTTATAAATAATATGTGATATATGTCATATAATAGTTACATAACATCTAGGTATGAAAAAAAGTATTTTTTAGTGTATTTCTTTTGTTGTTTTCAGAGTGACCACATATCTTTTCTTTTTCCATTAATTTATTTATTCACTTTACATCACAGCTGCTCCTCTCCTCCCAGCCCCCCTCACACAGCCCCACCCCACAACCCTCCCCTTCTCCTGCAAGAAGGAGAAGGGCCACCCCGGGTACCAACCTACCCTGGCACATGGAGTCACTGCAGGACCCAGCACATCCTATCCCACTGAGGCCAGACAAGGCAGCCCAGAATGGGATCCACAGGCAGGCAACACAATCAGGGACAGCCCTCTACCCCATCCCTGTAGAGGACAACTTTCAGGAGCTGGTTCTCTCTCTACCACAAGACCCAGTTGTCAGGCTTCCACAGAAAGCTCTCTGAGCTGCTGAATCACCTTGTTGGTGACAACACATCTAATGGGGGTCCAGAGTGATCTGATACAAAAACACTTAATTACAGTTACACAAACTGGCTCAAAAAACCTGCATCCGAAGCCCCACTTCAAGCCTTGACAGCCCTGACTTGTGGTAAATTATTTGTACATCTCTGTAAAGTAGAAATAAGCATAATTCTTAGTTAGCATTATTGTTAGGGTTAAATGAAGTGATAATTACCGACAGCAACTCTAAAGAGTGTTTTAATTATCTACATTTAAGTATACAACATGATGAGGTTTTCCTTTCCCTCCCTTCTTCCTATTCATTCATTCATCTCTCTCTCTCTCCCCCCCCCTCTCAAGACAGGGTTTCTCTGTGTAGCCCTGGCTGTCCTGGAATTCTGTCTGTAGACTAGGCTAGCCCCAAACTCAGAAATCTGCCTACCTCTGCTAAGATTAAAGGCATGCACCACCACACCTGGCTCATGGTGTGGCCTTCACTGCACCATCATACATATATAGAGGTCAGAGGACACGCTGTGGCTCAGCTCTTTCTACCTTTACATGGGCTCTGGTGATGGGACACATTCCTGTCAGGCAGTTGCTTTACCCACTGAGCCATCTCACCAGCACCACGATGTTTTAAAATAATTATCTAGATTCTCCATATTCTTTTTATGTGTGATATCACCTAGATTGACTGGTGTTTATATCTCTGGACTTAGTTGTCTTACATAACTGCAGCCCCATAGTCTTTGGCCGACATTTTCCCACCCCTCTGTCTAACCCTGCTACTCACAACCAACAGTCTACACTCCTGTGTCTCTGTGAGATAGGGGTTTCATTCACCAAGGTAGTACTCATGAATAAAATGTATCATTTGCTGTGTTCAATAAAAACTAAAATATTAGAGGCAAAACCCAATATGAGTTTGTCTTATCTCTGTTATGGGAGACTGTGTAGGAGGCTCAAGGGTCCCTAGTATGGTGGTACTGCTTGCAAGTTGAGCACTTAGGAAATTTGATGGCACTTCCTATGTGGCTTCTTCAAAATACTTCCCAGGGAGGCTGGAGAATAGCTCAGTGGTTTAGAGCACTGGATACTCTTACAGAAGACCCATGTTCAGTTCCCAGCACCAATATGGTGGCTCATAAATATCTTTAACTCCACTTCTCAGGGATCAAATGCTCTCTTCTGACCTCCTTGGGCACTGCATGTACATCGTCCACATACATACATGCAGATGAAACACTCAAACATATAAAACAAAATAAACACAACACTTTTTAAAAACATTAAACCCCTCCCAAATAGCCCGCTGATAAAATAGTCTGTTGAATTTTGCTGTTGTTTAGCTGCAGTAAGGGAACAATACTGCCCTGACCGTTTGTTCTCAGCAGTTGTCCTGAGTAGGGTTTGTTTGTTTGTTTGTTTGTTTGTTTGTTTTACAACTTGACACAAGCTAGAGTCATTTGGGATGAAGAAACCTCAACTGAAAAAATGCCCCTAGCTGATTAGCCTGTGGGGCAAGCCTATGGGAAGAGTGCTGATATAGGTAGGTTCAGCTCACTGTGGGCAGTGCCATCCCTGGGCAGATGATATATAAGAAAGCAGGCTGAGCAAACCATGGGGAGCAAGCCCCTAGGCAGCACTCTCTGTGGCTTCTGTTTCAGTTCCTGCCTCTAAGTTCCTGTCAAGAGTTCTACCCTTTTTGTGGATAGCCCTGGGGCTTTTTGTATTCTAATTCTGCCCTCATGGGAGGGGCTTCAGAGAAGGAGTGAGTTACACCTGTGACTTCTTATGAACCAATCCCCTAATGAATAAAAGAGCCAATCACTGGGCACATAAGGAGGGACTTCCAGGTCAGAGGAGGAGAAGAGAGGAGCAGGAGAGAGGGAGAGCCCTCTTGGAATGGGGAGAGCAGATAGGTGAGATGTAGCTAATAGAGTCTCCTGGTATCATGGCGGATCCGCAAGGATTCGCCACCAGAGGAATCAGACTTTGGTGAGGTTTACAAGATTAGGTTTTAGTTAATGTGTCCAGAGATTGAGTTATTATTGTTTCTGAACTAAGTTTGTGTTGTGTTTTCCTTCGCTCGGCAGCTCATCTGGGTTCCAGAGAGAAAGGTATGGTGGCAAAAGTGTGGGTTGGCCTGATGTGCACCACAGAGGCCGTGGGGGTATTGAAGCTTGGGGCTGGCGTGGCAGCGACCCACCAGTGGGAACCTAGCGAGCTGGGTGGAGAGATCGTGAGTCAGAGTCCACGAGATGAAAGCAGGTCGGCCATTGCCTGCCAGTGCAGGGCTGGCCAGCCCGCCGGGGATGAGAGAACCAGGGCATAGTGCGGGAACATGTGATACATTACTTCTCCTCCTCCTCCTCCTCCTCCTCCTCCTCCTCCTCCTCCTCCTCCTCCTCCTCCTCCTCCTCCTCCTCCTTCTCCTTCTTCTTTTTTCTGTTCCGAGACAGGGTTTCTCTGTATAGCCCTGGTTGTCCTGGAACTCACTCTGTAGACCAGGCTGGTCGCGGAACTTAGAAATCAGCCTGCCTCTGCCTCCCAAGTGCTGGGTTAAAGGTGTGTGCCACCACTGCCCGGCCACATTCCTTCTTTTTTAATACTTCATGCAACACACCCTAACTTCCCGCAGTGGTGAAGTGTGATCTGAAATAAACTCTTTCCCAAGTTGCCTTTTGTCACAGCAACCTTAACTAAGGCTACTGTCACAGTGGAAGTGAAAGGCACCGTGTTTATAAGATTTTGGGAGATCTGAAACTATGGCATGGTAATGAGGCAGCCAGCACTCTCTTGAGTTCCAGGCCAGCCAGGACTATATAATGAGACCTTGTCTCAAAAAACAAAAACAAAACAATCCCCCCCCCCAAAAAAACAAAAAAACACCCCCAAATAATAAGATTTGGAGGATCTGTTTATTTTTGTTTTTGTTTTCCCAAGGCAGGATTTAGTGTAGCCCTGGCTGTCCTGGAACTCTGTAGACCAAACTGGCCTCCAATGTCTCTGCCTCTCAAGTGCTAGGATTAAAGGTCTGTACCACTATTGACATTTGGGGGGGGGAGTGCAGGTGTATCTGATTTAAGAGTAGTCTCACAATGGAACCTAATTGGGATCTGACAGAAGAAGTGAGAGTTTGGGAGTCTTTCACAGTCCCCTGCCATTTTAGACTAAGTGCTATTCCCTTTATGGTCCTGCACTTCTGCCTACTAGAACCGTTCACCAGTGTGAAGCTTCCATTTTCCACCAAGAGCCTGTTACATACTAAACACTGTTAGACACTAAGCATGCAGTGAATGGATGCAAATTACAGGCACTTAGTAAACATGGGCTGGTTTTTATCTAAAAGCACACATACACAGGCTTGGGTTAGATCTAGAATTTAAGGAAATTCTAAGCTGTACAGAGAGTAATGAAATATTTATCAGGACTCTAAGATCACAAAGTTGAAATGCTGAGCATGCAACAGTATTCGATTACCAGGGTACTGTCCCATGGAGGCTCAGAGGCAATACACCTGTTGGTTGATTCAGTATTTGTTGGCAAGTATTTAACATTTCTTTCAGAATAACATTTATGAAAGAAATCAAGTATTAAAAGATGAGAGTTTAACTCATGAATTGTTAATATAGTGATCAAATGCCTTCTAAATGACTAGATACATTTGCCACTCCTCGAGTTACATTCCCTGGGATGTGTGCGCGTGCACGTGCGCGTGCGCGTGCACGTGCTGACCCTTGAACATACTGCTTAAGCGATCTATCATTGAGCTACACTCACTCTAACCAAGGACTCTGCTTTTTAAGTCAGAACACCACTGAGGCGATGAGAGAAGCTGTGATAATATTATCTCCTGAAAACATCACTTTTTCTTATGCTTCTTATAAATTCTCATGGACAAGGACAAATATCCATCTGATTTTATAAAATGAGACATAAAATATAAAAACAATTTCTAACTGCACTGGCCTTAATGGAGCTCATTGAGGTATGAGGGGTTCTGAACTCGTGGTAAGGGTGGGGTGGGGTGGGGTGGGGTCAGCGAACACTGTGCTTTAGAATAGACTTTCCATGTCTTTATATTGTCATTTATTGGTGACAAAGGGTTTGAATCTTTTGCACATAGGGCTTTGATTTTTGTCTACTTCCTCACTTTGTGCTTATCTATGGAAGGTAGAAATCTCGATGCTCACCGCACAAAAATATCAGCAAAACATTTCTCAGAAGGACATTGGCTAAGTTCTGAAATATCTTGAGAGATAATCTTGTGTTCTCTGCCTAAAAACAAAACAACCAAAAACCTCTGCCTCTGCAGTAACACCGATGAAAAGACTTTTTTTAAAAGTAAAATTCCCCCTAAAACGTCGTTCCTTGATGAAGACCTCAAGCTGCTTGAAGGAATGCACTCAACGTTATGCCAGTGTCCAAAATGCTAGCAATTTATAATCTAAGAACTACTATAATCTACTGACTGTAAAACCCAGTCACTCTCTAGTTCATTGGTCTACATCTATTCATTTTACAGTACTTATCACTGTCAGAATGATTGTGCGTGTTTATGTTCCTCTCCAGCATCTGTGTGCAGTAAGATCATCAAAATGTACTGGCTGCATTTCTTAACAATATTCAGTGATGGCCACCTTTCGTCACACACAATATACCTCAAGAATACATAAATCGAGGCCAGGGGAAAGAGGGATCTCTCAAAACCTAAGGAGGAACCTATTATATGGAGGGAATGCGCATGGGGTGTTCTCCGCATTTTGTAGAATCGTCCACGGGAGAGCAAAATGGAACTTTCAGTGGGACATTTCTCACCTGCATGGTGAAGGGGGACGTCGGAGCTAGTTAGTAATTTAGCACGAAGAACCCTCGCTCCCACCAGGCAAGGCAGCACTCTGCTCTTGGCCTTGGCGTCCTGAGCCGGCATACATGGTGGGCGCACCGGAATGGACACACCTCAGTCCCAACAGCGGACGCAACTCTTCGACACCCTCCCAGTTGCGCTCTCCTCCTGCGGGAAGGAGCTCTCCCTCCTGCTGGCAAGGCTGAGCCAGGGCCGCACCCTCTGGATCTGGGGGCAGCCAGCACGCAGAATCCCCCAGCGTTTATGCGGTGTGGGTCCCTTGCTCACCTCCGCTGCTGAATCTGCTGCTGTCGCCCGCCTTGTTGAGGGCGCTGCTGGAGCAGCCCATCGCGCAAATCGCAGTCACCTGGCCCAGCCCCACACGGGGGTCGGTCGCGGGGCGTGGATGCGGTGCTCACAAACCTAGCGGCTGAAGTTTCTCTAATTAAGCGATCTTGCTTTCCTAAGAGTTCAATGCGCACGCGTAGCGGAGCTCTGGCTACGAGGTGCGCACCTGGAGGGGCAAGCGAGAGACCTACAGGTGGATAAAGCCGGAGAGGGCAGAGTGCCAGACAGCTGCCGGACCACCAGGCAAGAGAAAGCAGGGACAATTAAAACCGAGGAACCAGCTGTACTGGAGGCAGAGGGCGCCGGGAAGGGAAATGGGGAAAAGCTCGGGAGATGAGATGGGGAACAAGGGCGAAGCGCTGGGAGCGATAGTGTGAACAATCGTCCCTAAATAGTTAGGGAGGGGAGGCGGCGGCTGCAGCCAGAGGCAATTGATTGGTAGACTAGATGTGCGGCGATAGCCTTATCCTCTTACATAACTCGCACACAGTTACCATAAGGAAGTTCAACAACAAATACCAAACTGCTAGACCTGCCCTCCACAGTCAGCTCCAAGCTCTTGGTGCATTCAGAACTACACTTCTGGTGTCCTGCTTCTTCTTCTTCTTTTTTTTTGTTTTTGTTTTTGTTTTTGTTTGTTTGTTTGCTTCCATCTGGAGCAGTTCCCCTAATCATGCTTTGTCTTTTTAATTAATTTTTTAAAAATTGCTATTTTTATTTTTTTTCTTGTTTGAGACGGGGTCCATACATAGTCCTGGCTTCCCTGAATTCATTATGTAGACCAATCTGGCCTCGAATTCAAAGAGGTCTATCTGCCTCTGCCTCTTGACTGCTGAGATTAAAGGTGAGCACTATCGTGCCAGGCCATTAAATTTTATGTGTTTGGGTGGTCTGATATCACGTGTGTACACAGTGCCCAGAGAGAACAGAAGAGGGAGTTGGAGTCTCTGGAACTAGAGTTACAGATGGTTGTGAGCCTCTGTGTGGGTGCTGGAAATCTAACCTGGGTCGTCTGGAAGAGCAAGTGCCCTGAAGTGCTGCGTCACTTTCCAGCTCCTTGCTTTGTCTTCAATGGCTTTAACGTTCAGAACAGGCTATTTGTCTTATGGAACATCTTTTGCTTTGGTTCTGTTTGATTTGTTCAAGACTGTTTTCACGTGATGCAGTTTGACCGCAGTGATTCCCACTCATTCCTAAGGAGTCACCCAAACCAGGGCGCCCTGATACTAGGAAGTTAAGAGAGTGTTTACTGGGTTTCTCCCCTGCAGAGTCACTACTGTATGCTCTGTAGTTTAAGGGGTGAGACTGTTAGGCTAAGTCATGTCCTGTTTCCCATCAAACTATTACACCTTTATTCTGTCATCTCTAACTTGGAGCAATTGTTACTGTTACGGAATGGTGACCTTCTACTCATATTATCCCTTCTACGTTTGTTAATTGGCATTTTACTTTAAGGAAGCAATTTCTTTATCCTCCCCTTGGTGCTTTACACCAGTAGATACAAACTCTTAATTATTCAGCGTGCTTCATTATCATCTGTATTAGTTTGCTGGGGGTGCTATCACAAAACACCATAGACTGAGCTCCTTGAACAACAGAAATTTTTTGTTCACAGTTCTAGAGTTTAGAAAACAGGCACAGGATGGTTTCTTCTAAGGACCTCTCCTTGTCTGATAGATAGCTCTCCTTTCCACATGTCTTCTGTGTGACTATGTCTTAATACTCCCTCATCATTCTGACTTCATTTAACATTAAATATGTCCTAAAAATACTATTTATAGAAACAGCCGCGTTGGGAAGCCCATCTCTATAACATCAGCTTGGGTGCAGAGACACAGTTCATGGCGCAGATGGCTCCGTTCCCAAGCTTTTAAAAATAAGTCAATTTTTGAAAAACATTTATTTTTATGTTATTGTTATTTTATTTTTATGTACATGGTCACTGTCTTCAGATGGTGGTGAGCCACCATGTGGTTGCTGGGAATTGAACTCAGGACCTCTGGAAGACCAGCCAGTGCTCTTAACCTCTAAGCCATCTCTCCAGGCTCATAAAAGCCATTTTTAATTTAGCTAGTGAAGGCTTTTAAAACTTTACAGTAAGATACGATTCACATATTAACTAAAAGTAAATGTGTGAGTTTAAATTCCCTCAACTGTACATTTTATGCTAAACTAGGATTCAGTCACGTTCTCCATTTTCCTAATCAACCAGTTTTAGGATTTGCCTGAAGTTTCCTCAGGGATAATTAGTTGACTAAGCCTTGGTGACTTCTATCATCTTCAGAGGAGGCTCTTGGTGATTAGGGAAACAATAACAACCAGGTACTTAATGAGTATTAGTGTTTTTCAGGAGTCATCCCTTTGCTTTATAAATCAGCACAGGAATAAAATAGATATAGGAATAGGGATAGAAGTCAGATGTGGGCTCAACAACTTGTTCTTCCATTTTCCAGAGTTTACCTGGCCGAGTGTGCAACTTCCCAGCAACGTAAAGTCTCTGAAATGATACTCCGATGAGATCTAGCAGCCTTCTTGAGAAAGATAAAATGGATTACTTTTAGGACATTAGTGTGTGTGCATGTTTGTATGAGTTATGGTGTATATGTGGAGGTCAGAGTTTTGTTTTGTTTTGTTTCTGAGACAAGGTTTTTGGGTGTAGCCCAAGCCATCTTGGAACTCTATCTATAGACCAGGCTGGCCTGGAATTCAGAGATCTGCCTGCCTCTGCATTCTGAGTGCTGGGATTAAACCCAGGACAGGAGTGGCTGGCACAACCTCTAGTGTTGATCTTCACTTTCTTTTTTTTTTTTCTTTTTTTTTTTTCTTTTTAACTCACTCTGTAGACCAGGCTGGCCTCGAACTCAGAAATCCGCCTGCCTCTGCATTCTGAGTACTGGGATTAAAGGCGTGCGCCACCACTGTCCAGCTTGATCCTCACTTTCAACTTTAATACAGAGACTCTTGTTTGCTACTGTGTTCGCTCACAAGCTTCCAGGGACCCTCCTATCTCTCTACCTATCTGCTACCTCTCCTATCTTGCTGAAGGAGTGAATTCAACTTTATATGGATTCTTGGGATCTGAGGATGCTAGAGCAGACTTGTTATTTCTATTCACTACATCTTTGCCAGTATCACTCATGAGTGGTCCTGTCATTAAGATATTAGACATTCTTTGCCAGATGTAAATATACCTCTCTGCCCCACCCCACATTCCCAGCTACTGAGGGGTGCGAGTCTTGCTAAGCAGGGAGAATCACTTGGGTCCAGGATGTTGAGATCACCTTGGGCAGCATAAGAAGATTGCCCAATATTAAAAAGAGAAAATGAAAACAAGACACCCTACCTGCCCTACAAATTCCATTTCAAATTGTATCTTATCAAAGAACTCACTTTATTATGACTCAAGCATGGTAATAGGTTAATTTCCACATGACTTACTGGTCTTTCCATGTATCTACCCAGAAGCAGACAAACATATAGAATGGTGGAGTTGTAAATGAAGCACCCAATTATGGCACCACCCAAGATAATATTGAGGTCCTGTCCTGTGCTTTGCAGTTTGCTTTGAACCAGAAACATGATGCTGTCTCTCCTATGCCTAGTCTGCACATACGTGGGTCTTGACCTCTGATTATCTTGTCCATTTGTTGAACTGCAAAATAAACTGCTTTTCTACTTAATTGGGCTTCTTTCTGTTGTTTCTACACAATGCCTGCAGACTACACAATGCATGCCTCTGCCTGACTGATCTCCACAATCACCTGACCTCCGTTAGTCCTATTAGATGACTGGCTTAATATTATCTGATCAGAACTGCTACTTTGATTTCTCTTATTTACTTTTTTGGTTTTCCGAGACAGGGTTTCTCTGTGTAGCAGCCTTGTCTGTCCTGGAACTCCCTTTGTAAACTAAGTTGGCCTCGAACTCAGAGATTCATCTGCCTCTGCTTCCTGAGTGCTAACCCAAAGACCAAGTACATAGCAGTTTTCTTTCCAAAAGCACCACTCCCCACAAGAAACACAGGAAGGAAGTATTCTTACTTGGTTCTTTGTATCAATGGGTATAAAAAGTTATGCTACCTTGGATAGAAAATGGCAAAATAAAGTAGAATTAGAGGGGGGGAAGCATTACTTTGGCTGGCTTCCAACTCAGAGTTGTAGTCTGTTGCATGGGAGGGGTCTGGGTAGCTGCCATTCTCTCTTGCCCTTTAAGATGCTTGGCTAAGTGCACACTGGTCATTCACCAAGCTTTCAGTGACTGTTTTCTTGGGTGCATTGTCCCTCCTTACCAACATATTTATCGGCATGGTTAATGTGCAGATAGGCTGGCAAGAATATGAAGGCTGAGCTCCACAAGCGCCCAGGCATGCCTTACTATGGACATCATTTTAGCTGCGGGACAGCAAGGGCCAATGCACCGAAACAACAACTATCAGATGATATTCCTAGAACTGTCTGTGTTCTAACAAGGGATACAGCTTGTCACTTTTCTCATAGCAAGAAAAAAACAAACAAAAACCCAGGAAGCACCATGAATGTAGGTGCCTCTGTGTGTTTTGGTTTTTTGTTTTGTTTTTCAGAAGCTTGGAATGGCAATTTTGGTGAAGGAAAAACAAATGAAGAGTCTTATGTTAATTTTCTTTTCTTGTAATTATGTTATTCTTTTTAAAATTACAATGAAATGCTAGATACCAAGATGCATTCAGGAGTAATAACATCTGGATGGCAAAGTCCTCTCAAAGCATATACATTTCATAGGTTTTTAGTATGGAGATTTGTTTTTTTCAAGACAGGGTTTCTCTGTGTATCCCTGGCTGTCCCGAAACTTTTACAACAGAGATTCACCTGCCCCTGCCTCCTGAGTGGTGGGGTTAAAGGCTTGTGCTACTACCACCTGGCTCATATGGATAATTCTAAGGTAACAGAATGCTGACTCAGACAATGAATACCTGTATACACCCCACCTATAGTCAACCTTTTATAGTGGTACCTTTTTGCATGGGCCCTACTTACATCAGCAGATGTTTTACTGAAATTAATCTGAAATAAAAGACATGATAGCATTAATCTTCCATCACAGGTGAAATCTGGCCAGCTGAGTTTTCTAAAAACGTTTCATTGGATCTCACCATACTATAGTTAAGATATCTGCAGAAAAATTGATTCTTTATGGTGAGGACAGGAAATGAAGTATTATGACAAAAATCATTTCAGGAAAGTTACTTAAAAACTTTGATTTTCTATAATGGAAGTTGTAGTAATTCTGATTATTTTGAACGTGTATATATATACACACACACACACCAATGGTTGTATAGACAAAAGCGATGTGTTTAGTTAGGATTTATTTTTCTGTGATAAAACACCATGACCAAACACAACTTGGAAGGGTTTATTTTAACTTAGAGTTCCACATCATAGTCCATCACTGATGGAAGTCAGGGCGGGAACCTGAGGGCAGGGGATGAAAAAATGCCATAGAGGAATGCTTCCTATTGGTTTGCTTGCCAAGGCCTGCTCAGCCTGATTGATTGATTGATTGATTGATTTATTTATTTATTTATTTATTTATTTAATTTATTTATTTCCTTCTTTCTCTCTCTCTCCTTCCTTCCTTTCCTTTCTTTCCTCTCTCTCTCTTTCCTTCTTTCTCTCTCTTTCTCTCTCTCCTTCCTTCCTTCCTTTCTTTCCTTTCTCTCTCTCTCTTTCTCTCTCTCTCTCTCTCTCTCTCTCTCTCTCTCTCTTTCTTTCTTTGACAGAGTTTCTGTGTGTAACACCCTAGGCTGGCATCGAACTCACAGAGATCTGCCTTCCTCTGCTTGCCAAGTGCTGGGATTAAAGAAAGGGTTTGTCAGCCCCCTTTTTTTCTAGTTTTATCCTCTATAAAAAAAGATTAATATGGTCTATGACATTTTCATGACCAAACATATATTAAAGTCTGCACATTTGTAAACAGATATTATATTCTTTATTTACGGATCCATTTTTTTTCCTCTGAAGACAAAGTCTCAGGAGAGCCTCAAACTTGATATGTAATAGAAGACCTAGAACTAGAGCTTCTGTTCTAGCTTCTACCCCCACCCCCCACCCCGCCCCAAGTGCTGGGGTTATACAGCATGCATTACTACTCCCAGATTTTGGTGGTACTGGGGTTAAATCCAGGACTTTGTGCATGACAGCCAAGTGTCTACCAACTGAAATATATCCCCAGAACTTCTGAAAGCACCTTACAGGACCAGCAGTACAAAGGGCCTGGTACACAGCACCATTTCCAATTAATACTTATAGTGCCCATAACAATTTCTTCACACAGCGGTTAGACTTACACTGTATCTTAGCATGACATTAGCCTGAGAGGAGAGTATGGTTCAGTTTAAGTATCTACCAAGAATATTTGAGAATGGGAGAAGGCGGTTGGAAGATTCATACCTGAATGTCTAATATGAACAGGAGGCCGTCAACATTCCCAGACTGTACCTGAAGAGAACTGAAATGCAAAGTACTGTCTCTTAAGCAGACATTCCATTTCATAATCAGATGAAAACCACAAATAAACCAGGTCAGCAAAGAAAAGCACAGGATTAAAAAAAAAAAAAAATGGGGGTGGGTGGGGTAGAGTGGCATTTTAAACAGCAATGCTACAACTCCATCTAGGCTTATGTCTTTGAATTTAAATCGTACGAGCTATTTGTTACAGTTCTTTAAAGATTAGTATGTTTACAAAACTGGATTAATAGAGGGCAAACATCTGGATTTGTACCATCTTAAATGCTTTATGCAAATAGTATGGTAATCAAACACTACTGTATGGTCAAATTCACATAAAATGGGCTGCAACAGTTGAATAAACTTTAATTGTAAAAACACCTCATTTACAGGCCTGGTTCTATTCATACTTCTGTAATACATTAGCTGTAAAAATTTGAAAATAACAAGGTTACTATCTCATGGGGTGTGTGTATTGGCAAAGTAATATGTTTTAGTTTCTGCCTTTTATTTTTTTAAAGATCACCTCACAGAGACTGCCTGCCCTGGGTGGGATTATAGGCATAGGCCACCACGACCCGCAAGGCTCATGGATGTTTTAAAAATATTTTTATTAAGGAAGGGGTGACAAAACCCTCCCTCTCCTAACATCCAGGGCAAAGTAACACATCATACAGCTTACTAACCTGGTTTTACTTTTTTATGCTTATAGAAGTTTGGTGGCGCAGGTGCTTGTGCAGTTAGACAGAGGTCACAAGTCAATTTCTGGTGTGTTTACTAGGTAGTTATCCACCTTATTTTCCACAGGATCTCTGAGACCTGGAGCTGACAAGTTAGGCTAGGTTGGCTGACTAGCTAGCCTCGGGGATCTGTTCCAGAAATGAGATTACAAACCATGCCAGACTTTTGGGGGGTGGGGGGGAGGTTTAGGCACGGAATTCAAGTCCTCACGCTTGCAAGGCAAGCACTAAATTGACTGAACAATCTCAACAGCCCTGGGTTTTTGTTGGTGCTAGTGCGTAAATAGTAGAGGCTTTCAGTCCTTTTTTTCTTAAATGCTACATTTATACAGCGGTCCAAATTTCATAGCAAAATGATTTTGAAAGTATTCATATTGCGATTATTTCTTTACTTCTGTATACGTATGTGTGCATCCAGGCGCAGGTCAGAGAACAACCTGCTCGAGTTGGCGCTCCTCTTCCACCACGTGGGTTTGGAACTCATTCGTCTGCTTAGCCGCAAGCACATTTACCCGCTCAGCCACCTCACCGAGTTTAGATTTTTTTTTTTTGTTGCGGTCCCTGGGCAAAGTCGGCCCCTAAGTACGCGGTATAAAACCGCCACAAAAAAAAAGTTGTGTGTGTCTGGGTCTCCTACGGAGCGGCAAGCAGAAAGATCAGCGGCGGGTGGACAGAGATGCTTCCGCTCGTGGTGAGCAGTCGCTGGTAAAGCGGCATCCTGGGGTCCTCCCGGAGCATGCCCGAGGCGACATCAGGCGGAGACCAGGCTAGGAGAGGTCAGACCGTGGTCGCTGCTGCCTCACACACGGCGCCCTGGGCCTTCGTAGCCAGCTCCCATCGGGCTTCCGTTCTCCGCGGTCTCAGCCCGCTGCAGCAGAACACAAGCCAAGAAACGTAGGCCGCCGCCCAGGCCATGCAGCAGCCCAGCCGCCTTTTTAACCCGGTCCCCATAGCAACCAACAGCCACAGTACACTCCCGCGAGTGCTCTTCCGCTTGTGACCGGGATCGGCCTCTGCTTCCGGGCCCATAATCCTCTGTCCGCCTAGAAGAGCTTTGCATTGTGGGAGCTCCTTCCTTTCTCGCTCCCCGGCCATCTTGGCGGCTGATCTTGGTGGGTGAGCTCTGCTGGGTAGAAGATTAGGCGGCTCGGGGAGCTCTGCTAGTTGGTGTTTGACGCTCTGGATCATAATCCTCTCTTCTGTCCTCTGTGTATGCTAGGTTGGGGGTTGTCCCGCACCTAAGGCAGGAAGATGGTGGCCGCAAAGAAGACGGTGAGTGAAGCTGACCGGGCCCGGAAGCCGGTTCACGTGGAGAGCTGGGTCTGGGCCGGGGCGGATAGATCTGAGCACACTGGGTGGACAGCATGCCGCTGACGTTTCAGGGTCTCAAAGTGAATCCGAGAGGCTCTATGTGACTTCGTAGGCATCATTAAAGGGTTCAATTCCAGAAATCTGGAACTGGATTTGGTTTTGAGATGACTGTAAGTGATTTCCAAGTCTCAAATGTTTACATTGTAGAAAAAGTCTCTGGAGTCGATCAACTCTAGGCTCCAGCTTGTTATGAAAAGTGGAAAGTACGTGCTGGGGTACAAACAGACTCTGAAGATGATCAGACAAGGCAAAGCAAAGTTGGTTATCCTCGCTAACAACTGCCCAGCTTTGAGGTAATGGAGGGAACCTAGTGTGTGGCCTTTTGTAAATTTATTTACTATCCAACATTGGGAAGAATAATGTTGGTTGCTTTCTGATGTTTGGTCTTTGTGTGTATCTTCGGTAAATGTACCTTTGAAGCACAGTGTGTGACAGGAGTCATACAAATGATAAACGCAGGTCCTGGGGAGCACAGAAGCTTTTCCCACATATTTTGTGCATCTCCATTTTTGATCGTCTTTCAAGTGTTAACACTTCACTGCATGTGCCTGTTTTAGTTTAGAAGAATTCTGTCTGGATTATGAAGGTGATGGTATCATAAAATCACCTATTTAGCAGGGTCCAATTTTCTGAACATATGTTTATTCTTGATTAACTGTTTTAACTTGAACCTATAAGTCTTTTAAGCTAAAGAAGCGTGTATAGTGGAAGCTCCTTGACTTTATCAATGGCAATTGTACACCTCCAGTCTTTTATACCATAGGTGTCTATACTTAGTGGCAGAATATGAAATGTTTGGTCTTATTTAAACCTTTTCAGTTGAGGGGGGGGTTGGTTTGTATTTTTCAATTTATAGTGGCAGTATAGATACTATATTATTAAATTACAAGCTCAGAGTCAGTGGGTCCAGGCTAGGGCTTCAAGTTCATTTCTCATAAGCACTTTGGAGCACTGTTGATGATCTGTAGGGCTACATTCTTAAGCTCAAGGTTCTGTGGAACTTTAAAATCTTACCGATTTGTATCCATTAACCTGGCACTGAAGTGTTTATTTGAGTAATAGTACCAGCAATCCTTATGTAGTATTCAGTATTTTAAGAGTTGGAAGTGATTTAGTTACTGTAAAAAAAAGCCTCACCAATTTGTAATGTCTGTCAGTACCTTGGTATGGATGGGATTTTACCTGACTTTTTGTTGTTCCCTAAGGAAATCTGAAATAGAATACTATGCCATGTTGGCTAAAACTGGTGTCCATCACTACAGTGGCAATAATATTGAATTGGGTACAGCGTGTGGAAAATACTACAGAGTGTGTACACTGGCTATCATTGACCCAGGTATGCTTTTAAAATTATATATATAAATTTTAATGTAAGTGCTTCTTATTAGGCAGTAGCTTTGGTTCCTGAGTTCAGACCATTAGAACTTTAATATTGAAAGAGATATGCCATAATCTTATTTTGCAGAGAATTTATAATGCATGTCAGTACATTGTAATTGGCTTTTCTGTAAATAAAATTTTTTTTTTAACTTTGATGTTAAGAATTTTGTTTAATGAATCGAGGCCTACAGAGTGAGTTCCAGGACAACTGGGGCAACATAGAGAAACTCTTTGTCCCGCCAACACCTCTATCACACCCCACCCCCTTGGCAAGAAAGGTTTGGTAGAAGGTGAAAATACTAAGCAAGATAAAAAGTAATCAATCTCTTTGTTGCTTGGGAATAAATGGTTTGTAGTGAATGCCTGCAAAATACACATTGTCTTCTGTTTTGAGCTTAGAAATTTTAGTTGCCTTGTAGAATACTGCGAATATTCTCGCTGTTCTGATTCCGTGATAATCAGGACAGGCTAGACATTCGCTATAGTAAGACCATGCATGTGTCCCCAGACCTAGTTCTTTACCTGGGTCTGGTTTTCTAAATGCTGGTGACAAGCTAGGTCAGATTCATTCATTATATGTGTGATCATAGGCTGGCTAACATGTTAAGGTATTTTAAGTTGGTTTTAAGAGTGACAACCACAGCAATTTGCACATAGTGCTAATCTCCCTTCTTACCTAAAGAGCATACATGTAGGGGAATTCTGTAATTATCAGTTGCTATCAAATCACTTACAAAACTATTTTATTTTCTAGGTGATTCTGATATTATTAGAAGCATGCCAGAACAGACTGGTGAGAAGTAAAACAAGAAGGTTTTCCTTTAATAAAACTTTGCCAGAGCTCCTTTTGAAAAACATGGTGTCTGTTTGGGTTGTTTTCTTCCTAATGCTTAGCTTTCTTGAAACCACAGGCAAGACATGGGGGAAAAGTTACACTGTCTGGTTTCCATTTTGCTGGGGTTTTGTTTTGCTAAAAGATTGTACACTGTGTATCACTATGCAAAATGCATGGAACAGAGGTGTTTCTGAGTGTATATTTCCAATATTGAAATGCACATTTGTGTTGATATACTATCAGAAGGTCATTTGGTGTGTGGTTTTTTTTTTTTTTAATCACTATTTTATATACTGAGGTAAGATCTCTCTCAAATCTAGAGTTTGGCAATGCCCGTTAGTCTAGCCAACTTCCTCTGGAGAATCCTTCCGGATACTCTGAGTGATAGAATTGTAGACTGGCACCACCATTTATTTTACATGGGTGCTGGAGGTCCAGCTTCAGTCCTCAAACTTGCACAAAAAGAGCTTTGTCTCTAAGCCATTATCCCCAGCTCCTTGTAAAGACAGGCTCAGGGTTCTAGTCTCAGGGTGTTTGCATTGTGTTTTTTGGGTATGTTTGAGAGGCATTGGTATACTAAGATTTGTGATGGACCAAAGCTATGGACTTTGCATGCTATTTTGAGTAATTTAGAACTATTTTTCTTTTCAAATTAACTATTTCCTACTTAGTTCCTTAAAATATGGGAGTTTCTGTGTTGTGACATGGCTACAGGCATTTAAAATATTTTTTTCATGTGTGGTTCTAGGGCTTTGTGGGTAGTAATAATATGGTATAAGATAATATTTTAAAATTTATACTTTTTTTGTAGTCATTGTGTTTGCAAGAAGGGTTTAAAATGCAGAAGAAAGTTTAAAGCTAGATGGTCGGAAACATCCCAACCTCTGCTGTGTTTCATGGAGTATTTGTAAGAAGGGCCATCATGCTGTTACTGAGGAGGAAAGGTCACTGTCCCAAATCAGGGATGGTAAAAGTGGCATTTTAAATGATCAGGGGATTCTAGCTGAATTTAATCTACATCTCTACTGGTTGGGTGTGGAATATGTTAACTGCAAGCAGCACTCTGGCAGATGAACAAAACTGTCTGACATAATTTGAGCTTGCTATAGCAAGAAAGTCTAACCTATTCCGGTGTTCTCTTCCTCATGAGACAAGCCAAACTATTTAAGATAGGCTCAAACAATATTTAAGAAAAAAAGAATTGGCTAGTCATGAGTGGAGTTAGTTGTGTAATGTGGAAGATAGTCACATCTTAGGGAAAGGTTTTCTCTGCTTCATCTGTGGAACTTTGCAGTGCTTTTGCCCACAATGGCAAAGGTTTCCTGCCCCAATTCTGGTGCCACCTAGTTAAGATTGACTTTTTTAAAAAAATCACATTGGTCACATCTGTATCTCGTTAAACTATGGTCTTAGAGAACTAAGGATTCAGTGTTTTCAACTTTTTGGCACATAAAAAATTTGAGTAAATATTTTCCAGTACTTAAGCAATTCTGCATTAGACTTGTGACTGTCTAGTCCAGAACTTTACATTTTGTCTTGCTAATAGTAATTTTTCAATATTGTGTTTATCATTTAATTTGCTGTTACATCTGGTTCAGAGTCAAAACAAACAATGGTCTTCATCTACTTAGTATAAACCTCCCTAAGCCCCATCTTGTGAGAGACTGGTGGTAAAGAATAAAATTGTCACAACTAATACTGAGCATTTAAGATGTTGGGGGGTTGCTGTACACTCTTTTCTAGACTCCAGGCACTTAAACATATAGCAGTCGCTTGAATGCATGCCTAAATGTTACTTGGGGCTGGAGAGATGGCTCAGAGGTTAAGAGTACTGACTACTCTTCCAAGTTCAAATCCCAGCAACCACATGGTGGCTCACAACCATCTGTAATTGGATTTGATGCCCTCTTTGTCTGAAGACAGCTACAGTGTACTCACATAAATTAAAAAAAAAAATCTTTTAAAAACATTGAAGCTGAGCAGTGGTTGCGCATGCCTTTAACCCCAGCACTTGGGAGGCAGAGGCAGGTGGATTTCTGAGTTCGAGGACAGCCTGGTCTGCAGAGTGAGTTCCAGGACAGCCAGGGCCACACAGAGAAACTCTGTCTCAAAAAAAAAAACAAAAACCAAAACCACACATTTAAAAAAATATTTCTTGAAGATTGTGTGTATGAGTTGTGCTTATCTATGTACCACTTGCATGCCTGGTTCCCATTGAGGCCAGTAGAGGGCATTGAATTCCCTTGATCCTGGATCATCTGCAAAAACAAGTGCACTTAATTGCTGAGCCATCCTTCCAGCACAAAGATTTATTAATATCTCTGTGTTTATTTTGTCTACGTGCATTTAAGTGTGCCATGTCCTGGTGCCCAAAAAGGCCAGGTGCTGCTCTTGGGTCCTCAGGAACTGAGTCACAGATGGTTGATAACAGCAAGTGCACTTACCTGCCAAGCCATGCGTCACTTAAAAAAAAAAGTGTATATAAAAAATGTTTTCAGACTTGCTAGATGTGTATGTGCTCAATATTATGACAAGAGCACTGTGACATTTGTTACAGGTGACAAGACTTAGAGGTTAGTGTCAATGAAATTTAAAAAATGCAGATAACAGCTGAACAAGCTTAATTTTTTTGAAAGATTATGTGTGCCTGTGTTTTGCCTGTATGTATGTATGTTTGTGTGATACCCTGGAACTGGAGTTACAGTTGTGAACTGCCAGGTGGATGTTTGGGAATTCAGCCCGGGTCCTCTGAAAGAGCAGCAGTGCTCTTAGCTGCTGAGCCATCTAACTTCCCCAGCCCTGTGGGTTAATTTTTTTAAAAAGACTTAAGTTTTTTACTTACCATGACTGCATGTGAGTGTGCCTGATGAGGGCATTTGATGGCTTGTAGCTGGAGTTCAGCTGCCCGAGGTGGCACTCTGTCTAGGCCCTAATCTATAACATGGTGGCTCTGCTGGAGGTTTGTGTAGTTATTGTATGTGGCAGCAAGGAGAAAGTGGTAGGGATGGCTTTGTGCAGCTAGGGGGAGGTTGAACAAAGAACAGCCAACTTGAAGCCCTGTGCCTTATTTATACCTCAATTTTTGTGTCATGCTTTGCAGTGAAAACATCTATTTTGAGTCATAACATTGACCTCTAGAAAGATTATTCAGTTGAGCGTGAAGTCTGGTAAATGTTTGTCCACCCAGCTACCCTTTGAGAGAACATTTCTGATCAAAACACTTGAAGTCTCAGTATAAAAACGGTATTTTGAGTATAAAAGGTTCATATTCTAAAATTCAGCAGCTTGGCTGTCCTCTATAAAGCTGCTGCTTACTAAGTGCATTCTTGAAGTGATACTGTAAGTTCCCCTGACTCGGCTCAGTTCTTGCACTTAATGTGCATATTAATATATCCTTGCATAGCCGGTTGTGTATGTTTCATCATAGAATTACCAGAATGCTAGATGTCAGGAGCTCAGTATATAGATCAGGCTGGCTTTGAACTCAAGGAGCTATGCCTGCCCCTGTTTACCAAATTGTCGTTGATGTGAGGGCTAGAATGTGGCTCAGTTTGAGTGCTTTCCTGACCCACATGAATCCTTAGGTTCAATCCTTAGCACCAGGTATATTAGGTGTCATGGTACATGACTGTAATCCTCAACACTTAGGAGGTGAAGCAAGAGGATCAAGAGTTTAAGGTCATCCTCAGTTACATAGTTTGAGGCCAGCTGGGAATACTTGAAATCCTTTTTAAAATCTTAGTTTTGGGCTTCACCATGGATATAGGAAATTTCTGTAAATGTATTTCTGTGATACAGACTGCATGGTGAGTCCGTTCTGATGTTTAGGCTATTCCTAGCTTGCTTTTATGCACTCAGGACATCTCTGCAGGTCTCCCTTGTATATGTTAAGACATTTGGTTTGGTCTCAAATGGCAGCTGCTATAGTTAGTCTGTTTCCAGAAGCTGCCAGTTTGTACTCTCCCTAGCAGCATGCAAGGACCTGTGTTTCCACACTAATAACCATCACTAGTCAAGGCAGTGGCTGTGCTAGCTGATGGCTTCTTAGAAAAAGTACATAACAAAATCTAAACCTGCTTTTCCCTGACTGTGTTGGCTTTTCTCATGTTATGCATGGTTTATACTTAAAGTTAAGTCTGGGCCTGGTGCCACGTGTCTGTGTTCCCAGTACTCTGGAGGTGGGAAGAGGAGAATTGAGAGTTTGAGGAAGCCTGAGTTACAACCAGCAAATAGCAACCCCTTACCAAATTTAAACTAGGATTTTTACTCAACACTATTTTCTGGAATGGTGAATTTTAATATTGTGTAGAAATTCAGCTTATTACAGAATATAGTTCCCTGTGACTTCCACACTTGTCCATATACACATCAAGGTAAATTCCAGTACAAAGAGTAGAAATTTGTGGAGTCAGTTTTCTGCTGAATTAAGACACTTCAGTTGTCAAATGCAATTTCATGTTGCAGCAGAAGGAAATCATGTCCATAGTACGTCACAGAACACCGCACAGCTTATTTATTCTCATGGTAAACTCAAAATTCAGGATTCCTTCCCCCCACCCCCATTGAATTTAGACACCTCAATGTCTCCATTTTCTATTGTCCAGCAGTCAAGCAATCCAGTGTCTTCTATACTGGTTGTATTTTGCTTTACAGCTTAGAGGTCTACTTATGGTATGAGCTTTCAGGCTCCACTACCTTTGTCAAAATCCTTTTTATGATGGTGAACAAATATACATAAAAGCACTTGTGGTCTTCATCTGTATCTTAGGCGATTCTCCAAGGCTGCCATTCTTTGAGTCATTTCTTCTAGTAAATCTCAAATTAAGGAAAAGGAGTCTGGAATGCCTGTTTTAGCTTAAAATCAAGTACATTTGATTTAACTAATAAAAGTTGCCCAAACAAAAACCTTTGGGATCAAAACCAAACTGTCCAGTATTTTAAAACTCTTGTATATTTATAGTAATTTAATAAACTTTATCCACACCAGTGTTGCTCATAACTTAATTTGCCAGTGCCATGTGCATAGTTGGAGCGTGAAGTGGGAAGTCAGAAGACTGGCATGGGAGTTCCTAAATGATGGTGAGGCCAAAAGCTAGGGAGTAGGGGAAGGGGACAGGAAGAAGCTGCGGAGTTAATGCTTGTCTTCCTTCTAAGCCACTTAGTCCTCGTCATCTGCCCCCATGACGGAGTGAATCCAGCTTTATCTGTATATCCACCATCAGGAAGTCTTGGTTCACAAGGTGGACCAGTGTCACCCACCCCACCCCTTACATGGAGAATTGCTATGTGCTCTTATGTAAGCCTGTTGGCACAGGAGCGGTTTACAGTTAAGCCATTTCCCTATGCTCTAGTTGACACTGAGGTGAGTATCCGCTAGCTTTAGTGAGTTTACTGTAAGTTTAAGTTCAAAGCAGCTGGCAGTTTATTCAATGTGTAAAAGCACCAATAGCTACTATCCCAATGCAGTCCTGTTTAAATGAGTCATTGTATCCGGTTCCCTTGGCAGAATCTTCAGTCTTTTAAGAGAACTGATATAAAGGATCTCTGCTGCCAAAAACAAAAGGGAACACCCAGGTCTTTAAAATCTGCACATGTATGTGAGCTCTGTGTGGTTTAGGGCTCAAGTTTTAGAGGTCTGACAGTTTGAAACCTCTTCCTTCTATAGCATGCTTTGCCTAAACATAGCTGAGGTACTTCATTCCTAGTGTATATCCATCCTAATGCAGAGGTAAGTGTCTTCCCTTACACTTTGTATGTTGCCTGATTGGCTGTTACTCTTCCTATACTAGTCAGCAGATGACAAGTGTTTGGTTGCTTGACCATGGTCACTAAGCTTGGCTTGACCTCAGCTCTCAAGCACCTATCCAGCTGCCTCTTACAGAAAAACCCTTTCCTGGTTCAGTGTTGCTGCCTTTGCCAATGGAATCTACAGTTATTTGTAAAGTTTTTCTAATATATTGAGGTTTGGTCTTTTGTTTGTATTGTAATGCTAAGTATTGGCCCCTGAGGCCTGGTTGCCCCTAGGGGCGAGAGACCATACCCCCAAGTGACCTTATATAACCTTGCCCCTTCTCCCCCAAAGTTATCCCTGATGGGTAAAAAAAGATGTCTACAACCAATAGGTGGGCAGAAGAGAGGTTATTGTTTTCCTGGCTTGGGGTCTGATGGGAAGAGGAAGGAGAGAGGAGGAAGCTGCCATAGGGTGAGTTATGAATACGTGGCCATGAAGGCTGGATGATTGGACTTAAGAGCAGCCTAGATGGAACATAGGAAGTTACAATTTGGAATTATTGATGGGGAAATAATTTATCATAGAGGGTAGATATCTGCCCAGCTCAAGTGCTGATTAAGGCTCCTAATAGTGAAAGTGTGTTTTTTATCCAGGAACTGAATGACCAAAGGCGGAGCAAAAACCACCAATTGAAGTTGGGCAGTGGTGGCGCATGCCTTTAATCCCAGCACTTGGGAGGCAGAGGCAGGCGGATTTCTGAGTTGGAGGCCAGTCTGGTCTACAGAGTGAGTTCCAGGACAACCAATACTACACAGAGAAACTCTGTCTCGAAAAACCAAAAAAAAAAAAAAAACCAAAAAAAAAAAAACCAACCAACCAAACAAAAAACAAATTGAGATTAAATATTTTCATCAACAGAGCATCCTACTGGAAAAGGATATAGCGTTGGGTTAATTTTTTTACTTCTTCATTTGCAAGGTTCTGGAACAGTATAAGGTTTTCACATTTGCATTGGTCCTTGTTTTCTTCCAAAGGGTTTCCTGAGAGAAAGCAGATGAAAAGAGTTTGCCTCTGTCATTTACCACACTTCCCAGACACAATAATGGGACTGATAAATACACAGGAAACCATAAAGAAACAAGTCTTTTCTATGCATCCAGATCCAGGGAAGTAAATGCTGGGAAGGGCTTGGTTGGCTTCAAACACTGGAAGAGGCGGTGTACTTTGGGGTCAGGACGACATGACTGCTTTGTTAGTTACTGCACTTAGTTTCCTCTTTTCCACTTTTAAAATCTAAGTCTGTTAGCAAATTAAAAGGCTGCTGCACCTTATCTAGTAGTGATCATTCCCTTGGAATTACCTGAAGATTTCTTTGAGTGGAAAAGTTTTTGTGTAGACCGTGAAAGATTGTCTTCTTCAAACAGGTACCTATGTTGCACTGCAAAATTAGAACAGGAAAGTAGGTCTCTGATATTTATGGTGACTGGCTCAGATTCTGTGAAGAAAAAAAAGTGGATTCAAATCTGCTTCACATGATTGTCTGAAGCAGCCACCAGGTGAGGCAAGGTGTTTGATATTCCTTGACTTTGGTGTAGAGCTTTGCATTGAGACATACTGTGACAAAAAGACTTGGCAGAGATGGTAGCTACCAAGAGGAAAAGGGCCCTAGTTGACATTTAAATCTTAACTATCACTTTACAACTTCTGTCTACAGGGGAGCTGAGGCAGAAGCCCCAAGTAAGACTGACCACAGTGCCTTTTAAGACTCACCTGTTGGCTGGTGGACCTGCCTTGGCAGATCCCCTGCTGGTGAGTCCTGTCTTCCATCAGAGTCTTCTAGAGCTGAGTGGAAAGAGATGACCAAAGGGAGTGACAGTTTCAAACATGCTCTTTAGGACCCAGGGTCTTTTGGTGTTATTTGTTAACACCAAGGATTCAAAGAAGCAGTTGGCTATTGTGATGATCTTTTGACTATGTTAGAGCAGCTCTCTCCAGAAGAGAACTTAAATTACATCTAAAGAATGCCCCATGCCATGTCAAGAATGTGATGCTGGAAAAAAAAAATTTGAAGTTGCTAAAAGACCCAGTACAATCACTGCAGCCCTACCTGAGACATTTCACTAGGAATGAAAGCCACAAGGCAAAGCATGCTCTACCCTTGGAAGTCTGGAAGGCTTTCTCCTTGGGTCCCATCTTCACTCCAGAGTTCTTTGCTTTAGAGGAATAAGGCATCATTTAAATTGGGTTTCAAGGGTGTCTGAACCCACAATGTGACTAAAAGGCAAATGGGTACTATATGTAAGCATAACTGGATTAATTAGTGAACTGGAGAAAAGTATATTAAATATCTAACATCTGAAGGATAGTCATTCTAGAAACAGAAGTCCCTGCAGGCACCCTTTAGGTGTCCAACAGTGAGTCCTTAAGGACAGGTATCCCTTTCCACAAATTTCCTGAAGTACTTATGTTTTGGTTTCTTTAGTGATGGCTCCTTTCTTAAACTTCTCTAGGGTTTGGTGAGAATTGAGATTAGTATATTAAAACATTTAGAATGGGGGCTGGGGAGATGGCTCAGTGGTTAAGAGCTCTGGCTTATCTTTCAGAAGTCCTGAGTTCACTTCCTAGCAACCACGTGGTGATTCACAACCATCTGTAATGGGATCTGTTGCCCTCTTCTGGCATGCAGGAGTACATGCAGATAGAGCACTCATACATAAATCTTAACAACAAACGTTTAGTGCACTGTTTGGCACAGCAAGACATGGTAGCTATCACATTTGTCTTCCCCTCTCCATTTTTTTGGGTGCAGTGTCTTTAGGTGTCACTTGTCTTGGTCATCAGGGAGGCATTTTTCTGAGCACTGAAGAAATGGTTTAAGGATTTTCTCCAGGGTTCATGCTGCCCTGTGGCTAACTAAGGTCTACCCTAGACACATTCTACAGTACCTTCACAGATGCCTTGCTTCAACTTTTCACTTATTTCATCCATTGTGCTGAAGTCTTCTGCATAGAAGAGATGCTTGTCAGTGGGCTCTGAGGCAATCTCTTGTAGTTCTTCCTCAATGGCTTTTCCTACCCCAACAGCATACATAGTGATACCTAAGCAACAGAAATTAGAATAAGATACCATTGCATTCCCACGATCTGGACATTGTGCTGTGCCCAAAGTCAGTTAGGTATTAAGTTGTGGATTTGAAGCATCAATACCAACAACCCCTTTATAGTTTCTAACATTTTTAATTTTGGACCTATGAACAAAAGAGGATCCTAGAGATGCAGTATTTAGAAGGGGGTAGACAGCTAAGCCACAGATTTATTGATTAGCTCTTGAGAGGGTCAGGTAACAAATATGCAGCTTTCTCCTGAATTGGCCCCTGGAAAAAGTCTCACAGCTTGGTAAAATGGGAGTTTCCTGGGAAAATTCTAAGCAGGTTAATTTATAACATTATTTAGTTTACAAACAAAATAGGCCCTTACCATATAGCTAAGGCTGGACTGGAACCTGGGCTGTTATCCCCCTGCCTCAGCCTTCTGAGTGCTTGGATGGTCTAACCTCAAAAGGAAATGAGGAGAATCTTAACTGTCTCGGGGACCAAGTGGAGCTGTCTTCTGCTCACTTCTCTTGGATGGATGGGTGGGTTGGGACATTGTCTTGAACAGAAATGAAACGCTAAAGAGGTGAGTCTGCAGACCACTGGAATTCCCAGTCAGGATAAAGAAGAAACTTAAAATATCTACCTGAGATTTCAAAAGGGGATATGAGGTTACTATAAAAACTTTTCTAAACTAAGTTAGTCTTTAGACTCCATTCCCTCATTTGAAAGTGAAGTAAGCAATTAAGCTTTGCTTGGCTTCTGACAATTTTCAACACTGGTATCTTATTCTGGCTAAACCATTAGACTAGAGGTTTAAGAGTGCATTATAGCATGGCCCTTAAAGCCAGTGGGCAAAGGTGTAGACAATAGTTGAGATCAGCATATTTGGGAGCCATTAACCTTGCAGACAGTTTCCTCCAAGAGGGAAACTGCTAGTTCAAGGTCATATTAGCCATACCCAGAGAAACTGAATTCATTAAGAGGATGCCATTTTGGATAAGCCTGGCTGATTTGACTGTGGAGGTGTACAGTGGGCTAGTTTCAATGAGTCTAATCACTGTTTTGGGAGGAAGTCTTCCCTAGTACTTTTAAAGAATGCAGGCTAGCAGGGCTTATGGGTTATACTTGAGCTCTAGCAAGCTAGTCTAGAGTGAACAACCAGTTTTACAAACCACTCAGATGACCCCAGGGATAGACACCTCTAATGGCTCCCTCACTCTCGGGCAGGGAAAGATTGAACACTGAGGTGAGAAAAACCTATAGAATGGACTCTTTCATTAAAAAAAAAAAATGTTTGGAAACCATCAGCTGTTCTGTGAGAGAAGATGGAGTTTGCCAATAGAACTAAGTGTACTCCTGTTTTTTATGGACTGAACAAATGGCAATCATCTATGCATCTGGCCCGTTTAGGCACAAATTCTAGAGAATCTCTGGTGGGACTGCATGCATTCTTTTTTCTTAGCATTGTGCCTTCAGTACTTGAAGGAATTTGGCTTGGAAGCAGACTGCTTTATGACCTTGAGTCTTCTCATCTTACCAGAGTCACCATCTCACCATATAATCATCATGAACTGGCTCCAAATATCCATCCTGGCTTTTGGCCTCCCATGAATCAAAGGCCACACCCTTCCACATCCATGCAAATAAAGTCACCCTTCAGACCCTCCCTGTAGAATACACAAAGTCAAGAAAACCCCAGAGAATGGGTTGAGCTTTATGGAGCAATAGGAACTTGGACCCATCCAACTTTATTCTTTTCAAAAGCCAGGTTTCTGCCAACACAAGTCTTCTCTATCCAGAGACTTCATGACTTCAGAGTATTCACTTAAAGGCTTGACCAAAAATCTACTCATATCTTGGCTCATGCTTGTAAGTATTAGGAAGGCTGAGGCAATGAGTTTGAAGACCTCCTGTGCTACATAATGTGTTTCAGGCCAGCCTGAGCTAGAAAGAGAATCAATCTTAATCTATCTCTCTCTCTCTCTCTCTCTCTCTCTCTCTCTCTCTCTCTCTCTCTCTCTCTCTCTCCCCCTCCCTCCATTCCATTTACCATTGGCCTTGGCTTTACTGGCCCACTCGGAGACATCATCCTGAGCCCGTCCATCAGTGAACACAATGGTTACTCTGGGCACTCGTGTGGAGAGGGGCCTGGCCCCTTCTACTTGGGTAAAACTTCTCTCAAACATGTGTTTCAGGGCCAGCCCAGTCATAGAGCCTTTGCCCATGTATTTCATGTGGGTCACGGCTTTCTTCATGTCCTTGGCTGAGCTGAAACCCTTCAGGGTAAACTCTGTGCGGACCTGTGTGGAATATTGTAGCAGCCCCACACGAGCAGCTTTGGGGGAAACTGCTAAGGAATCTATGATCCCAGTGACAAAATGCTTCACAATCTCAAAATTCTCTTCTCCAAGGCTCTTGGATCCATCAATCACAAAGACTAGGTCAATTGGGCCTTCAGTGCATCCTAAAGGAATGAAGGGAAAGGTAACATGGTTAAAAAGTCAGAGATCATGTGTCTACAAACTATAAAAAAGCATGCTTCATCAGGAGGCACAGGTGAATTTAGAGAGCTATTTTTTGTTCTTCAGCTAGCACACAGGACAGACAAGTGGGGGATATCACAAATACCAGTTTTTCCAGATACCCTTTTATGTTTGAATTACCAATTATTAACAACAGTAATTCCTTAAGTAAGCTACACAGTATATACACATTGTAAAGGAAATCACACACTGATTACTGGCAGCAAGGCACAGAGTACAGTAAAGGATTAGACCAGTGGTTCTCAGCCTTCCTAATGATGTGACCCTTTAATACAGTTCCTCAGGTTGTGGTGATCCCCAACCATAAAATTATTTTTATAACTGTAATTTTGCTATTGCTATGAATTGTAAGGTTCTGCCAACCCCTATAGGAGGCATGACTCACAGGTTGAGAACCACTGGATTAGGCTAGATCACAGAAGTTCCTTTTGCTTTGTTGTGGGAGGCTGAGATACACAAGTGAGATACACAGTAGAAGATGTGCTTATTTTCTCCTCAGCCATTACCTCTTCCAAGAACCTTACACAGTAATCCAGCTGTCTCAGCTACTCTCTGAATACCCTAACACATTAATTTACTCAACCAAAATCAATGTATTGAGTATCTGCTTTGTGCAAAGCAGTGGACACAGGAGAATTATGATAATGACTAACACAAAATGTCTAATACCACTGTGTCCTATGCTGTATCCATGAGGTGGGATAATTATTTAACAATGTGTCTTTCTCCCCTAGTCTGAATTCTCCCTCAGTAGACTAAGTGTCTTTTATTTTTGGGCCCATAATATTTGGCACACAATAGGTGTTCTATGTATTATTACTGACAGAATAAAAGAACCTGGTAGTATCTGTTTGGTAGCACAGTAGGGTATACCCTACTGACCAATTAAGACTTAAAAATGTAACTTTAAAATAAAAGCTTTTTGGGAAACTTAGATGGTTAATAGTAAAAAGAAAAACTTTATATAAATACATAGGCAATTCAGATGCTAAGAGTCTTTGTACGTAGGGCTTCATAAGAGAATTGTACCAATTCCAAATGGATGATCTCATTTCAAACAGTCTACAATATGTCATTATAATATTATCTTTTTTATAGATCAAGCAGCTGTCTAATCTTTCAAAGTGAAGTACAATAAAAAATCAAGTAAATACATACATATGAAAAAATACTTCTATGCTTGGCCAGCAGAAAATGCTAATATGAGTGCTCCCATGTGTGTGTAGGGGGATAGTTGGGGGTTGAGTTCTCTCTCTTTTTTAAAATTTTATTTTGTTTTATGTGTATGAGTGTTCTGCCTGCATGTATATGTCTCAGATCTTCTGGAGCTGGATCCACAGACAACTGTGAGCTGCCATATGGATGCTGGGAATTGAACCCAGGTCCTTTGAAAGAACAGATAGTGTTCTTAACCACTGAACTAACTCTCCAGCCCCAGGGGTTCTCTTTCTTCATTAAATACTTGTCTTCATTATTCAGTCTATTGATTCACATAGAAAGGAGATTAGAAAAGACTCAGATGTTATGCATGTGGTTCTCCAGCAGATGTCGGGGGTACTGGAGTAATGTACAAGCCGCTCCCCTCTATATACTCTGCTTACAGAACAGAACCAGCCATTGTATTTACTATCTACTAAATCAAAGGCATTCTGGCTGTTGTTGCTGCTGTCTGCATATACATCTATGTTTATGGGAGAAGGAGGGCTAAGGGGTCTATTGCCTGAAAATATTCCAAAAACCATTGCTCCAAAATCAAGTGGAAGCAGTGAGCCGGTTCTGGTCACTTACGTTTGCAGTGCCTTCCATCCTCAGCTAGGACAAAACCCTCTGAGCACCTGCACAGATAGGAATCCCCATTGTTCACACAGATGTGCTCACAGCCGTGCTGGGTTGACTTGCAGACATCCTTCCCTGGGGAAAATGTGGGGAGATGAACAATCCATTATTGTAGAAAGAAGTTATTGAGAACAGTCATGACAGGGGAGGGTAAGGAAGTAATCCATCTTAAAGAACACATCTTTGCTAAAACAATACCTTTGCAGTCCATGCCAGAACAGACCAAGATCAAGGAGCAGTTCCCCTCAGAGCTTTCTTGATCCTACTGGACCTGGTAGATTTGCCATTTGATTTTAGAATGGCTATATAGGTGTTAACCTCATATTTCTTAGTAGAGATCCCAGATACACCATGTCAGTTGTCTAATGAGCATTTCTCATGGGTGAGTTAATTTGAACTTTTTAAAGTAGTTAATGGCCCTTTTATCCTAACAACACCCTGGGAGCATAGCTAGGTACACACAGAGAATAAATGAAGCTATGGATGCCATGTGTCTGCCATGTGTAAAAGGCTGTCTGGCCAGAGGATTGCCCATTTGTGGCAAACTTCCCCAAGTCTTCATTCTCTGATTGTATGACGCTCCTGAGCCTCTGTCTACCCTTTAAAAGGAGAAACCTTACATGAAATTGGAATCTGTAACTATAGATACTTCTAGGAAGTGGGAAACTGTGGGATTTAATTTAGGGATCAAATTGCAAGGCTGGAAATAGTGCCTTGTACATACCTGTTCAATGTATTGACTGATACATATGTTAAATGAATAGAAAAACTGGCTCAGGCAGGTTCAGGCAGACATGTGGACAGAACTGAAGCATGAACTCCATGAAGGAAGGACTGTAGTGTGCAGCTAGAAGGCCAGACAGTGCAGCAAGGCTGGCAGAAGCCAGCCAGGGCCCAAACACATTCACTCAAAGAGCCTCTCGCTAGACACAAGCCCTGTTCCTGGAGAAGAATGGCACTAATATGTTCTCTACTCAGCTCCCCATGCTCTCAAGGGAGTCTGTAAGGAAACTGCCCACAAAGCAACCTCAAAACCAAATGAACTTGTTTTGTTTAACCAAGAAAGGACCATTCTGCCCAATACAGCAGAGTCAAAAAAACCCACATAGATATTATCAACCCCCACCCCCAAGAGAGGACTTCCATCTAGAAAGGGAAGAAAGTCTACATCTATATTCTAGCCACCTCTTCACTGAGCTGCTCTTTCTTGAGTAGCATAACTGCTAATTTTATGTAAACTTTGGCTGACTATGGTGTCAGCTTTTTGTTTTGTTTTGCTTTGTTTGGCAAGCATAGGTCTAGAAGTTGCTGTGAGTAAAGCAGACTACTCTCCCTAGTGTGTGTAGGCCTCATCTAGTCACGTGAAGGCCTTCAGAGCAGGCTAAGATTCCCAGACAAAGGGAAGACTCTCTTCACCTGGAAGTTTCTCTTCCTGGGTTTCCAGCCTACCCTCCAGACATCCTCCTCACAAGCCCTCACAATCTCATGAGACAATTCCTTAAAGTCAATTTCTCTCTTTTTCTCCCTCTTTCTTCCTTTATCCACAACATGTATGTACATGTTCCTCGGCCACATAAACACTGTTATCTATTTTTCTGGAGAATCCTAGCATGAGTCTATGTGAGTGTCTGTGTGCACTCGTGCATGTTTGTATGTGCTTGTGGGGGTCAGAGGTCAATGTCTTCCTCAGTCACTATCCACTTTATTTTTTGAGACAAGGTCTCTCTCTGAGACTGCAGCTCACCAAATCAACTAAACTAGCTGGCCAGCATGTCTCTGGGATTCTCTGGTATTCGCCTCCCCACGCTGAGGTGACAGGTGTGCTCCACCACACTTGCTTTCACACAGTGCTGGGGATGGACCTCATGCCTACACAGCAAGCTCTTTACCAACCGAGTCATCTCTGAGATCCCTCCTAAGCTTTCTAACGAAACTCTGTTCTGAGAAACCTGATCTAGAGAAGCAAATGGTAGGGCTTTTTGTTGTTGTTTGTTTTTTTCTTTTTCCCCTCTTAAAAACCCACAGAGCCTCCCCCCAGCCCTTCTCCTACCCTCACTTTACATATATGGTCTGCCAAGAAGAAAAAGCACTGAAATTATCTTTTTGGTCCTGGTAGTCAATTGCTATCAATGATTCTAGTTTTGCCTGTTGACTTGCTGGCACCACAGTAGGCCCTGTGCAGCCACCCAACCACCATGCAAGAGCTGAGAGAAAACAGAAGCAAAGAGCCTGACAACTGAGGACTGCCACTGAAAAATTCCTGAAGATCCCAGAGTCAGCTGACTCGATCCCTTGGAAACACTTTCAGAGTATCCAGAGTTGGAATCTGAGTTTGTGATGAGGTTATGGATTCTACAAAGGACAAGTGTGAGGAGCCAGTGAAGAGCTGTGCCCAGAGTCCCACATGCAGTGCAAGCTTACTTACTCCTGCAGTGCTTCCCGTCCTCAGCCAGCCTGAATCCCTCAGGACACTTACAGATGTATGATTCGCCACTGTTCACACAAAGGTGTTCACAGCCATGGTCTACAGCCTGGCAGACATCTTTCCCTGAGGAGAGAATAGCGATTGAAACAACTGCATCAACAAAAAGTCTCCGCGGACTCCCCTGGAAGATCCAGCCAGCCTGGCCTCTGGCTTGCTGCTTGAGCAGGAAGGTGAAGCTGGATGAAGTTTGGTGGCTCTGGATTGACCTCAGTCTTCATACATTCCCACTGCCATAGCCACCTACACTCTCCAGCACTGACTTCAGTGTCTCAGGATGCAATGGAGCCCCAGCTGTCTGCAGACATGGCCTCTGGTATGAAGGTGTTGTTGGTAGGATTACATAGGGGGAAACTTTCTTTTAAACTGCTAGCACTGGGAGCTGATCTTGCTTTTGTCCCTGGCATAATTTATGATTTAGGAAAATCACATAACCTCTTAGAATCTTAGCTTTCCTGTCTGAAAATGAGAGTAACGACTCCAGGTACTCATCTTTCCTTCAAAGCTCTTGGAGAAGAGTTTTGAGAAGTCAGAGAAGAGGAGGACTGACAGCAATGAGATCCATTCGCCCAGACTTACACGCTGCCCTTTGATTGGTATTGTTATCGGGGTTTTAGGGACAGAGCCCAGAACCTTATGCCTACTTGGCAAGTGCCCTACCACTAAGCTACATGCTAACCTATTTATTTACTTATTTATATTTTTACTTATGTGTCTGAGTATGGATATGTGTACATGAGTGCAGTTGCCTGCAAAAGCCAGGAGAGGGTGTCAGATCCCTTGTAGCCAGAATTACAGGAGCCTGTAAGCTGCCTGATATGGGGCTTGGAACTGAATTCATATCCTCTGGAAGGGCCCAAGTATTCTTCATCACTAAGCCATCTCTCCAGCCCTATTTTTGTATTTTGTATTTTGAGTCAGTGTCTCACTAAGTTGCCCAGGATAGCCTACTGCCCAGGAAATCTGTGAATTTGCCATGCTCCTGCTTCAGCTGCCTAAGGAGCCAGGATTAGGGGAGTATACCACCAGGCCCAGCTTAGTATGTTGCTGTGTGAGAGAGGGTGTCACCATGTAGGGCAGCCTAGAACTTGCTATGTAGACTAGATAGGGCTTGAATCCACAGAGATCCACCTACCTCTGCCTCCTGAGTAGTGGAAATCAAAGCATATAACACTACACCTGGCTTGACAAGTTATTATTTAGTAAAACATATTGTTATGTAGTTACTCTGTTATTACACAGCACCCCTCTTCTGTTCCAGGATCCCACCAAGGACACCACATGATGTTTGATTGTGTGGTGTTGGCTGTTGAGAGTCATTGGCTTACACCAAGGCTACCATGGTGGATCTCAGGCATGGCTGTATGAGCCATCTCTAGCAAACTTGCTTCTGCAGGTCTTCCTGTCATCACGAAGGATGTATCCCTCAAAGCACTGACACACGAATGAGACTTCGCTGCTTACACATGAATGTTCACAATCATGGTCCCCCAAAGTGCAAGAGTCCAGTTCTGGTTGGACTTATAGAAATGGAAGAAATTATTCATAGGTAAATGAATAGTGACCTATTCATTTTTAAAAGATATTTCAGACATCTTAAGTTAAAACAGTGCCTTTTCTCACATAGTTCATTTCAGGATAGAAAGTATCTATGAGCAAAAATTCCTAATATATACAAAACACATACATAAAGCAAAACATCCAGTCCCACGAGGAAAAGAAAACAGAAAAAGACAGTTTCCAAAAGGAGATGTAAATAGCTAAGACTAAAAGAGAATAAGGCTAATACCAACTTTCCTGTGACTCTATATATGCATGTAGAACACTTAACCTATTCATTCATTTATTCAAAGGCAGTAAAGCTTTTCGTTGTTATTTCAAGATAGGCTACCACTATGTAGCCCAGGTTGGCCTTGAACTCATGATCTTTTGCTTTAGCCTGAGCACTAAGGTAAGCTTAAACACACCTAGATAATCAGTAAATTTGTTGTGAGTTCTTACTGTGGGTCAGGTATTGCTCTAGACACTAAGGACTGAACAACATATATATATATATATATACACACACACATATACACACACACACACACACACATATATACATATATACATGTATGTATATATGTATATACACACATACATACACACACACACACACATACATATATATGAATGACAGGGGCCTATGGGTTGGAACTTGACACCTTATGGTGTCAGATAAGGAGATGGAGAGGAGGGGAGTGCTGGTGCCTAAGGAAGAGTGTCTGAGTGAGAAGGATAACCATCTGCATGCTGTAAATGCAAGAGCATGTTCACCATGTTTCAGGAAAGGCGAAGAGCCAGCAGGGGAGGGTAGGCCTGGGGGCACACAGGCAGGACATGTCTGAGGGGGAAAGGCAGTCACAGGATGTTTTAAGTAGGAGAATCCCCCAGTCTGGCTGTGTTGTGAAAGCACAGAAAGCTGTGAGGGTAGGGAAGGAACACAGGAGACAGATGTAGCAGTGATCCTGCTGGCCCAGAACACAGCGGTGTCACGTGGTCAGACGGGCTATGTTCCAATGATGGAGCCTATAAGATTTGCTAGTAGACTGATGTTAGACCACAGATATTCTAGCTGTCTTTCTCCCCCTTCCAGAAATCGGGCCACACCTCCCTAAAGCCTGTTTTCTTGGGAGTTCTCTTCCCTCTTGCAGCTGTGAGCAAGCCCAGTCACCCTGACCCCTAGACCACAGACAACCCTTGAACTACAACTTCGGACAGTGCCAGGCCAGGTCACATGGTATGGACCTGGCCACCTCCACTGACAATTAAGAATCAGAATGGCCTCTCTGCCATCAGCTTCTTTACTCCGGTGTGGCTGTGCCTGCTACTGGTCTCCCACGCCATGGCCTGATCAAAGCTGCCCATGGTCATGAGGATCTCTAATAATAAAGCTCATCTAAAGAGCCATTTTGCGTCAACTCTTGTCCTTTCCAACAATTGAAATGAAGAGTCCACCTTCACATGGCTAGGCCAAGTGTCAAGGGTATTTCTGAGATCACCAGACTGAGCTCCTGAAATATAGCAGTTTATTTTATAGGGTTGGGTGGCAGTGACATTTTAAAATATTAATTAATTAATTAACTAATTAATTAATTATGAGTACTCAGTTGCATTTTATTTGTTTGTTTGTTTGTTTGTTTTATGTATGAGTGCTCTGTTGCCTGTGCACTTGCATGTCAGAAGAGGGCAACAGATACCCTTATAGATGACTGTGAGTCACCATGTGGTTGCTAGGAATTGAACTCAGGACCTCTGGAAGAGCAGCCAGAGTTCTTGACTGCCGAGTCATCTCTCCAGCTCCATGGGGGCAGCAAGATTTTATGAGAACCATATAGTTAACTGAAAGCTAACCCAGCCTTTTAGAAAATGAACAGGATTTCAACAGAGGTGTGCACCAAAGTGGGAAAGGGACCTGGCAGAAGTTACAACAGGAAGAGCCCATCAACTTTGTTTTTGTTAAGCAACATTGCAGCATTTTTCAGAGAAGGGAAGTCCTCAGAACCATATCCTGTAGGCTAGTTAAGGGATCCAATATTATTCTCATTTACCAGCAAGAGAAATTAAAGTTGGAAGGCTTATTACAGCTCGCCAAGACCACTTGCTAATAATAAACAGAGGAACCAGATAAAAAATGTTATTTTTTTTAATAATGAAGCCCATGACTTTTCCCAAGCACACAGCATTACTATCTGCTAAGCCTTCAGACACAAAGGGAATTTTGCCTTTCTTTGGCAGAATCACTGCCAGTGATTCAGGCTGGAATTTTAACTGCAGAGGAGATTCTAAGCAAAGCTGGGTGCTCGGGTTTGCTCTGGGTGTGACTTACTTCTCTGGGCACATTCTGGACTCATTATTAATGCGGAACATTTCCCTATGGCTGGGTAGTTCCTCATAGATTAAAAGTACCACTCAATGACACACAGTACAGATAGCTGGCTGGCACAGAGGGGAGGATTTTCCCTCTTTCTCCATGCATTTATAAGAATATTCCATTTTCCAAGGTAATAAAATAGCAAAAGCTCTCTCAGGCCAGTACTGCCAAGCCCTAATCCAGAGTGCACTTTCTGATTACACTCTTCTGCCGGGATTCCTCAACCCAGCCCCGAGCTACCACCCACAGCCCAGCCCCACTCTACCACCCAGGGCTCAGGCTTTCTCTTGAAGACTACCAAGTCTTCCTCAATAGAGATACAGGCTATTGAGCTCAAACTTCCCAAGCCAGAGTGGCCCAAGCCCATGTCTGTCAGATGGCACTGCTTTTCTTTATCAGAGGTCAGGGCAGCCAGGGAGAAGCCCTGTGCCCATAGGGTTATGTCCTTATCCTTGGTTGTATGCCTGCAGCTCCCAGCCCAGCTCCTCAGTTCTCCTGGACCTGTTACTGTGTGCATGCTTTAAAGTAAGTGAGGAGTTTACAAGCTTATCTTGTCCTCTGTTCATCGCTTTGGGGCATCTGATACAGAGCAGGACGGGTGACCCTCAGTCAGTCATAAGAGACTTCTGCAGATGACTGCTAAAGGGAAAACAGATATAGCTTCCAAAGTCAACTGAACTAAAGGGCAAACTTGTCTATGGAGGACTGCCTGGCAGTGTCTATGAAAGTTACAGAATGCACCTTTCACTCAGCAACTTCACGTAGGGACTCCCTTTTGCAGATACCCTTGTACTATGTAAAGGGATATGCTTTCAAGTTATTGACTCTATCGCTGTTTGTAAAGGTGAAAAGTGAGAGTCAGCCAAAGTGTCCAGAAACAGGACTGACCAAATTGCAAATTACACATTACACAGCTGTAAGAGAATGAGGAGCTGGCCTATGGGAATTGTGGTGGCTTGAATAAGAGTGACCTCTACAGGCTCACAGACTTGAATGCTTAGGCATCAAGAGTGGATGGTACTGTTTGAAGGATAGGAGGTGTGGCTTTGTTGGAGGAAGTGTGTCACTGGGGGTGTGTTTTGAGGTTTCAAAAGTCCAAGGTAAGCCCAGAGTGCCCCCCCCCCCAATCCCTGGGTCAGTGTGTGGCTCTCAGCTACTACTCTAGTGCCTATGTGCATGCTGTCATGTTCTCTGCCATGATGATAACAATGGACTAAACCTTTGAAAGTGTAAGCAAGCCCCCAATTAAATGTTTTCTTTGATAAGAACTGCCTTGGTCATGTTGTCCCTTCATAGCAATAGAACAGTGACAAACAGATGCGGGGGTAATTGCTGTAAGCAGCCTGACCATACTGCTTGATGGCAGAGTGTAGACTTTGGGTCTCTGGATTAGGAAAGCAGTTGAATGTTTAAGCATTCAACTAATTCAATCCTAATGGACCACACTAGTAGTATTATAGAAGACAGAAGTGCTGAGAGCGATGTGGATTATGACAGCTAGGTTTGTAGGGAAGTGGGCTAGAGACATTCTTGTGATATTGTGGTAAGCAGTGTGGCTGCTTTTTGCCCTCGTCCTAAAAGTCTACCTGGGGATAAATTGAAGAGTTTTGTTATTGGTGTCAGCAGAGGAGATTTCAAGACAGCCTAGTATTGACTATGTCATGTGGTTACTAGTCACTACTCTTATGCAGATCTATGTGAAAAGGAGCAATCTAGGCAGAGAGAAATGTAAATCAGTTGGAGGATAAAGGGAGCCCCAGAAAGTATGATGGAGCTCAATGCACAAGCAGATAAAAAGTTTAAAGAAGAGCCTGAGGCTGAATGGGAGTGGTGGCCTCAGGGCGGGACCTCACTCACTATGTTCCCAAGTTGTGAAAAGTGAGGAAGGGAAGAGTCTGCAGGACGGGAGCTACCAACAGCAGAAAGCCGATGCAGATATAACCGAAGGAGGGGGCAAGGCCCAACCCTAACAAGCAGCAGAACTGGCAGCTTCAGCTACAAGGTTCTTCTATAGTGGCAAGGATACATGAAAGGGGTTGTGGACACTCCCTTCTCAGCAAAGGAAAGTCCCTGCACATGGCCCAGAGAGGTCATTGTGTGAAGCTGTGATCTAGCTGGACTGTGTTGGAGATGCCAGAGTTGTGGGGTGCCTGCCAAGGAAAGCTGCAGATCAGATGTGGAACCAGGCCAAGACAGAGAAGCATGCTACAATCAACAAAGCTGAAAGGAGTTGGGGCTCTTAGCTATTAGACATGGGGGTACAGAGGAGTCTGCCCTGCTGGTTTTTAGTCTTGTGTTGGTCCAGTAATTCCTTGCTGTGCTGCTTTTCCTCCTTCTTGGAATGGTAATGTACATCCTGTATCATTGTATGTTGGAAGTATGTTATCTGTTTTTTATTATGATTTCATCGGGGTCACAGTTAACTGCAACTCTTGAGAGAGTACCTTGAGTCTCAGAAGAAGATTTGGACATTGGACCTTTAAACAATGTTGAAACTGTGATAGACTATGGGAATTTTGAAGTTGACCTGAATGCATTCTGTGTAAGGAGAGGTGCTGATGCAAAGGTCTTTTCCCCAGTTGGTTCTTGATAGACCAGTAAAGAAAACCTGGGGGGGGAGGGGGGATTGTTGGTGGAAGGTATAGGTGAGACTTCAGGAGGAAAAAGGAGATGCAAGGAAGGAGAGAGAGCTATCTGTCATGCTTTGGAAGAAGAAGAACACTGTAACCATGTGAGTTCTCGGGGAGAGCTGGGGCTGTGGCCTCCATTCCAGGTGGGTGGCCAAGGATGTTTGACAGTGGCCAGGTGGGACTTGCCATTAAGTTTAGGGCAGGTGGAGTGACCAAAATAATAAATTGGTAAGGACATGCTTTTCCAGGTGGGAGATATCTGTACCCAGCAATTGTGCCAAGAAGGCAAATTGTAAAATAACAAATTGTGTCTGTGTCTTTTATCCTCGGATTCAGGGAAGCTGGGAAAGAGTTGGTAGCATGGTCACCTCCTGGAACCAAAGGCGGGTAAAGCAAAAGGGAAGATAGGAGGGGCTGGTAGCTTGGCTGATCCCAGGCAAAGGTGGTAGCGAATTTAAAACTACAAGCAACAATTTTGCATTATGATATGGCTGCAGGCCTATGGGGTCCAGGAAGTGGACTCTGGTGGTTTGATTAAGAATATCCTTTATAGGCTCATGTGAATGCTTAGTCACCAAGGAGTGGTACTATTTGAAAGGATTAGAAGGATTGCAATGTGTGGTCTTGTTAGAGGAAGTGTGTCACTGGTGTTAATATTTGAGGTTTCAAAGGCCCCTGGCAAGCAAGCCCAGAGTCTCTTTCTCTGCCTATGGGTCAGCATGTAGTTCTCAGCTATGCTCCAGTGTCTGTCTGCATGTCACCATGCTCCCTGACATGGTGATACTACATTAAACCTCTGAAACTGTAAACAAATCCCCAATTAAATACCTTCTTTTATAACAGTTGCCTTGGTCATGGTGTCTCTTCACAGCAATAGAACAGTGACTAAGATAATAATGATAGAAAGATATCTTCAGGAAATAGTATTGAGTGAAAAAAAAAAAAAGAACGGACTATATTGAATACTGTCTTGTGTGTGTAAAAGAAAGCAAAGAACAAAAATATGTATTTTATTTGCATTTATTCCATAAAGGAGCACTGGAAAGTTAGGCATGGTGGTATATTCCTGTAATACCAGGACTTGGAAGACTAAAGTAGGATCTTGAGTTCAAGACTAGCCGGGGCTATATTAATTACTAAGCCCTTTCTCAAAAGACTAGCCTAGGCTACATTATTAAACCCTTTCTCAAAAGCAATGAAGAACTGAAAGTTTTTTTTTTAATTACATTTTGTGTGTGTGTGTGTGAGTGTGTGTGTGTGTGTGTGTGTGTGTGTGAGAGAGAGAGAGAGAGAGAGAGAGAGAGAGAGAGAGAGAGAGAGAGAGAGAGAGAGTATGCCGCTTGCAAATGGAGGTCAGAGATCAACTTGCAGGAGGTTGTTTTTCTCCTTCCACCATGTGGGTTCTACAGACCAAACTCAGGTGAGTTCAAGTCTGGGCAACTTTATGAGACTTCATCTTAAAAGTAAAAGCAGGGCTATGAATATAGCTCAGAGGCAGAGTGTCAGTCCATCAAGCACTTAGGGCAGTGTCTTAAAAGCACCAAACACTGGGATTCTCCTTTAAACATTTAACTATGTCTGTGGGCATTTTTCCTGCTTGTGTTTGCACTATGTATGAGCAGTACCCTTGGAGACCATGAGAGGGTGTTGGATCCCCTGGAACTGGAGTGCAGATGGTTTGGAGCTGTCATGTGGGTGCTGAGGACTGAACCCTGGGTTCACTAGATGAGCAGCCAAGTTCTCTTAGCTGCTGAGCTATCTCTCCAGTCCTCTGCACTTCCTTGTCGGAGACAAAGGCCTTGGCCTTTGGCACATTCTGCTAGATGAAAGATCCCAGGCTTTGACTTATCCTGCTAGCCACAATGTCTCGGATCGCTCAGCAGGCGTTTCCTCTAGGCCCTGACTCTTAGGCTTGGCTTGATTAGCAACACAAAGAGTTTCGGCTTCACAGCAGACATTCCCTTTACCCCTCCCCAGCCTGCTGCCGGATTAGACGTCCAGCCCAGGGACAACTATGGCATATAATTATGATGTCTAGTCACATTGTGGATTCTCCCCACCCCTGCCATTTCCCACCCTAATGTGCTTAAATCATTGTAACAATAAAGATTGCTTTGGAGTTTGAACGGAATTTCGTCTTGCTCCCATGCATCCTTTTATTTCCTGCTTCTTTCTATGACCAACGGCTTCCTTCCACAGCACGGAGCACCGCTGGGAACTTCAAACCTAGTCGATAGCCTTCCTTGGAACAGGGCCCTCCAAGGCAAGGCGGGCAGCAAGCTCATTACACTTCCTGATGATGCTAAGACAGGAAAGCTTTAGTAAGATTGGCAAGCCTGCCCTCCAGTCTTATCACCCCGCTTTTCCTGGCTTCCCATAGCCCTTCCTCTCCCATCTCCTAGTAGTCTCCTCTCTACCCCAGGGTCTCCTCCTCTGAGCTCTTCCCTCCTTTCTCTCACTGACTTCTTAGGAAGTCTTCACGATAGCACAGATCTCAAAGCCTCAAGTATCTCACTTTTTGGGCAGTATCAACCTATATATGTCATTTGGGGGGGAATCTATGTCCACACTCTGGGTGGCTGTGTCTAAATGGGCCATGATAGCCAAGAGCCTATGGAACATACCTACCATTTTCTTCTATCACAGTACCTTCCTGCCTGGCACATAATTGCCCCAAGGAAAGGCCTGTTGGTAAGAGGAAACATTTTCTCAAGTTTCTACTCTAAAACTTGCAGTAATTAAATCCACATCATAGGGTCTGGTGGATGTTCTCAATGAAAACTCTGGGTAGAGAGTGTTGGTAATCAGTGAGCGAGCTCCCCACTCCCGGGCTCCCCACTCCTCCTTCACAGCAGCCTTGTGAGTGGAGAGTGTTGGGAGTCAGAGGGCTCCCCACTCCCAGGATCCCCACTCTTTCCCCCATGGCAGCCTTGCAGAACACTTCTCACTTGTTTGTTACACTGCCCACTTTCTGCATGCAAGGGGTGTATGAGGTCACTTAAGAATTCCAAGGACCATATGCCATAAGAGAAAGAATGCTAAGTGTGCTCTGAACTCACTTCCTGCCTTGGGACTCTAGTCCTACCTACCCACTCTGGAAAGCATCTTGGCCTCAGCTTCTCCCAGGGCCAATGATATTCTGCTTCAGGAATGCACTTGAGTGCGTCATCTCAGCCACCATCTCTAGCTCGCCACTGGTCTGGGGAAATGGTGTACATTTTGGTCAGGACTGAACTTGATTTAGCAAGCATCTGTGGAACACTGTGTCCACTATTATCCATTTTCAGAGGCTAAAACAGGCCTTGGAAGTATGCTGGTCCAACTCACTTTAGACATGAGGAAACTGATGGCCAGTGAGCAGAAGTGACTGTCTGGGTCTCCTTAACCTGAAGAGGTGACTTGTTTTAGTTGTACTGACCCCAGTAGGTCACAGATTCATCCCCTCTATGTTTCCCTCCCAGCTCTATGGGGTTAATCAGTCTGGTAAGGCTCTTGGAAGACAAACTAATAGTCGGCTCAAGGTAAGCTCCAGAAAGTTTCCTGTCACTCTATGTGCTATGGGTGACAGGTCTCACAGGCAAACACGTGAGAGAAGGACAAAAAAACAAAAACAAAAACAAAAACAAAACAAAAAACAGGTGCTGAAGCAGATATTAAGACTCTCGCCCAGGGAAGGAGATGAGTCAGACTCAGTTACTAATCAGTGCTGACACAGAACAGGATAGAAGGCTTAAGAAGTCTCAGGAGCAGGACAAAAACATCTCCCACTGAAAGACATGCCTTCCCTTTTCTGTTCCCAGGTCGCACATTTAATTAAGGTCTCATTGTGAATGGGGTCTGCCCTTTGTGACCAGGATGGCCAGAGGTTGCATAGCATAGCTCAGGTTTTTGGGGTCCTTGTACACTGACATAAACTGTGCTTCCCAGTTATAAACCAGGCTGAGCATGTGGGATGGGGGTTGCAGCAATTGTGGGGTAAGGTGTCCAGTATACTCAGACTGTCAACAATGACAGATAGCAACGCCCATATGGTTCTGAACTCCACATACAATGAATTGAAATGCACCTGACTCCAGGAGGAGATGGTCATAGGGACAGTCTGCCAAGAAGGTGACTGACCCAGGGTCAAGAGCGAGCATGATGGTTTCGATAGGGGCAGATGACCCGTCGGTGCCCCTGTAGAAGCCTTTTCTTAAACTAAGAAGCATCAACATATGACCATCATGGTCATCGGCCATCACCATCACCACCCTCACCATCACCACCTTCACCACCATTCTCCTCCTCCTCCTCCTCGTCATCATCAAGTGCATATGATGTGATGGGGAGCTCAGGAGCTGTGGTGCAATCTGGAGGTCAGAGAACAACTTTCTGGAGTCAGCTCTCTCCTACCTTTATGTGCATTCTTGGGCTTAAACAGCTCACCCGGCTGGCAGGGCAGGCACTTTACTGAGTCATCTTGTCGACCCAGGACTAGTGTTTTATGTTAAGACACCAAAGAGCTCATTCACTCACTCCCTGTCTCCATCTCTCTCCCTTCATGAGAGGACACAGCCATCAGTGGGGGGAAGCCTTCACCAGAGCATTACCATGCTGGTGCCCTGTGTTCAGACTTCTAGCCTCCAGTACTATGATAAAGACATTTCTGTGGTTAGAAAATAATACACAGTCTGTGGTATTTTGTCATGGCTTTCAGAGCAGACTTAGACAACTAGGGGTGAGGTGGGGCAGGGGCAGGACATTGAGACTGAAGAGGTTTTTCATGTTAGTCTGTGGTAGATGGACTGGGAGTGTGGCCAGTTCGAACCCAGAGGCTTCAAGGCTCTGGCTCCTGTGCAAGCAGTGTCCTTCACAGCTGGAAAGAAGAGCTTCTCCTAGGATGCTGTGTAGACTCCTGAGCTTGCTAACTTCTGGAGTAAGGTATCTCTGGGCCTGTCCCTTTGGGCTTCTCAGTGAAGAGCAGGCTAAAGCTGAGGAGTGAGACCCCAACTAACAGGGGAGCCATATGTTTTAAGGTCCACTACACATTTTCAAAACATGTCTCTGAATATATGTCTCTGTGTCACACAGGGACCCTGACAGGCAGGAACAAATCATTCCCAGTTTGAAGGTGAGCCATCAGACACGCAGGGAGGGCCAGCTTCCTTGCCCAAGTTAGAAATGTGAATTTGGATCTTTGGATCCCAGATCCATATTCTTTATAAATCCTGTGTTTCTTCTCACACATGTACACAGGTGTCCAGGGGGTGGGAGGAGGAGCTTGGCACCCAGTGGTTAGGGAGGAGGTTTCTGTGGGGCTGACTGTGGTGATAGACTGGGTTTCTGTACGCAAGGTGGGAGGGGCTAGGGAAGGAGGCAGTCCTCAATGGAGAGAGAACAGCCTTTGTCCAGGGACTACTTTAGCTCAAGTACTGGAAGCTGTGAAGAAAAGGCCTTCACAGGTGGAACAGGGGGCTCTCCCACACTGCTAACCAAAGCTTGTCACTGAATTTTTTTTCCTGGGAGGCAGTAGGGAGCCATTATAGGTGACTGAGTGTGGAGTGGTGTGGCAGCTGGGTCATGGAGTCAAAGGAGAGCTAGCTGGTCTGCTTACTCCATAACCCACCCATTTCACTTTGCTAGACCAGGCCCTGGGAACTCTAACTCCAGGTAAGACCTCTGACCTCTGACTCCCAAGGGCTTGAAGGCTGCGGGCTGAGCACTCCATGCACACTGTGCCTCAGGCTGAGCACTCCATTCAGATTGTGCCTGTGGAGTCTTGTTTGGCACTGTGCTGATTTTGTACAAGCTGCATTTAAGGGAAATGCATTCTAGTGAGGGAAAGAGGCCCCTGAGCTGCTGCTGGAAGAAGAGGCCCTCTCATTTCCTTCCCCAGCCCACTCCCAAACCATACAGCTGGTGTCAAAGGACTGAGAGGGAGAGAGGGCAGGCTGCATGCCAGCCAGTACCTGCTTTGACCCAGGATCTTGGACTTAGATCTATACTTCAGCACCTTCCAGAACTAGTGATGGGCTCTTCGAACCACCTGTTGTCAAGGGTCTAAATAAAGGCTGAGGAACCCCTGGTGTGTTGAACAAGAGGTGGCAGACTCCGGCTTACTTTAGTAAAGTCCACCAGACTTTACTAAAAAGGTACAGTCATGTTATCTGGCTCTGTACCATCTGGCATGGGGCCGGGGCACATTCATCCCAACCCCATTAGCTGTGACCACAGTGAAAATCTAGGTTTTGATTACAGGATGGAGCAGCTGCACTGAATCACTTGAGGGCAGACAGAAAGTCTTCAATTAGGGGAACAGCTCTGGCGCATAAAACGCTTCTGTCCTGTGTGTTCTGAGGTAACCCATCGGGTTACCTCACATGTTCTCAGAACCACACAACCAGGCATAAAGCTCACTTGTACTTGCATGTTGGCTCTTTATTTAGACCCTTGTTGGACTTAAACTCACATAGACGATAGCACCATTCCCTTAGTTACAAACATGTTTTAACTGAGAAAACAGGCAACGTTTAAGGGCAGCGAAAGCAAGCCATCTGATTAGGCAAAGGACAGGAGGATGAAGGGAGGTCTGCATGTGCTTCAGGAAGTCTCACACTCTTGCTTATCAGAGTAAGGAAAACAAAGGAGGGAAATAACCCGAGATGCTGGAGAATCACGCCATAATCCCCTCACAGCTGGCTTTGGCAGGCAGGCAAGTATAGATGGTATTTAACATAGCCACCCTTTCCCACACCCCAGTGCCTGGGCCCTACTAGAGTTGGCTGCAGCAGCAGTCTGCAAGGCAGCTGGGCAGAGATCAACAAGCAAGCAGCAACACGGACAACCTACTTGCCAAGATCCAAGAATCCATCCCACACCGGGAAACAATTTTCTCACAGGAAGCGCAGTTATGGCTACACAGCTGTGCAGGCAGCTCATCTGCCCATGTGAACTGACAACACAGAGAGGATTACTGCTGTACCTGCAGTTGTGTCAGTGGCCAAGGAAGCTTGGTTCTATAACCAGAAGGGCAGGAACCAGGGAAAGCAAAGTATGGCCTTTGCTTCCATTTTGACCCTTTCTCTCAAACTATTCTTCGTCCTTCATCTTGGTCTATATGGAAATAGTAGCATTGGGTAGAAAGTACAACATTCTTGAGTGGAAGAGATGAGGGAGCCTGGAACGGTTTTGTTTGTTTGTTTTTTGGCTTTTGGCTTTTCGTGACAGAGTTTCTTTGCGTTGCCCTGGCTGTCCTGGAACTGGTTCTGTAGACCAGGCTGGCCTCGAACTCATGGAGATCCTTCTGCCTCTGCCTCCCAATGCTGGGATAAGGCATGTACCACCACTGCCTGGTGAAGAAGCCTGGAATCTTATCGTTTGGTTGTTTGTTTAAATGGAGAAAGGAGTTAAAGCCAGCTACAGGGAAACACATACCTAGATAATATCACTGCCAACCTGGCCTTGTGCTAAGGTGACAGGGCTGAGGGAAGTCAGATGATTTCTCAGACATCTCCCTTTCAGAGCTAACTGGGGTCCCACCCAGACTGGGACCTTACTTAGTAGAGGGCCATCTTGGACTCTTCCCTGAGTCTGAGCTGCAGCCAATCCGTCTGTCCCTGGAGTGTGTCAGTCTCCAGTGTGGAGCAAGTCTCTGCACTGTGGGTCACAGGTATGACTGGCCAGAGGTAGAGCTGAGAGTGTGTCTTAGTCTGTGCTCTGGAGTTATATCACAGCACATGGATAGAATGACAAGGAAAAATGGACGCTTAAGAAGTTAGGACTTCATCCTGCTTCAGCTCACCATGGGAGAGCACAGCAAGGACTTATGTACAGAAGAGGTGGGGACAGAGGGACTGACCCCACACTATAATTACTCATTCTCTGTAATCAGCCCACTCTCAGGAGAGAGGCATTGACCCTTCCCACCAGCACAATCACCTTTGAAAACTTCTGTGTCTCATATGTATCACAATGGCAACCAAATTTGAACATAGCTTTGAACAAACCACAACTCAAACCACTGCAGCACACCAAAAATGAGGGCCTGTTTCCTAATGCTGGTGAGGCAGGGCATGGAGATAGCAGAGCCATTTCCAGGAGCATGCGAAGGAAGTTTGGGCAGAAGCACTAATGGCTTTGAGATACAGGCACACACATCACCAGGGGCCCAGTGAAGGTTGAGAGAAGGACGCTCAGGTACATGGCTGTGTCAGCAACCTCTGGATTTCTGGCACCCATAAGGGCTTGTGCTGAGACTTGTGCTGAGTCCCAGTCTCTCAAATGTAATGAGACTCACTTGCACAGGTCTTCCCGTCGCTTCGGAGCATATGACCCTCGGGACATTGGCAGGCAAAGGATCTGTCTGTGTTGACACAGGAGTATTCACAACCATGGTTGCTCAGCAAGCAGTAATCCGCCCCTGTAAGATGAAAGCCAAGTGAGGTCCCTGAGCCTGTCTCAGCAAGTCTTCTGGGCTGTGGTGGGAATCAAGTAACTGTTCTTTTACTGCCTTTGAAAGCATGTGATTCCCAACAGATTTCTCCTCAGTCCTCCTGGGGGAGAACAAAGGGCAGAAGAGAACATGCTGTTCTCTGAATTCTCTATACATGCCACCTCTGTTGGGAACCCTTCCCTGGAGAGAGGTGAAAGGGGACTCACTGGAGCAGGTCTTGAGGTCATCATTAATAAGGAAGCCTTCTGAGCACTGGCAGACAAAGGACTCCTCCGTGTTCAGGCACAGCTGCTCACAGCCATGGTCCTGCTGTGCACAGTGGTCCACCCCTGCATTGGTCACAAAATATGAAAACATAAAGGGCCTGAGGTGCCAACGTGCCATTGAGCAAGGCTAAGCAAAGCTTCCCTGGAAGCAACAGCAGTCACAGAGAGGGTACTGTGCTTGCTGCGATATCAACCTTGCTCCATGTCAGTGACAGAAACCTAGAGCCACCTGGGATGAGGAAATCTCAGCTGAGGAATTCCCTCCCCCAAAGTGGCCTGTGGGCATGTGTGGCGTGTCCTTGATGTTGATTGTGCCCATGGTGAATGGTGTCACTCCCAAGAAGGTAGTCCTGAGTGGTATAAGAAAGCCAGCTGAATGTGAACCTGGATATAAGGCAGTAAGCAGCGTTCCTCTGTGGTCTCTGCCTAAGTTCCTGCCTTGAGTTCCCTCAGGTCATAAACTGTTACCTGGAAGTGTAAACTGAAACAAACTGTCTTCTCCCCAAACTGCTTTTGGTCATGGAGTTTATCCCAGCAGCAGAGAGAAACAAACTAGGTCAGAGCTGATTCCCACATCCTTGCTGAGGATGTGGGTCACACTTAGCCTCTTTGCACTGTTACCACCTGACCCAGGAGTGATGGCAGTTCCTTTTCTTTATGCCTCCCTTGTCTCTGTGTGTTCATGGACGGTGCAGCGTGGGTATGAGCTTGTAGAGACCAGAGGACAACTTTATCATTCTCAGGAAATGTAGTCTCCCTCCTTTAGACAGGGTCTCTCCCACTAGCATGGAGCCCAACAATTAGGCTAGACTGGCTGGCTAACAGAGGATCCTTTCTAAAGTGGAAATTCTGGTTTATTTGGAAACTCAGTTGTATCATGTGATGCTTTTCTTGAGGTTGTCTTATGAGAGGATGTTCTGCTGAAGCAGACACATGAGAGGACACCGTGATGTTCAGAAAGAGAATATAAGTAGAACCCAATAGACTCTTGTGTCGGTTCGCCTTGTCACACTCTGCAGGTCTTTGCTGGTCTTCGCTTGTTGTGACTTCATAGAGAGATCCAAAGAACTTCTGTGGCATTCCAGCTGCTTCCTCACACTGAGAGCACTCATGCTGATTCATCAGAGCCTTGTGGTTTCTTCTGGATTGAGCTGCTGCTACGATCTGTGTTTGGAATCGTCCCTAAGAATTACTTCTAAACAGGTCCACATCTCCCATTTTTTATTAACCTTTCTTCTCCTCTACCTTTGGTTGGTGGGCTAGACAGAAGGTTGAGCATTTAAGAACCCTTATTAAAGTAGGTTTTGAAAAAATCCAAGCCTACACTGTTCTGTTTCCACCTGCCCTGTGCTGAGATCACAATGCATGCTGCCATAGCTCCTCTCTTACCCAGGTTCTAGATGTAGAGCTCAGACCCCTGGCTTGCAAAGCAAACACTTTACTAACTGGGTTATCTCCCCTAGACACCTGGTAGTTAATTTCTGGTAATAATTCAGTCAAAGTTAGAGGAGACGATCCATCTAAAGCCCTCCAGTGGCCGGCATATGGCAACCACTTAATGAACAGTTATTATTAATACTAAGTAGTGTTCAGAGAGAATTATTGTGTAATTCATTTCTATTTGAAAATAAAATCAACTTTAAAAAAATAAAACCTCTTTTAATCAGGACATCCAGATTCAGAAAATAAACAAAAGCTTCAGCTGCCTGTGAGGCCTCTGCTGGCCACATACAGCTGGTCCTTGGGAGAGCAGAAAGTCTAGGAACACAGAGCTATGGTGGATAGCTCCCACAGAGAGAGCCCCATGGGCTGCCTTCCAGATTTACTGAATGGAGAAAATGTAACCCTTATTGGCTAGACAGACACTAAAGACTTGATGTCAGGCCATGGAAGTAAGCCTTTCCACTCTGCATGACTGAGGACTAGTGCCTTCTGCAACAGTCCACTGGTAGCCATACCTACTGTAAACTCTTTTCAGGAGCCATATGCTCATGCTCACACCCTGATCTGCCATTTACCAGGCAGATTGTTGGGAAGCATGTGATAGCTAGGGAGCTGAAGGTGCTCACAACTGTGCCTGCATGGAATGAGTACCTCAGAAGGGTTGGCTGCCATCATGCCTGGGGCTCTCTAAGAACCCCATGAGTTTCCCTGAGGACTTCTGGGCAGAAACAGCTTGGTTTATACTTTCTAAACGTTGACAAATCTTATAAAGACCCCCATCTTTTCTGGGCTCGTATCTGAGCTCTTCTAGATTCCCCATGGCATGCTGGGAGAGTCAGGGAGTCCAGGATGCAGCAAAGTTGCAGGTTACTACCATGGTCAGCCAAATCTACACATGCTGAGAAGAAGGCAGGATTTGGCACCTCTAACAACCAGGAATCTTCTCGTTGAATGAAGATCTCCTTCTGCTTCCCGTCAGCTCAGGACCCAGCGACAACCAGAAGAAAGTGTACAACACAGTGCTGACTTTTGCATCAACCTCTTCATTCAAAAGCCCCTTGACTTCTGGGATCATGCTTAGAAAGCCAAATCTCCTTCCCTCTGAAGACAGAGGAGAATGAGGTTCCCCCAGGTTGGCCCTGTATCTCATACTTCAGCTGAGAAACATCCCCTCCTGGCAGTCAAGGGTCCAAATGTTCAACAGCTGCATGCTTCTCACTCAGTCTCCTGTCTACAAAGCTGAACAGAAGCACAGTGTACTGTGTGCAAAGCACAAAGGAATGAATCTTATGTAGGCCAGTACCACTAACCCCAGCTCTCAGTGTGTCATGGTTCTGGTGTCCATCACAGCCCCCACATACTCTTAGTCTCTGCTGGCTTGGAACTGTGAAGACTGTACCTCAAAAAAAAAAAAAAAAAAAAAAAAAAAAGGCTATGGGCCCACCCAGCTGGCAAGATCTGGCAGTTTTCATATATTTATGTCACCAAGCTTGTTGTGGGTCCTATACAAGGAAATAATGGAACGGCTTCACAAAATTCCTGTGTTGCCCAGTTTTCCCCTCACATCAGCCTGGGTAGTCCAAAGTTTTCCAAGGTCCACCACTTCTGGCTTCTTGTCCCAACCTGGTACTAGCCGTTAGTCACTCTCACAGGCCTGGTGATACAGACTATTATCTTTTATCTTTAGTGTTATGTTTATCATAAACCAGGCACTAGGCCAAGAGATTAAAATGACCTCAATTATTCCCCATAACCACCTGGGAAATCAATGCTATTAACTTTTAAAAATATGCAATCAAAGCTTGGAGAACAACCTGTCTGAGCCACATATATAAAATGCGACAGAGCTTAGATTTGAATTCGGGCCTATCTGACTTAGAAAATGCTTTTAATAGCAAAGACTAATAACTGCTAACAGCCCTGTTCTAAGCAGCCTACATTCTTTCTCTCTTTCTCTCTCTCTCTCTCACTCTTTCTTTCCCTCCCTCCTTCTTTCCTTCTCTCTCCCTTCCCCCCTCTCTTCCCCCACTCCCGGCCACCACCCAGCTTTATTCATGCAGGGGTCTAACCAAACACGCTAAGTTACCATTCTACTTACTGACTTTAGCCACACCCTCAACCCCGATTTTAGTTTGGATTTCCATTGCTGTGAAGAGACACCATGACCAAGGCAACTTTTATAAAGGACAACATTTAATTGGGGCTGGTTTACAATTTCATTAGGGCAGGAAACATGGCAGACAGGGTGTTGGAGGAGCTGAGAGATCTGCATCTTGATCTGAAGGCAGCCAGGACAAGACTGGCTTCCAGGCATCTAGGAAGAGAGTCTCAAAGTCCACATACAAAGTGACCCACCACCTCCAACAAGGCACACCTACTCCAAGGCCACAACTACAATAGTGCCACTCCCTGGGCTAAGCATATTCAAACTCCCACATTCCATGCCTTGGCCCCCATAGGCTTGTTCAACACATGAGTCTATGGGGGTCATACCTAGCCATAACTTAATACAAAATACATTTAGTTCAACTTCAAAAGTCCCCATAGTCTATAACAGTTTCAACAATGTAAGAAATCCAAAGTCTCTTCTTAGATTCATCTAATCACTCAACTGTAATCTCCTGTAAAATCAAAATCAAAAAGCAGACAGATCATATATGTCCAATGTCATGGGATATGCTACCATTCTAAAACATCATAGTGAGGAAACACTGAGCTGAAATAAGACAACAACAACAACAACAACAACAACAACAACAACAACAACCAGCTGGGCAAGCTCCAAACTCTTGTGTCTCCATGTCTGAAGTCAAATCGCTCTTCAGATCTCCAACTCTATTCAGCTTTGTTGACAGCAACACACTTCTTTCTCTTGGGCTGGTTCAACTCCCTGTTAGCAGCTTTCCTCAGCAGGTATTCCATGGCTCTTACATCTCTAACATCTTGGGATATCCAAGGCAACTTCAACTTTATAGATTCTTGTTCCATTGTCTGGGATGCACACAAGATCTGGGATCCTCCAAAGGGCTTAGGTCACTTCTCCAGCTCTGTCGTCTGTAGAATTCTAGGCTCTGATTGACTCCATTCCATTGCTGCTGCTGTTCTTGGCGGTCATCCTATGGTACTGGCATCTCCAGTATGCTGGGATTTTCTGCTGCAACTGAACTTCACCAGTAGCCTCTCATAGGCTCTTTTCATGGTGCCAAGGCTCAACTTCTTTGTGTGACCCTTTCAGTCCTGGGCCATCTGAAGCTGCACCTTCACCAATGGCCTTCCCTGGCCTCTCACAGTGCCAGTCCTCAGCTGCTTTCCATGACCCCTCAAGCCTTTAAAACCAGTATCACCTGGGTGATTCTTAAATATTACCAAGCCCAACTGTAACACAAGGTTCAACCTTGGCTATCTCTGGAACATAACTTCTTTGTGCTCTCAGAAAACACTTCCTAGATGCTGATCTCTTCTTAATCACTGCTAATTTCTTAGCTCCAGCTAACCAGAATCAATTGTCCCAGTAGTCTCTTCTATTCTTGACTCTAAAGCCAGAGCCACATGGCTGAAGCTGCCAAGTTCTGCTGCTTGCTGGAGCTGGAACATGGCCCCCCTTACTGTACTGCCAGCTTTCTATTTTTCAACTCCCTCATTGTCTAAGCTTGGCTGTTCTGGAACTTGCTCTGTAGATTGACCTTGAACTCCGAGATCTGCATGACTCTGTCTCCTGGATCCTGGGATTAAAGGCATGTACCACCACACCTGGACTTAAGCTTTTCTTTACCTGGAACTTGTTCTGTACCAGGCTGGCCTTGAACTTAGAGAACTGTTTGTCTGTCTCCTGGGATTAAAGGTGTGTACCCTCATGCCTGAACCTAAGCTTTTCATCGTAGATCTTAAGCTGAAAACTGAGAATAGCTATCACAACCCATCCCTTGCCAATTTGACACACAATCACACCTTATGTCCAAATGAAGACAATAACCAGGTCACAATGACACCTAATGTGATATAATCCTCCCTAATACAACTGCAAGTATTAGCTGGGTGGGATCTTGCCCACCTTCCATTTAATCCCCTGGACGCAGGACTCAGCTTTATCCCACTTCCTGGTGCCCCTTTACCCCTTGAACCACACGTTTTGTATTTTCCTTTCTAAGCTGGCTATGCTTGATCAAAATGCTCTTCATGAGAGAAAACCAGAGGACAGAGTCTACACTGGGCTTTTTTGAGATTTTCTTTGTCAGTGCAATAAATATAAATCTCTCTATCTTAGCCTCAGGCAGACTGTTTAGATAAGGGGGGAAAAGCAGCAACATTCTTCACGAAAACATCATAAGAACAATCTCCAGAGTTCAAATCACCTCAATACCAATGTCTTCCATAGTCCTACTAGAATGGCCCATTAAGTCCCACTTAAAGCATTCCACGGCTTTCTAAATCCAAAGTCCCCAAGTCCACATTCCTCCAAACAAAAACATGGTCAGCCCTATCACAGTGATAACCCAGTCCCTGGTTCCAATTTCTGTCTTAGTTTGGATTTCCATTGTTGTGAAGAGACACCATACCAAGGCAACTTTTATAAAGGACAACATTTAATTTGGCTGGTTTGCAGTTTCATCATGGCAGGAAGCATGGCAGCATCCAGGCAGACAGGATGTTGGAAAAGCTGAGAGAGTTACATCTTGATCTGAAGGCAGCCAGGAAAAAAAACCTGGCTTCCAGACAGTTAGGAGAAGGGTCTTAAATCCCATGTCCAAAGTGACACACTTCCTCCAACAAGGCCACACCTCCTAATAACGCCGCTCCATGGGCCAAGAATATTCAAACAGCCACAAACCTTACACATTTATTTCCATCCCCCACCCCCATCTTGTTCTCTTCCAATTTTTTGAGATGACATCTTGTTCTAGAGCCCGTGCCAGCCTTGAACTTACCATCCTCTGCCTCAGCCTCCTGAGTGCTGAGACTGCTAGTGTACAGCACTGGACTTAGCATGCACTCTCTTTAAATCCCTTTTAGATTTATGTATTTTATGTGTATCAGAATTTTGCCTGTATGTCTGTATATATGTGTGTATGTGTGTTATATGTATGCCTGCTGTACATGGAGATCAGAAAAGGGTGTTGAATCCCCTGGAACTGGTGTTACAAACAGTTACAAGCCACTAGGTGGGTAACGGGAACAGAATCTGGGTCTTCTACAAGAGCAGCAAGTGGGTAGTACTAACAGTGACACTTGATGGTTTGTAAATTGCAGAAAACGCAGAAGCTCTGGAATGGTATGGATGCTAATGAGCCCAAAGGCCTGTGAATGGACCCCACTCCATCAGACCCACACCCCTGGGGCACACTCACGGCTGCAGGTCTTGCCATTGGGATCCAGAGTGTAGCCCCGACGGCAGCGACAGTAGTGACCCTCCTCTGTGTTCACACACTCATGCTCACAGCCAGGTTTGTTCAGTGCACAATAGTTGATCCCTGAGGAGAGAAAGGGAAGACCCCCCCCTTCAGACTGTGTGAGGCTATTAGGGTGGGCTTCAGGGTTCCAATAGCCCCCATAGAAAGAGCTGCTGGATATTGCTTGCTCAGGCAAGCTGGGAATTATCATTCAGTCAGTCATTTGCCAGCTAAGGGCCAGGCCCTAAGCTAGATGTACCAGTGTAAATGTGAGCACTACTGAGGGCCAGCCTCAAGGGTTTGCACTCTGGAGACACAGTAAAAAAGAGTGAGGACCATTAAACACCAAAGATGTAACTGCGTGCCAAGAAATGAGGCAAGGTTATTGATGCCCGCTGTGCACTGCACTGCTGGTTAAAACATAAACAGAGGAGCAGTATAAAGGGCGGAGAATGGATGTAACTTCATCTAGTAGGGTCTGGTATGCCAAAGTCACATGCCAAAATCGTCACATAACATCCTTTATGTATGTCAACTTGTAGGTCAGACCAAAAGCAGGAATGATGAGCACCCCCACACATTAAGTCACAATGCCAGATGACTTGGGAAAGAAAGTTCAGAAAAACTACAAAAGTTAAAAAATATTGAAGCAGAATCCAGGTCCAGAGACGTAAAAATAGCCTGTCCTGGTGATGTAGCCGATGTGCACGGCAGCTCCAGACTGGACCTTAAGACTCATAGCTCAGACTAATTACCTGGGAAACCCACACTGGCTGCTAAGGATGCTATCCCAGCTCTGATGAGCCCCAACCTGAGTACCAGAATCCAGAATCTCTCAGCCCATGTCTGCTCGCACTGCAATTGCTCAGCCTCAGACCCTCATGGCGTTCCAGGCTTTGCATGATGGCTGTCTGAAATTGACAATGGCACTCTCCAGCAGGAGATGAGGAAGAAGGTGGAAGCCTGGCCAAGAGTCTTTCCTCCAGTATGACGCTGCCTTGAACTACTTTCCCCAGTTGAATCAGATGATACTGAATTCTTCTGAAGCATACTATTTTTTATTAGATTTGAAAGTCACCACCAGCCTCCTGTTGCATGTAAATGGCCCAGTGTTCTAAGGCCCCAAACATTCTTGAGATCTTAGGTTCCTAATTATAAACCTCAAATTTTAAGCCAACTCCTTTGCTTCCCTCTGCCATGTAATGCTCTAGAGAGGCCATAAGCACTCCTCCCACTCCCAGCTGCCTGCCACAATCCAGGACTGAATGCAAGCATTAAGGGCAGCTCTGACAGGCAGATCTCAGAGGTCCAGGCCCGGGCTCACAGCAAAGACAGCAGAAAATGTAATGAGGAGGAGGGGGGAGGAGGAAGAAAAGAGGAAGAGGAGGAAGAAGAAGAGGAGGAGGAAGATTTGGAGATGGGCAGACAAAGTCACAGCTCTTAAGAAAAATCTGTTTTTCCTGATAAAAATCAGGGCACCTGGCTGCAGAGGAAATGGAGCTGTCACTGTCAAACATGTAGATGAGTGTAAGGGACTCTGGCAGGGGCTTCAGCCTAGCAAAGGGCCCATTTGGGGTCTGAAAGTGGCTCTCCCACCCTCCTCTTTCAGCGCACCTCCCTTGATGATCTGTGCAATGGCTGTCTGAGAGGCTTCTCCTCTTCAGGAGCCTCCAGCAGGGTATAGAGGGAGGGTATAAGCTAAGGGAATCTTAGAGGGCTGGCAAGAGATGCAGAATCTCAAGCAAAGTCTCCATCAATGGCTACATGCCTGATGTTTCCTTTGTCTAACCCATTAGCAGCACAGGAAGCATGATATCACAATGCCCGTCTGTGCTAAACCAGATCTAATCATCTCCTAAGGGCACTCATCCACTGGCAACCGGTTTCCTACAGTGTAGTCAGCCCGTCACACAGTCATCCCTAGGAAAAGGTGTCAGCAGAGCAGAAGAGAGCAGCTAGGCCATGAAGCCAGGCCTCCGACACACTGTTAGGTGAGTGTGCTCTGATGGAAATACTCCACCGCATTGTCTTCACAGTTTGAATCTCTTCATTCAAGTTCTCACTTAATACTTGACCGTTTCAAGGGTCTGTATCCACAGCTGGTGGTAGGAATTATCTTTTGTAAGACAGGCTCAGTTTCAAAATATGGGCTCTGTAACCACACAAAGTTTAATATTCATTAGAAAAAGTATGGAACTTAGTTTGTGCCATAAGCAGGATGTGACATGTCTAGATTCATTCCACATATGCCCCATGATGCTTTTCAGAAGTGCATGGCACAGTCTTGCCACGCAGCACGTGATGGCTAGGAAGAAGTAGCAGGCGCAGTTCACAGGCACGTACATAGGGACATCCCAGCAGGCATGGTAGTGCACTCCTGAGAACCCAGCCCTCAGAGGTTAAAGGAAGGCACATGCAACACTGAGACCAGCCTGTACCATATAGCCAGAGTCTGTCTTGAAACAAGCCAGACAACAAGTAACAGAAAGGGAGGGAGGAGAGCGGGAGGAGGAGGGAGGGAGGGAGAGAAGGAGGCAGGGGGAAGAAGGAAGGAAATAAATACAGCTCTAATGAGAAGTTCCAGAGAATTCTACGGATGCCATGGTGAGGAAATCACAAACAAGGATCAGGGAATTCCATTCACACTGTAATTTCTTCAGGATGGTGTATCTCAGAGCAGGCATCGCTCATTTCCTCACAGGTAATCTATTCTGCAAGTCTGCACACAACCCACACAAGCCAAGCCCTCTGAGCCGCTGAGGATTCCATGACAGAAAAGGCAAGCACCGCTCCCTGGTGGGACTTCCACTATGGTGTGCTTCAGGAACAGTCTGGTGTGTGTGTGTGTGTGTGTGTGTGTGTGTGTGTGTGTGTGTGCATGTATAGGTCTGCAGATACTAGGAATGTAGCCTAGAGGTCTGGTTTGGAGTAGATGCCCCAGTTGCTGGCTACCCCTCAGGATTTCAGGTGACAGGTGTCTGCGTCACATGGACTTCCTCACCCCCTTCCTGCTGATGCTCTGTTGCCTTTGAGAGCTGCTGCAATGGTCGAGTGCATTACCCTCCTCCTTCCATCCTGTCAAAGAGAACAGGACCTTAATGTCCCACACTTAGAGGTCATCAAGTGCCCTATATGTAAAACTTGAAGAAACCAACTCCTTTGATGTCACATCTCTATGCCCAGCCTTTTTTCTCCCTTAAGTTTCCATAAATCCTTTGTAGGGGCACCCTTGTTTCAAGGAGCAGCTTCGGCATGGACTGAGTTGCAAAGCAAATCTCGTGACCAAACTCAGTGATTCAATCTCTAAAAAAATGTCCCACAAAAGGTTCTATTGAGGCAAAAGGAAAATAAGAGCAGAATGATGTTAATAAACATAAACACCCATTACAAATACAAGATGCCAAAGGTCTGCCAAGACGGGAAAACCGAGAGGAACAGTTGTAGAAACAGGCCAGGGCCACTTACTTCGGCAGGTTTTCCTGTCTGGATTTAGCATGAAGCCTTTCAGGCAGCGGCAGAAAGCGGACATCTGGGCATTGACACACTCGTGCTGACATCCGTGATCCGAGGAGGCACAGTAGTCTATCTCTGGAAAGAAAGCAAGGTCCTGGGAATCATGAATAAGTCAATATGGCCTGCCATGAAAACCAAGAGTTCTCAGTCTCCATTTTCCCCAAGAGTATAAAATACAGAACTTAGGATTTTGAAGCAGAAGAGCCTCTTCAAAAAGCCATTCCATGTCTAGATATTATGTCCTCATCTCAAAGATCTTTCTGACATTTGATTTACCAAATATTTATACAGCAGAGGAATGTGTGAACACGCACTTTCCTTGAGTTGGTTCTCGTAAAAGCCTCTGGACTTAAATCTACATTGGGGGCAGGGTGTGGTGGCACACCTTTATTCCCGGCCTTTGGGTGGCAAAGGCAGGCAGATCTCTGTTAGTTCAAGGCCAGCCAAGACTAAACAGTGACATTTGGTCTCAAAACACACACACACACACACACACACACACACACACACACACACACACACACACACACGTCAAAGTTGGACTGTTCCTTGATTTCTTTTCCTCTTTCCATGAACCTGGAGCTCACCTGGCTGGACTGGCTGGACAGAAAGCCGCAAGGATCCTCCTGTCTCCACCTCCCCAGTGGTGGAATTACAGGAATGCAGCACTGTGTCCAGGTTTTCTACCAGCGGGTGGGTGATGGGAATAAAATAGGTCTTTATGCTCACATGGTAAGCACGTGGCCAATGGAATAATCCCTTTAGCTCCCAAATCTCCCCAAGATTCATTCAGAAAACATGGTCTTTAGGGCATTTCAGAATATTCACAAGAAACGTTCGCTTGGGATTTATTATAAGGAGCTTTACTTGCACATGCATCTTTAGATATGGAAAGAGACCGTTCTATTGACAGTCTGAATGAAAGAGTTTGCTGTGGTGGAAACTGAGCACACTAGTAAAATTGTCCAAAAAAGTGGTCACTTTTGTTTTTTTGAGGATTTTTGTTGTTTTAAGGAATGTTTGAATATAATTTCCAAAATGAAGAATTTGGTGTAAATGAGGCTTTCTTAGTCCATAAAAAAGGAGACAAAACAGGAAGAACGCATGTGACATTCTGGGAAGGAAAAGCAGCAAGAAGCTGCCGCTGCACAGGAAGAAGTACTGGACGCTTATACACAAAAGTGGACAGAGCAATATGGCAGAGCCATGTGCACAACACCACAACTCATCTGTGGCTACACTTTTTTTTTTTAAGATTTATTTTATGTATGTGAGTACACTGTCTCTCTTCAGACACACCAGAAGAGGGCATTACAGATTCCATTACAAATGACCTGTGAACCACCATGTGGTTGCTAGGAATTGAACTCGGGACCTGTGGAAGAGCAGTTAGTGCTCTAACCTCTGAGCCATCTCTCCAGCCCCTGTGGCTACACTCCTGTCTAGACTTCCACACCTGAGATCCCATATTACTTTGAAGCAAATCCCAGACATTATTTTGTCCATAAATATATCACAATGCATCTCTAAAGACCAAAATGTTAAAAATATCTTTAAGCATATGTCAGTCATATAAAATGCATTTTAAAATATGCTTCTTGTATAACCATAGTGCAGTTACAAACTTCATAAATTTACATTGATGCAATCATTTTTTTTTTTTTTTTTTTTTTTTTTTTAGGTGCGGTGGCCCACACCTTTCTTTTTCTTTTTCTTTTTCTTTTTCTTTTTCTTTTTCTTTTTCTTTTTCTTTTTCTTTTTCTTTTTCTTTTTCTTTTTTTCTTTTCGAGACAGGGTTTCTCTGTGTAGCCCTGGCTGTCCTGGAATTCACTCTGTAGACCAGGCTGGCCTCGAACTCAGAAATCCGCCTGCCTCTGCCTCCCAAGTGCTGGGATTAAAGGCATGCGCCACCACTGCCTGGCGATGCAATCATTTCATTGAGGCTATCCATATTCTAATCTTGCCAGTTGACTTTTTGTAAAGATAGGGTCTCACTATATCTCAGGCTAGCACAAATTCAAGATCTCCTGCCTCAGTCTCCTGAATACAGGAGTACAGGCATTTACAACTATTTTCACTGTCTAATCTATTGTCTAGGGGTCAGAGACAGTATTCAATTTTCATGCCTGCTCGGACCTCATCTAAATGTGGGTATTTAAATTTGCAGTGATTAAAATTAAATTAAAAATTCAGTTCCTTGGTTGCACTGGCTGCACACAAGGAGTCACTGGTCACCCCTAGCTGTTGGCCATTGTACAGAGTGATAGTGACGGTCTGTAACACTGCCACAGCCTCTCTTTGGGTTTTGTCATTAAGAGTCTTGAATAATGCAATATTTCTACATAATTATTTGAAAAGTAGTTAACTGATGCATTTACAACACAATCCTTATACCTAAGGCTCAGAGAACATCATTGGAAGAGGCAGAAGAAAGAATGTAAGAGCCAGATGACCAGGGTAACTCCTACGAGATAGTCTCCTCTCACTGGAAACCTGCTCATCAAATCCTGCACTCTCCTGATCCTGCTGGAGCCAGAGCAGTTAGCACTCTTCCCCCCAACCCCCCTTCCCAGCATAGATGCTGAGGGCCTTTGGAGAGGGCAGACAAAAGGGAGTGCAGCCTGGCGCCTGAATGTTGCAATCCCTCTTTCATGATAGCACTCCCTCCCCCCTGACTCCCCCCCCCAGGGGGGCAAAATGTCAGCCTTGGGAACAGATGAAAAGCAGCATACTCTAGCCTCCACATCACTGAAACTCACACCCCTTTTGATTAACAACCAGCACTCCTCTGGTGCAGATGGCTCCTGCCCTTGAAGGAAGCAGGAGTCAATATCCTTAAAATAATAACAGCCCACTCTTGGATTATGGAAAAGAGGCAATTAAGTGTTCCCAGACAGCTATGACCAGTTTGTAAAAATACGCCAGCTTCCGATAGCACAGTAAGTTACTTTTCCCAGGTCAGGAAGGTCCCTTTCCAGCTGCATGGTTCTGTAGGTTTGAAGGATGGCATTCCTTTGCCCTCTTATGTAATGTCAAGGCCTGTGGTTTTTTCCTTTATACACCCCTTTCACTTAGACCTGGGGGTCACTCTCCTTCCTGTTCCATCAGGGAGGTTGGTGGCACAAGCTCCAGCTTGAATAAAGACTCTCACTCGATTCAATTGGGTTGTGATTCCTGGTGGTCTCTTTGGGGTCTTTGCAATATGGCACAACACTCTCTGTATAACAAGGAAGCTACACTCATGGAATATCAACCATACAGTCCCCTAAACAAGACCAGTAAAATGACAACACCAGTTGACATGTATACTGGCTGGTTTTGTGTCAACTTGACACAAATCATCAGACAGGAAGGAGCCTCAGTTGAGGGAATATTCCCATGAGATCTAGCTGTAGGACATTTTCTCAATTAGTAACCAAGGAGGGAGGGCCTATCCCATCATGGGTGGCATCCCTGGTTTAGTGGTCCTGGGTTCTATAAGAAAGAATGCTGAACCAGCCATGGAAAGCAAGCCAGTAAAGAGCACCCTTTCAGGGTTGCTGCATCAGCTCCTGCCTCAGGTTCCTGCCTGGTTTGAGTTCCTGTCCTGACTTTGGAGTTGAACAGCAACGTGGAAGTGTGAGCTGAATAAACCCTTTCTTTCCTCCCAAGTTTGCTTTTTGGCCATAATGTTTCATTGAAGCAATAGAAACCCTAAATAAGACAGCATGCTAATGTGGAAGCAGAAATCTCACAAGGCCCTACCACTTAATGAAGAGCTACGAGCAATTAATTACTGGCTACTGAGAGGGAGAATAAGCCTTCTCCAGGGAAGAGCCCCTGATAGGTTATCCAGTCCCAAGTGGTCAGCTTTAAACACACATACAGACCTGAAACACCAAATAGACTCAGAAGGTTGTATTTATACATACATTCATACCTGTCTCTCTCCCTCCCTCTCTCTCCCTCTCTCTCTCTCTCTCTCTCTCTCTCTCTCTCTCTCTCTCTCTCTCTCTCTCTCTCACACACACACACACACACACACACACACACACACACACACACACACACACACACACACACATGTTAAAGACGAATGCCAGCCCCAAGGGTATGAGCATGGAAAGTCCGCCTTGCCGCTTGTCTGCTGTGTGGTGGTGGGGACAAGAGAGATGCTCCCCTCTCACTCTGTGGCACCTAAGGCAGGCAGGAGAGCTGGCCCCAAGGTCATCAGAGTGGGAGAACTGGCCTTGCTCCTTGCTGGCTGTTGCACTGGATAGGTCATCCAGGGCAGGGCAAGAGAGCCCACCCTGGTGGTGTGGGTGTGGGTGTGGGGGAACTGCAGGCTGAGCAGGCCAGAAAGTTCTCAGGCCCAGATCCAGAACTTTGAGTTGGCCCAGCCCAACATCTACCCCATCTGTGAACTGCTGGAGTGCATGAAGGGGCCAGTTTTACAGATCCAAAACTACAGGATCTCCATGACACAGGGAAACAACAGAATATCCAAGAGGAGTTCAGGTGTGAGGTTCCAGTATTGATAGTGTAACAGAAGCCAGAGGCCTTGAACCAGACCAACAAGTCCTTGCCATGAACATTTGCAAGCAAAGAAGTGTGGACAAAAGAGTATACTGTGGAACAGACACACTGTGACACACTACAGCTTCCAGAACAAGATTTTCCCTGTTATGGGGAGGTTGCAAGGGTGGAGGGCAGGTATGATGAAGGGAGAGGTGAGTGGGATTGGGGTGCATAATGTAAAATCCACAAAGAACCAAAGAAAACTTTAAAAAAAGAAAACTACAGAGCTATGGAAAAATAGTTAAAGAAGACTGCTCATGACTTTGAGAGGGAGTGGAGGAGGAGGTAGCGGTAGAAATACAGTCCTCAAGCATGACATTCTCAAAAAAATTAAAAAGAGCGACTGGTCCAACCCCAGTACATATTTTAGGTGGATAATTTAATGAGTTTTGACATATGTATTACTCCTGTGAACCCATAACTACAATCAAACGATTGCTTGGGGGTTGGAGAAATGGTTCTGTGGTTAAGAGTGCTTACTGAGCCGGGCAGTGGTGGCGCACGCCTTTAATCCCAGCACTTGGGAGGCAGAGGCAGGTGGATTTCTGAGTTCAAGGCCAGCCTGGTCTACAGAGTGAGTTCCAGGACAGCCAGGGCTACACAGAGAAACCCTGTCTAGAAAAAAAAAAAAAAAAAAAAAGAGTGCTTACTGCTCTTTCAGAGGACCAGGATTTGGAATCCAGTATGTAAGTAGGGTGGCTCATATCTATAACTGTAGCCAGAGGAGCCCAATGCTCTCTTCAGGTCTCCATGGGTATGCATGCATACGTGTGGCGTACACACACACACACACACACACACACACACACACACACACACACACACACAAATTATTAAAAGGATAATAATAAATCTTTAAAAAAGATAACAGTCTTTGTTTGTTGATGATATTAACCTTTCCACGTTAAAGTACCTTGATACCTTTATTTAAACAAGTCATTTCACAATGTATTTGTGGCTCAATTTCCTAACACTATTCTGTCATATTGTTCTGTATGTCCATATTTGGACAGTTCCATGCTCTTTTGATTACTGTTGCTTTGTAATTAGTTTTAAAATCAGGTACTTTAAACTGTCCAAATTTGTTCAATTTTTTAAAAACTTTTTGAATAGTTTGATATATTTTAGAATCTTTCTGTCATTTAAACACAGAAAAGACTGATTATTTTAAATCTTCAGGTCAACTTGAAAAGCCCTGCCATTTAACAATATAGTCTTCCAACCCATGAACATGATATATCTAGATAATTAAGTTGTCTTCAGTTTTTCTTAGCAATATTTTGTACTTTTTGATTGTACAGATATTTCATATCTACTCTCAAATTTGTTCACAGGTATTCCATATTGGTGGTGTTGAACATTTTTAGTTTAAATTTTGATTGTATATTGCAAGTTTTTGTATATTTATCTTATACAAACTTAAGTTTGTATAACTTAAGTTTATACTTAAGTAGAACTTAAGCAAACCTAAGTTTAGTTAATAGTTCTTATAGGTTTTTTAACAGTTTATTGGATTTTCTATGTAGATGACAATGTTGACAGTTTAAATTCTTCCTGTCAATATATGTGTTATCTATTTTATTCTTTCTTTCCTTTCCTATCTCACTGGGTAGAACTTCCGGGGTAGAAGTTTTTGGAGCAGACATTCTCTTTGATTTACTATCTCTGTCTCTTTGCGTGCGCACGTGTACATGTGTGCATGTCATAGCACGCCTGTGGAAGTTAGAGGACAATTTCTGGGAGCCATTTCTCCCCTTCCATCATGGAGACTGAGTTCGTGATGAAGTAAACTCAGGTCACAGGTCTGGCAGCGAGTACTTTCCCTTAATGAGCCACTGTGCTTGTTTTGTTCCTGAGCTTATAAAGAAACAATTCAATCTTCCATCATTAAATATAATGATAACTGGTAATCTTTTATTAAGGCACCTTTTGTGTATTATGTGTAGATACTGTGTGTGGTTTGTGTGTGTGCACGTGTGTGTGGCTGTATGTGTACATGTGTGTGGAGGGCAGAGGTCAATCTCGGATGCCTTACTCAATTACTCCCAACTTTATTTTTGAGACAGAGTCTCTCACTGAACCTGAAGCTCACCGATCCAGCTAGATCGGCTGTCTGGCAAGATCTCGGTTCATGCTATCTCTGCTTTCTTACTGATGCAGTTACCTTCACTTCTAGTTTACAGAAAGCTTTTTATTAATCACAACTGAGTATCATATGTTATCTGTCCTTCTTTTCTGCATCTAGTGAAATGGCTAATATGTTTTCTTTTAGTTTGTTAATACTGTACATCAAGTTGATTAAATTTTGAATATTAACCCAACCTTGAATTCCTGGGCTAACTTCCACACGGTTATAATGTGTCACTATAAAAGTAACTTATTCCCCTGAAGAAATGCTCATCTCTGTCTCTGAGGCTGACTATCTCTGTTTGCTAATCTAAGCCTAGTCCTGGAAACTTCTAGCTTCCATAATCTACTCTAGGCCCAGAACGTTTTCAGCTTCTGAGTCTTGCTGATGAATAGCTCATCCTTTCTGGTTCTTTCTGACATCTGGCTGGCCGGATGGTTCAACTCAGCTGTTCTGGCTCCGACTCCTTTCCAAGCTGACTGAGTCAATCTGGCTTCTCCTGAATTGCTCTGCTTGGCCTCATGCTAACTTTGGCAACATATTCTAATCTTCTGGCTCCTCAGTCTCTGGTTCATTCCGTCTTCACCTGTGCCGAGTTTGTTCTCTCTCTGCAACCTGTCTCAGTTTAACTGTCCCAGTAAAATTGTCCCCTCTCTCTGCACTGCTCTCTTGTCACTTCTCTTTCTTCTCTGTTCTTGAGCAGATCCTATTTTATCAATTCTTCCTCTGATTCATCACTTTTCTGCCACTCAGACTTCACTTCCAAACATTGTTGTCTGGGATTAAAAGTGCATGCTAAGGGCTAAGCCATACCACTAGAGACAGGTTTTCCAAGTAAACAACACAATCCTGGGGTTCACAGTGTGACCAAATATCCTGGAACATGTTGCTCTTTTTGTATATTATTAATTTGCTGCAAATAGTCAAAGAATTTTTGCATATATTTCATGAGAAATATTTGTGTGTAAATTTTTCTTATAGCATATTCTGGGTTGAGTGTTAGAGTAGTGCTGGCTTGAGAATGAGCTGAAATATATTTACTTATTAATTTTGAGGGATCACTTGTGGAGAATCAGCATTAGTTATTGCTCAAATAAAAGGTAGATTTCAGTAGTTAAGTCAACTAGATCTAAAATTTTCTTTGTGAAAAGGTTTAAGGCACAAATTAAAATTTGCGAGACTTAGTTTAAGAGACATAACGTTTAAGAGACACAGGACTATTCAAATTACCCATTTCTTCTTGAGAAAACTGTAGTAGTTTGTGTCCTTCAAGGGATTTGTTCATATTATATAACTTATTGTCATATATTTATGTGGTATTTTTCCTTTTAATGGGGCATAGTGATATCTGCTAAGGGCTGGGTAACTGCTGCCTGTCTAGCCAGCCATTTTAAGCTCTTGCTAATGTTACTAGGAAACCTTCTCATGCTTGAATTGATTGCATATTCTGTTATGTTCTGTGCATTATGTTCTTGGAAGCTAATCACAATAGAGGTCAGTTAGAACTGCTTTGTAGAGTGAGCCACAAGCTTAGACCCAAACAAACTGCCTGGGCAGTTTGCACCTGTGTATGATAAGCTGCCCCTGAGATGGACCCCAACATAAGAGAGACACTTGCACCAATATAAGAAGCTACTTGGAATAAGACTTCCATTTTGAGTAGGGGTCACATTTTAAGTTTTAAGTTCCCAAGACTTCCTTGGGAATTGACATTCTATTTGACAGAGTCATGTACCTGGGTATTTGACATTCTGTTGGCAAGTTAAGACATGACTGTTTGGCAAGGCAGTCCCCTGTCACCGTTGAACACCCCAGCCAATGGGAACAGGATAGGTGTACAGCAAAGACATTTCCTAAGGAAATCCCCCATGCCTAAATTGGGATTGGTGAAATAACTTGGTGCTGATGTTTGTGAATTTGAGGCTTACAAGCTATGTAGGATTTTGGCTGGAGGTTACAGTCAGCTCCCGAGTCTGGTCTGTGGCCCTGATTGACCAGTCCTGGGGCAAATATTCAATAAACTATCCTTGTCTGACTGAGATCAATGTTCTTGTGGTTTGTGAGGCAACTCCTGGACCCCAACAATATCCACATTTCTAATATTGGGAATTTCTAGCTAGTCTCTCCTTTTTCTCCTAGCTAGTCTGACTACAAATTTATTGATTTCCTTCCTTGTTTCCTTGTTTCCTTGTTTCCTTCCTTCCTTCCCTCCTTCCTTCCTTCCTTTCTCTTTCTTTCTTTCTATTTTATTTATTTTATTTTATTTTATTTTATTTTATTTTATTTTATTTTATTTTATTTTATTTTATTTTATTTTATTTTATTTTTTGAGACAGGATCTCACTATGTAGCTCTGGCTGTCCTAGAATTCACTATGTAGACCAGGGTGTTGAGACCTGCCCCCCCCTCAACATATCTGTAGTCATTTTGTTCCATGCCTACCATCTATTTCATATTGTTGTTGTAATATGACTGCCAATTGACTCAGAGCAAGGTCATGCTGATCACATATCCTGTTATGTTCTGTATAAGGTTTATAATCTTAAGAAATTCCACAAAGCTTTATGTAGGACCTATCAAAGTAAAGGTCAATGTAAACTGTTATGTCTAAAATGGCTTGAGTCAGAGCAGACCACTGGGCAGCACTTCCTGCACCTGAGTATGAGCTCACTGTGTGTTTTTTGCTGGTTTTTCTGTCATAAGCCAGCTCTGAGAAATGTTCAGGTCATAGTCTCAGGCCTGAAGTCTGAGTTACAGCCCTGATTGATCAGTCTTTAGGATGTGCGTTCAAGAAACCACCCCTGTCTGACTGAGATCAGTGTTCATGTGGTTTGTGGGTAACTCCTGGACCCCAACCCAGGGTGCCTTCAAAATCACAAAGATTCACCTGCTTTTGCCTCTGGAGTGCTGAGATTTCCTTGTTTCTAATTTTAAAAATTAAAATATAATTACATCATCCTCTTTCCTTCCTCCTTCCAAACCTTCTCATTTCCTGCCCACTTCCCTCCCTTTCAAATTCAAAATCATGGCCTCATTTTCTTTAACATGTACACACACACACAGACACACACACACACACATACAGACACACACACACACACAGACACACACACAGACACACACGTATCTTGCTGAGTCCGTTTAGTGTGGCCAGTACGTGGATGATTTCAGGGCTGACAGTTTAGTATTACATAACCAACAAGGGGCCTCCCTGGGGAAGACTTGCTCCCACCCTTGGCGTTCCTGAGTGGTTCTTTGTCTGTGGATCAGGCATAACAAGGTTCGCATACCTATTGCTGTGGTCTCTTCAGGTCTTTCTTAGGCAGTTATTGTTTGTTTATTTGTTTGCTTCCCCCACCGACATTTTCTTTCTTTCTCTTTTGGCTTTCAGAGACAGGAACTCACCCTGTAGACCAGGCAAACCTCAAACTCACAGAGATCTGCTTATCTCTGCCTCCTCAATACCGCCCAGCAAAAAAAGCTTTTTTTTGGTTTGTTCAATTTTTGGAGACTTCCTCCAACACGGCCGTACCTCCTAGTCCTTCAATCCTACTCAAACAGTTCCACTCCCTGGTGACTAAGCATTCAAATATATGAACCTCTGGGGCCATTCTTTTTCAAGCCACCACACATGTGTTCTTTAAATTCAGATCATCAGGTTTTTGTGCGAACATTGACCCATCTCAACAGTCTCTCTTTTAAACACATGGATATGTTTTTGTAGTTTTAGGATCACACAATATAGCATTAAATCAGGAGCATTTTAGCATACAATTTGCATGTATAAAACATTTTAATGTCTACATAATATTCTGTATATTATATGGTATTATCTGTTAAACAGGTTTTTTTGTAATAGGTTTTTCAAATCCATATACATAAATTCTTGTTTTTATATTCTTAGGTTTGAAAAAGAATGTGCCCCAGAGGTTCATATAATTGAATGGTTAGTCATTAGGGAGTGGAACTGTTTGAGAAGGATTAGAAAGATCAAGAGATATGGTTTTGTTGGAGGAGGTGTGGCCTTGGAAGAGGTATGGCCTTGTTGGAGGAGGTGTGTCACTGGGACATGGGCATTGCCTGGTCTCACAGTCCTCCTCCAAAGTGTTAGGACTGAGAGGTAAGCCCTGTGTCAATTACTATACCTAGCACACAGTAGCTACTCAACAAATATGGTTGAATGAACAAATGATTACTGTTACCGCTCCTAATGGAGTAATACCTGGTGGCTAGCTTGTGCGCGTGCATGTTCACCACAAGCATGCTTGATGTTCTTGGAGTCCAGAAGAGGTGTTGGATGCACTAGAACTGGAGTTACAGACAGTTGTGAGCCACCATGTGGGTGCTGGTAATCAAACTGGGGTACTCTGGAAAAACAGGCAGTGCTCCCAACAGCTGACCCATGTCTCCAGCCTCACAGTGGCAAATTTGATGCTATATACATTTTGTTACAGGAATTAAAATAAAAAATTCTAGCCAAAGTATTTGCAAACCAGTGCTATCTGAGTGCTTTTCTCTTTCTACTGGGATGTGTTCTAAAGTGGGGGGCGGGGGCTTTGTTTTTATACTTGAACTTAGCTTAAAGACAGAAGTGATTGTTTTTGTTTTAGCTATTTTGGTTTTGTTTTGTTTGTTTGTTTTTGAGACCAGGTCTTTCTACAGGGCCTAGCTGGTTTCAAATTCACTATAGAGACCAAGTTAACCTCAACTTGCAGGGATGCCTCTTCCTCTGCCTCCCCAGTGCTGGGGTTACAGGTGCATGCACTACCATATAGTGGGGATACTTTTGGATACTGCTAATCTCTGTCGAAACATTCATACACACACACACACACACACACACACACACACACACACACACACACACACACAAAATCTTGCTCAGGAATGGTGTATTACCTTGACTAGTAAACCATCTATAGACAGTATTTGCACAGTTACTTTTAAGTATATTTTAGAGAGATGCCTTAGCAGTCAAGAACACATACAGCTCTTGCAGAGGACCCAAGTTTGGTTCATGGCACCTGTATCCAGTGATTCACAAACTCCTATAATTCCAGCCTTACATGTGCATAGGTTACCCCCTACACACACAGAAATATTTTTAAAAGAAAAATATATCTTTTTTTAAAGACTGAATATTTTTTAAGATTTATTTATTTTATGTATGTGAGTACACTGTCAGTGTCTTCAAACATACCAGAAGAGGGCATTGGATCCAATTAGGGATGGTTGTCAGCCCAATCACCATGTGATTGCTGGGAATTGAAGTCAGTGCTCTTAACTGCTGAGCTATCTCTCCAGCCCGGAAAAGTACATCTTTAAATAGATCTATAGAGACTGAAATGTAAAGAATTGATTTTTTTAAAAAAATTTACCAATTTTTTGGAAGTGGGTAAGAGCAGGAATTTCTTCCCAGCATGAGAGCAGTGGCCAGGTAGCTGGGGCTGTGATGCCTCAAAGCTACTAACAAGGCAGCTGCCTGGCCGCTGCTGGGTTTGTCCCTCGTATCACAGTCCTTGCCACTGGCTGTTTATTAGCTCTTTTTTGTCCTGCTGGAGACAGGACGCCCTAGCGTTGTAACTGTACAAGTGGGCTTTCTGTTTACTTCCTGCACTGTTTTCTAAATACTTGGAGCATCTCTTTTCTCTTACCAGGCTTTTCCATCTGGCTCCTGCCCACTCCCAAGAATGGTGGGAAGGTGGCCTTTCTAGGGGCAGGTCACCCTCGTGCTGTTGGCCTGGACCCCACAGCTTTCTTAGCATTCCTCTCTGCCCACGCATTGGGCTGGCCCGCTTCGAGGCTTGCCTTTAACATGGTCTGAAGATAGCTGAGCTGCTGGCCCCACGCCTAGCTGGTGAGACCGCCCAGCTGGAAGAGCCCTTCCCTGACTCCCAGCCAAACCTCTCCCAGGCCCCTACACTACGGCTTCTACTTCCAGATCTGACCGTGAAGCTCAGACCTTGTCTGTGTCACTCTCAGGTTTGGAATAGGATTTACAAACAGGGAATGTGCTAAAGGACAGTGTGGAGAATGAAGCTGTTCTGGAAACTAGGGTGGTAGCGTGACTCGGGACTCCTTCCCCTAGGAAGTTTTGAGAACAGACAGATATGTTTTCCTCCATTGCTCTGACCATGGGGCCATGCTTCCACCTCCCGTGGTCCATCTTACCTCCATCGCACCATGAGCCCTGGCTCACATGCGTCCTGGTGTTGTGACTGAACTGCTCTGTGTGGTAGGACTTGTATTCCCACCAACTTTCCACAGAAGTCTTGAGTTTTTATATACCTTTCTGCTTAGTCAAGGCATATGATACATGCTCATTAATACTAAAATCTTTGTGGCCAGTGCTATCTTTGTGTTAATGTGTATGTGTCTATGTGTGCACAAGCATGTACATGGTAAGATCAGAGGGCAATGTTGGGTGTCTTCTTCCATTGTTCTCCACCTGATCCTTTTGAGACCAGTATCTTTCTGAATCTGGAATTTACCTGTTTGTCTGGACTGGTTGGCCAGTGGCTCCGGGAGTCTCCTGTTTCTACCTCCTCAGTGTGTGCCCTTTTTCACAGGGGTGTGCCCTTTTTCACAGGAGTGCCAGAGATTCAAATTTCCTTGCTGGCAAAGCAGTCACCTCACCAACTGAGCCATACCCCAGATCCCAGCATCATCTTTCATGAAATCGTAATTAGCACTTGGCAATTTGATAAATCACTTCTATAAACAATCTCACTTAGTCTTTAAGATAACAGACTGAATTATCTTTGGGTGTTATTATCCCCTGTTGCAGTTGAGGAGATTGCAGCATAAGGTTTGCCCAAGATCGCCCAAAGCAAAGGCAGAGAGGCTGCGATTTGAACAGAGCCCCCTTTTGATCAGGAATGCTCATTCATCGGCCCAGCGACCACAGCTCCCAGACAGTGACAGCTTGACTGTTGTTTCCTAGTTCAGACTGTGGTTTCTTGAGGCTGTGGAGGACTAGGTAGACAGCATCTTGACGAGAACTGCTCAAGTTTTGTACAGAAAGGAGGGGATACTGGGAGCAGAGCAGCCTATTAAATGACTCATTCCTTCTAAAAGCAAACAAATAGCTGTCCTTGAGCTGTGTCCTGGGCATGGAGGTCTAAGCTCTGGACTAAGCTGTTCCTATCTTAGCACTTCCTTTCTCCTTTCAGTACCCCGTTTCGTGTGGCTCACTTTAAAATCCAGCCAAGATCTGTCCTCATCCAAAGACTTCACCTCCTTTATTTCCACGGGCTCATGGCTGGGCTCCAGTAGCATATGTTTTCAATGTAAAATGCCCTGTCTCCAGCTCTGGGGTTTTAAGCTGTTAATGGTAAGGGAATAGGAAACAGAAAGGGTGCCTTTGAAAACACACGGCAGTACACACTGGGTACACCTTTGAAAGGTGGAAGGTACACCAACTTTTTATAAATTAAAATTCTATTTTCTCATTGATATACATGGCAGAGGTGCTTTATTTTATTTTTAATTGTTATTGAATCTCATTATAATATCACTGGGCCCTGATATTTCAGAAGTAGGCATTCTTCAAGTGGCCCTCCCACTGTATCACAGGATAATAATCTATCCACAGATGCCCCAAAGTGTTCCTATGCACCTTTATATTTAAAAGAATACTCCTGGCATCTTTTATAAAACTGGTGATCACCTTTAGTTTATGGATTTTCCTGTTCCAATTTCAGGAGTTTAAATTAAGTTCAATATTTATGCATATAGCTAAAATCAAACAGAACTAAACAGTTTTCAGAAAACTTGAGCAGTTCTCAGCAAGACGCCGTCCACCTATCCCCACCCCACCCTCAAGAAACCACATTCAGTTCCTTTTGGCTCAGCGATTTTCTGGTCCTCATGTGGAGTCAGAGCTGGAGCCCACAAGCCACAGAGCTTCAATGAAAATGTTCTTCAGGCCCTGTTATGATGAGAGACACAGTCACACCGAGGCAGCATGTAGGACGCTGGTTTGATTGCTAGCGTGTTTGTCTCTAACAAAAGATGCTGTCACCAAAAACTTTGACTGGGGATATTGAGACCAAGTAAGCCATGATCTTAGGACTATATAGAAAGGCGGACACAGGAGGAACAGGGGCAGCTCCCCAGGACTTAACACGGGCTAATCCATGCTTGGGAGAGTCTATGCCCACAGTGCCCACCGCAACAGCACTGTGTGTGTGCACATGTGCTTGTAACTTACTTGTGCATGTTTTCTTATCCGTGTTAAGAGCGAATCCCTTGTGGCACTGGCACAGGTAGGAACTTTCAGCATTTACACACTCGTGTTCACATCCATGATTTTCTGAGGCACAGTAGTCCACAGCTGCAGAAAAGAACACACATTTAGACTTTAATTAAGAATACAAAGAAGGGTGCAGAAGACTGTCAGAACACCTATAACAAAAATAATTAGAGTTAAAATGGTCCCATCCTCCACCCCCGAAAACAATATGGAAAATAAACATGAATCCAAGACCCCCTAAAAATATCAAGAATCTAGATCAGGCTTTCATTCTGAAAGATAAAGAATATATGGACAAGTATATTTAAAAGTCAAAGAAAGGCACATCAAAATTATTACAAGGTACACCTATTGAACTGGGGAAAATGGAGATCAGGTAAAACTAGTGGCAGCTGTGAGTGTAGCTCAATGAGCGTGCACTTGTCAAGAGGCTCTAAGACAATCCCCAGCACCATAAAAACAACAAAGGAATGAAAACTCAGAGCAGTAAGTCAGCACAAACAACGTGTTATTATGTACATCGTGAACAGCAGTAAGAATCATTATGGAAGCAATTTGATAATTTTAATTTGCAAATCTAATTCAAGAAAATAACTGTAGTGGGAAAATTATTTATATGCAATAAGATATTTATAGTAGCATCATCTACAGTGACGAAATATATTTGAAAATAAGATAAGAACTTATAATAAGGATAAATTATTTAGTAATTCATGAGAAAACACAATGGATTATACCTCATTAGTTCCTTATATATTTACCGAGTATTTACTATGAATCAGGCCCTGTTTAAGATGTTAGAGACAGAGTAAATAACAAGCGAGACCCTCACAGCCTCAAGGTGTTAACATTGGTGGTGGTAATGACCAAAGTCATTAAATGACATAATCCATTAGAAGATGGAGAATGTTCTACAGGAAAACAAGGTGATTAGGACCTGTCAGGGAAGGAGGCTGGGGTATGACAGAGGTGGTCTGAAAAGGAATCTCCAAAAAAGATGATTGGGCAGTACTGAATTAGGTACCAGTCATAAGGATATCTGGAGCATAAGGTCAGAAGGTGGGGACACACGTACTGTGCTACAGGACCAGCAAAAGAGGCCAATGCACAGCAGGAAGAGAGGTGGAGATGCAAGTGGTGTGGTTAAAAGAGGCACCTGGACTTCAAGGACATAACATTCTATAGATATCAGAACTGTTGTCCGTGCCTTTATGTGAAAACAACCTTACAGAGGTGATAGGGTTAAGATGAAGACAATTCAGTAAGACTGATGAAGAAGAGCATGTAGGGGTGGTTCTCATGTTAAGATCCTGTTCCCCAATTGGTCCTTGATCTGTCAGTAAAGAAGGTTTGGGCCAATGCTGCATGGAAGGTTAGGCAGGACTTTCAGGTCTCTGGAGGCAAGCAGGGAGATGCAAGGCAAGGAGAGGAGAGTTTGCCATGCTTCTGTTGGAGAAATGTTGACCAGCCATGTGAGATCTCAAAACGGAGTGGTCAGGCAGGCCACTCCTACAGGTGGGTGGTCAGGGGTGTTTAGCAGGAGTCTAGATGTAACTGAATAACTAAAGTTTAGGGCAGGTGGAGAGGTGCGGAGATAAGAATATTGATAAGGACACACGAGCCTCGGGAGTTTAATAATGCTCAGCAATTGGGCCAAGAAGGCAAGTTGAAATTAGAAGATGAGAATTTATTTCCCAAAATTGTCCTCTGAATTCCACATGAATGCTGCAGCGCGCGCGCGCGCATACACACACACACACACACACACACACACACACACACACACACACACTTTTTTTGTAAAGGAGAGCATCATATGAAGATTAGACTTCAAAACTTCAGATTGGTATCACAAATTAAGAAGGGGCAGGATGACCCTGTATTATGTGCATGGCCTTGCTGGCACCTTGGTTCAGGACATTGCAGGTCCCTCAAATTTAGGGCGTTTTTGTAGACAGACCTAGGACCAATCCCTGGGTATATGTTAAAAGTGGGGCCAATGGGATTCCTGCTGAATTAGAGATGAATCCAATGAAAAGCATCAAGACTGACTCCAGGTAGTTAGGAAGAACCATAGGAAGAATAGCTTTACCAAGAACTAAGATGGAGATGGTTGGAAGATTGTGGCAGGAGACCCGGACTGCCATCTGGAGCATCAAGGGGGCATTGTGATGGCTTCATTCTTCACAGACATACAAAGTCTGGTGAAAAAATTAGATCTCAGGCAGGCAAGATGACTCAGAGTAAAGATGCTTGCTGTGTAATCCTGATGAGCTGAGTCAGACTCCTAAGAACCCATGAAAGAGTGGAAGGAGAGAACCAGTTACACAGATGTCTTGTGGCTCCACATGTGTGCTGTGGCATGTGCATTACCCCACCTCAGAAATAATCAATGATAAAGTTTTAAAAACCAGATCTCAAAACTGTATATGTATAGCGATTATATCCTTAAGAACTATTGTTACATCCAAGTGGTGGGACTAGATAGATAAATAGATGATAGACCTATTTCTATTTGTTTCTGCCTGTAGTATTTTAGGATATACAAATGTTAAAAGTTTTCAAATAAGAAAAAGGGAATGGATCTGAAATTTGATACATGCATACTTTTTGTTGCAGCTTCTGTATTAGAGGCAGAGTGCATGCTAGGCAAGTGCTCTACCACTGCTGTGCACCCCACCAGCATTTGCAGTTTCTTACAAGCAAAATCACGCATAGACAAGACAGTAGTGCTTGGAACATGGTAACTGAAGGATGCAGAGGGGAAGCCAAGACCTTACAGAGCAACAGCCTGTGTTGTGTGCTTCTTTTGCTTTCTGGGTTAACCAAGCTTTGCTCAGAAGCATAGTTCTTAAAATGTCATCTCTGTAATAAAAAATCTCTAATACCTGTGAGTACCTAGTACCTGTGAGTTCAATACATAGCACCTGACTTTCAAGTCCTATGATACTTCTGGTGCCACAATGACAAGGGTCGGATTACTATATCACAAAGATCTCAGACTCTTCACCTCTTATAAGGTATAATCCTAGTTTGGAAGCTACGGAAGACACTATATAAAATAACATTGTACATAAGCAGCTTTTAAAGCTGAACACAATTCTTGATAAATTGACGCTCCCCTTTCCTCTAAGGCCTCTGGGGTTTTATGTGACTGAGGCAGTTGGAGTCCCTGCACACTAGACTCTCTGTGCTCATTTCACCTTGGCTGGGACGTGTGCTTCTAGAGCAGCTGTGCTGGGACACCTGCGCTCTTGAACACCCTCGTTCTTCTGCTGACCACATGGTACGTCTGCAAGGCATAGGTTCTCAAGGTGTGCTCTGTGAACTGCTCACTTCAACAATCATTTGAAAACTTAGCCATAATATCAATTCTCTGGTCCTGCTCTAGACAAGTGGAATCAGAATTTCTGGGTATGGGAACCTGGAATCTGTGTCAACAAGTCCCTAAGGGATTCTGGTGCATGCTAAATTTTAATAGTCCCCATTAAATTGTAACAACATGCCATTTGCACATGATATTGTAATTAACTATAACAGTAACAAGTAAATATAAGCACTCGGAATTTTTCTTAAAAATAAAAATTAAGTCAATAGCTTTGGAGAAGCCTGGGGTTTGGTACCAATTAAAGTTACTCTGAGAACAATAATTTTATGGTATTATAAATATAAAAGATGAAACATTTTTCATTAATATCAACAAGGATTCTGACCCTAGATTATTTTACAGAATTTTTCAAATCCTGTGCCAATGTAAAGAACTCCAAACTGGAAAAATACCAGATAATATGTCATGGGAATGATTTATACAATACAGATGTTAAATAACATATTTTTTCAAATAAGCCTATTTAATGTTTTCCAAACTACTACTAAATACAGCTTTTATTAAACGTACACTTGTTTTTAATGAAAGCAATTAAGATACGTTTGTGTATGTAGATTAGATGTTTAGGAGTGGAGCTATCTATTTTGAGGTTAATGGCAGGGACAGAGTCTTAGTATGCAGAACAAGCTGGCCTGGAATTTGTAGCAATCTCTCCTGAGTGCTTGGATTACAACTGCACACCACCACGCCCGCCCAGCTGAGTTAATAGTTTTTAGGGCATCCCTTTTTGTATGGTATTTTCCATTCCTCAGCCAGCCACTGCCATAGGATGAGCTTCTCCCAGGCTAATTCTCAGGCTGCTTTGTCCTCTGGGTACATACCTGTCTGGAAAGGCTGGACTCAGTGACTGCAAATTCCTGAGACCCTGGTCTATAAAATCTCAATGTTCCAATGCTGTCATTGACTCAGTATCAGGCCACTTAGGAGAGGGTCCAGGCCACCACTCAGCAGTTGGACATGAAGAAACCCATTTCCAGTCATGTGAACTTCAGAGTTTTAGGATCCAGAGAGTTCTAATCCACTCTGCTCTGGCTTTCTTCACCAAGTATTTTGGATTTGTTGCATAACCTCCTAAGTTACAAAATTGTACTTTTGAAAAGGAAGGTATGTATGGAGCTGACCACTCTCCTTAACTGCTTCAAAATCCCTTCCACTATCTCTGCCTGGAGTCTCTATGTGCACCTTCATAGTTAGGAAGAAAACTGTAACTCCCTGGCCATCACTGCTTGTCCGGGCGTATAGATCACAGAGGGCTAATGTCCTAGAGTCAGAAATGAGCCTTGCTGAATCCAGTCTCTGCCCAATGTGTGAGAAACCGCTCAGTTGTCTTCAGACATAAACAGTACTTTAGTGCAGTGACAAAGACTAAGGTGGATTTGTCATGATACTTTATCACAGCAACAGAGAAGTAACTAGTGCACATACTTTAGAGACATAATTAAATGTAGTCACCCATAGAAAGCAGTCATAAAGGAAATACAAGCATCTAATTGAGATCAAGTGCCTAACCACTAGACATTGAAATGGTGGTAGATTATCTGACTCTATTAATAGAGTCCCAGGTTAAACTGACCTGTAAGCTACATGTTATTATCCTTAATTAACAGACTTCGAAGATTGAACCATAAAGAAATCCAGAGACTTATAAGAGCAAGAACAATGGTACTTTCCACACAGGATGGCTGTCCTACATGTAAAATACTTCAGAGAGGTACTAGGACTGGTAACAGTCAATAAATGCAAGTATATCTTTATCACTGTCACTCTAAGAACATAGGGTTGAGCTGGGCAACATGGATACCTATGCCATTTATTTAGTTCAGGAGCACTTAATTCAGTGGTTATTGAATCAAGCAATGTGTTGCACCTTGGATAGCAGTGACAAGTCAGTACCAGATGTAAGTGACTTTAAGCAAATTAGTGCAATGATTTGAATTCTATGCCCTTCCAAAATTCATGTTCAAATTTAATTTCTAATTGACTAGTACTGGGGAGTGTGGCCTTTAGGAAGTGACCAGACCATGAGGGCTCTGCCTTCGTTTATGAGCTGGAGAAATGGCTCAGTGCTTGAGAGAGTGGACTGCTCTTCCAGAGGGCCCAAGTTCTGTTTCCAGCACCCATGTATGGCAGATTACAACCACGTGTAACTCCAGCCCCAGGGGATCCAACTTCCTCTTCTGACCTCTATGGGCCTTGGCACTCACATATATAGACACACACATATGTAATAAAAATAAACCAATCTTAGAAAGGTCTCCACAGTATTCAGCCCCTTCTGCCTGTCTACCTTCCATAACAAGATGACACAGGGTTCATGGTGCCACCGTGAAAACAGAAAGCAACCCTCACCAGGTAGCCTGTACCATTTAGAATACATTTCTATTAATGAATTACCCAGTTTCAGGTATTTTGTTGAGAGAGCATGAGTGAATGAAGAAAAAAAGGAAAAATTGAATTTGAAATTTAAAAACCAGTTGAGGGAGAGCCCTTTTAAAAGGCAGAAACGGCAATGCAAGTTCAACCTGACAAGGGAAAAGTACAACTTGTTTCTGCCTGGACAGTTTACACTCTGCTCAGATGGAAGGAAAATAGGACCAAAGCTACCCCCATTTACAAAGCCGCTAGTAAACATCGGGTAAGCAAGTTCATCAGAAAATACACACCCAGGGTGCAGAAGCATGGTCCATGAGAGATGTATGGGTGGGATGACAATTAATACAGCTTCAATAGTAGCTAATACATTTCAAAGTCAGAAGTTCCTCTAAACCACATAGGGCATATCAGTGAGTAATCTGTCATGAATTGGCTGCATCTGAAAGTAAATTCAGTACTGCCTACAGTGAAACGGCAGCAAGGGAGATGGGACCTTGCTCCTCAAATGCAGTGTTCACTAACTCATACAGGTGGGAATGTTAACTTGAACTCATAAGTTGGTACCTTAGAGATGGATACTCGTGCAGGGCACAGTGACAGTTCTGGGGGAATCAGTGAATGGCCACTGCCTAGGGCATACTGGGAACTTTACTCAGTAGCCTAACCTCTCAAATCCTATGCAGTAGGCAGTATGACTCCTCATTGTGAAGCTCAGAGATTATGTGAGATAAAAACATGCTTCACTGGGAACTGGGGCATAAGGCTTGAAGGTCCAGACGCCCTCAAAACCAGTAAAGACACATAGGCATTTACAATAAAGCAACCTAAATGGACATTAAAAGGAACAAGGGGGAAAGCATGCTGCCTCCTGCCTGCATGTTGGCTGTCTAAGCATCCTCTTTTGCACTGGGGCTGTTTCCTGCTCGCTCTCCCCCTCTCCCTCTCCCTCCCCCCCCTCTCTCCCTTCCCCCTCCCTACCCTCCCTCTGACTTGTCCTCATCACAGTTCTGGCCTTGCTTTGCCTAAAGCTTCTGTCTTTCCTTGTGTCCATTCTCCTCTCTCTTCCCTCACTGCCATATCATTCTCAGAGTCTTAGAAGCTAGAGGTCATGGGATTCCAGTTATGTCCCACCCAGGATAGCCATAAAGTGTCCCAATACAAAACTGTAATCTCACTTCAAACATTGCAGTGATGTTTTGTTTTGTGATGTTTTGTAGCCCTTGGGTCTCTGTCTTGGAGAATGGTGCCTTTGTTAGGCTGCTTGGATAACTTCTGATATTTCACTAGGATACCTCCCTTTTGAAAGCACGCCCACCTCCACGCCATCTCTGCCCATCACACTGGCTGCTGCTTGCACATCTGTGCAATGGCTACACTTCCTTCTACACGCAGATCTTCCAACCTCTCTCCAGATGTCTCTCTTCTCTATCTGTCCTCCCTGGGCTCTCGACACAGCTCTATGAAACAGCAACTGGCATTTGAGAAACTTGACCCCCCAACTGAGGCTACTGGCCGCAGGGATCTACCTGATCATCTCACACCTAGCTTCCCACAGAGCTTGGTCAGTGTCTGTCAAGGGCAGAGGTAAAGATGATAATGTCAGGACTCTCAGGGGATTGAGACCTGGGTCACCTTAGGACACATTTTTTCTGCTTGATGGCCTAATACAAGCAAGACATTCTTGGCATTTTGGTTGTGAGCCTAGCCTTTAATGGCTGAACTATCTCTCCAGCCCAAGATACTCTCATATGCTTATAAGCATCAGTAAGAAAAGCACACTTCTTGGATGAATACAATATAGTTGTGCTCCCTGGCAACCGCAGCATGGACTCACTCCTCAGTAAATGTCAAATTCCAAACTTACAGCAGAATCCTGAGAGACACAAAGATTTTCTACTATGCTGGGACAATTAGACAATTATTTGATCCCAGAGAGGCCTGGGTTCCCCACCACCCTCCAGTTTCCCAAGGGCCAAGAGTTGGCCTCATGCTCATCTGACCTCTGTGACTCTCGCACTCTTAGCTCACTCTGCTTCTCCCCTCACTCAATTAGAACTTTTCCCCTGGCTCCTTGACACATCTCTGTCCCTCCTCATAAATGCCCATCCCCTATCTTTTCCTTTTCTTTTTCAGTTCACAAAGTTTGTACTCATTTAACAACAGGAAGGGGTAAAATAATGTTTTGTAGTACATATTTCTATGGGGAAAAGTATGGTATAAAATACAATGAATTATTATCAGTGATTTTCTCAACCTTTAAATAATATTTGTACCATAAAGAATTAATGAATTAAAATAATAATTAGTGAATCCATGTTGGCTTCTATTTTGGTGGTGTGTCAACAGAATACTCTGCCACTCTGTCATAGGAACCACTAGGAAATTAACACCCCATCCCCAATAAATAGCTCCAAGTCTTAGGAGACTGATTCCATTTGCTGATCTCAGATGAGAGTAGTTTTCAAACATACCAGAGTATAAAAGCAAAGCCACAATACTCTCTGTATTCCCATGCAAATAGCAAATGACCACTTTTTGTTGTTGTTGTCCTCTTTCACACACCTAACAATTGGGGTATGCTGGAAAATATGCATTTGAAATACAAAAGAATAAACATATACCCTGGAAGGAAACAAGGCATGAAGAGAATCAACATGGCCTCTGAAAGCAATGGCCTATAGAACAGAAAAGCAAGATTTGGTCAGGAATCTACATTCACTTCAGCTCAGCTTACTGAACACTTGTTATTTACCTATTATTTCTTGCTTAATAATGAATGAGATCTGGCAAGTGCACTATAGCCAATGAGGAAGTGTTGTGGATGGGCCTGGTGCTGTTTGTATTTTGATGCTAATTCTGTTCTCCTGGGAGGGGCTGCAGACAAGGAGTGAGTCATATACTCAGGTGACTTCTTGTGAACCAAACCCCTAATAAATAAAGGAGCCAATCACTGGGCGAGTAGGAGGGACTTCTGGGTTGGATGGGAGAAGAGAGGAGGAGGTGAGAGAGGGTCCTTTTGGAAGGGGGACAGCATAGGGTAAGATGAAGCTGCTAGAGTTTCCTGGTATCATGGCGGATCCGCAAGGATTTGCCACTGGAGGAATCAGATTTTAATAAGGCTTACAAGATTAGGCTTTAGTTGTGCCCAGAGATTGAGTTACCATTGTTTCTGCGCTAAGTTTGTGTGGTATTTTTCTTCTTGCTGTGGCTCATCTGGGTTCAAGAGAGAAAGATACGGCAGCAAAGCATGGGTTTGCCTGATGTGCACCACTAAGGCTGTGGGGGATTTGAAGCATGGGGCTGGCATGGTAGTGACCCGCCAGTGAGAACTTAGCGAGCTGGGTGGAGAGATCGTGGAGCTCTGAGTCAGAGTCTCCATGAGATAAAACAGGTTGGCCATTGCCCACCAGTGAATGGCCAGTCAGGCTGCCAGGGCAGAGAGTTGATGGCACTGGCACTAGCACAGGAATGTGCCAGTTCATTTTTTAATATTTCCCACAACAAAGAAGGTCTTGCATACATATTAGGAGTTTGATGAGCTGTTCTTCAAGGGCTAAGGAAAACCACAACCCATCAGTAAAGAAATCAGAGGCCACTCCAACCCCTAACCCGCTCACTCAGTGTGGCATCCCCAAGTTGGGAGGGTGTTCAACTGTGAGTCTGTGCTTGCAGCTCACACTTGCTGGAGACCCCTCCCTGGCTTTATGTTTGAGGCTGTTTATTTCCTGTGACCATGATGTCAATGCAGATAGTTGAGCCTTTCACTGAACTTCAGGTCCCAATTGAGAGATAAGACTACCAGTGGCTTTGAGGTACTGCATAGTATCCCTGCCCATCACCAAGTAAAATTTATATATAATACATGAGCTATATAGTTACATCCCCAAGCTCTGCCCTTTTTAGACAGTAAAATAGAAAGCAATTATATTTATATAGATTATCATCAAGCATGCTTTATGTGGACAATCTAGAATGAACAGATACTAACCCCAAGCAAAAATAGTCTTTAAAGTTCAAAATCTGCCTAAAATCTAAACCACAAAACCAAGAACTTCGTTAAAACCCAAAGGACAATCTGGGCCTTGTACGCGTTGTGTTCTACCCGCTATCCCTCCTATTCTTAATGTGCCCTTCCTCAGCATACAGGACTGGAGAGACACTCACCTGTACATCGCTTCCCATCCTCAGCCAGGGTGTGGCCACTGTAGCACTGGCAGACAAAGGAACCCAGCATGTTCACGCATAGCTGCTCACAGCCATGGTCCTCTGTGGCACACAGATCCTGGACTGAGGCAAAGTTACACCATTAGTACATAGCTCTGGAGGAGAAGAGCTCCTGGCCCATGACAGTTCAGCTCTATAGCACTTACTACAGTAATCTTAAGCAACATTACACATTTTAATATATTATCATTGTAGAAAATTGAGGGGCAAAATGTATAAAGGGAAAATCCACCTGTAGTCTACTACTCAGAGGCAACCACTGCTGACATTTTGTGCATTTTAGTGTAGATGAAAACATTTTCAAAGTTGGAATTATATGGAAACTAAATAATTTTAATTAATATCAATTTGTCTTTTCCTGTGGCAATGAAAATCGCTTTGAACATACTTTAAGGGCTCTTGAGAGTTGATCTGTGAGCAAGAGCTTCTACTTGCTCCCATTCTTAGCCTTTGGGCATGCATAGTTCTGCCAGTGTATGTTGAGATGACTTGGTTTTGAGCTGCCTTTGACACTGTGCAGATAAGGCAGACAAGGAAATTACTGACTTACCAGTCTTCTGGAAACATGGTATGGTGGTTTGAGTAAGAATGGCCCCCAAAGGCTCTCACCAAGGAGTGGCACTATTAGCAGGTGTGGCCTTGTTGGAGTGTGTGTGGCCTTATTAGAGGAAATGTGTCACTCGGGAAGGGGCTATGGGGCTTTAAAATGCTCAAGCTAAGCCCAAGTACTCAGTCTTTCTGCTGCCTGCCAATCAAGATGTAGAACTATCAGCTACCTTTCCAGCACTATGTCCCCCTACATACCACCATGCATCCTAACAGGACAATAATGAACGTAAGTCTAAGCTAGCCTCAGTTGCCACGGCCATTGTGTCTCTTCACAGCAACAGAACACTGATGAAGACCCATGCAAGTCCAAGCATAACCCAGATCCGCATTAGCCTTTCCTCTTCCTGTCTGACTACAGGAAAGGTCTTTGAAAGCTCTCTATGCGCTCTACTCATCCATTCACACAACAGATGCCAGATGCCATGACAGGAGCTAAGACAGATTACAGGGAGTGACGGAGGAGCGACCATTCCCGGTCTGGTTTGAGTTAATTAGTCATCACATACGCACAAAGTGCTGAGCTGGCTAGTCACTCACACGCAGTGCAGGAACGTGTGCGTGTGCGTGTGCATGTGCGTGTGTGTGTGTGTGTGTGTGTGTTTGCCTCAGCCATGGGCTTAGGAATATGTTAGAGGAAGAAAAGGTTAAAGACACTTTTGACCCATCACTGACACAGCCTCTCCTTGGCACAGATGGGCAGACATGATGGTGCTGCTTCCTGGCAAGGAGACTGCTTGGATACCATGAAATGACAATCTACTCTCGATCCTGCCATTAAAACCAGGGAAAGCCAGAGAGCATAAAGGGGACTGAATGCATTAAAGAGACATTCCTTCGGTTAAAAAGCATCACTACGTCAAGTGTGATAAAAACTGTTACCCAGAAAGCTGTCAGCCCCTGATCTAAAAAAAGTCTATAGCACTTAAACAAAGCTTGATTTTCTCTTTCACTGTGTGTGTCTGTGTGTGTGCCCACCAGCATAGCTGCCCACAGAGGTGAGCACACGGTTTAGATCCTCTGGAGCTGGTGACACAGGCTGTTGTGAGCCACCTGACACGGTACTGAGAACTGAACTCTGCAGGACGCTCTTAGTGGCTCAGCCCCCTCTCCAGCCTCATCATCCTTCCTTGTTATTAAAATATCCTTCATTAAATTAGTTTGTGACAATTTTGTACAAGTAATGCTTTCTGGTTCTCTCGCTCTTCTCCCTCCTTACCAGTCTCCTTCCCATATTCATTTCCTTTCATTCTGTGACCCACTGAGTTTACCCAGGGCTTTCTGCGAAACCTTGAGTTTTGAACTATCCAGTGCATCCCAGGAGGTGGAGTTACCAATGGGTATACAACTAAAGATAAGAACTGTCCCTCCCCAGGAATCCATCTGTAGGCAATAGCTCAGCAAGGAAGGGTGGGGCCTGTAAGTCCCTATGGATCTATGATTAATTATGCCCAGTCTTGTGAAAGCCCAGTGCAGGCAGCCCGGGCTGCTGGACAGCACGACTGCAATGGCTGCTATGCCCTGGAGAGAGGATGCTGTAACCCTTCTCCATATTCCACCTCTTACACTCTTTCTGCTCCCTGTCCTGTAATTTCCTCTTGGCCTCAGAGGGGGTGTCATGAGACACACACACCCCCGCCTTTAATTTTTTTTTTTAATATTATTTACATGAGTACATTGTAGCTATCTTCACACACACCAGAAGAGGGCATCAGATCCCATTACAGATGGTTGTGAGCCATGTGGTTGCTGGGAACTGAACTCAGGACCTCTGGAAGACAGTCAGTGCTCTTAACTGCTGAGCCATCTCTCCAGGCCCATAAGCCCCCCTTTTAGGGATAAGCCTCAACTGTCACATATTCTCAGCACTGTGAACATCCACGAGTCTGCACTCACACAGTAAAAAGCAGTTTCTCTAACTGTCCTCTCTTGGGGATGATGGCTCAGTCTGCAAAGTTCTTGTCTGGGCAACATGAAGACCAGAGTTTGATCCCCAGAACCCACATAAAAAGCCAAGCATAGCAGGTACTTGTAATCCTGGCAGTAAGGTGGGAGGCAGAACAGAATCGCTGGCACTCCCTGCTAGCTAGCCTCACCCACTTGGCAAAGACATAGACCAGTGACAGATCCTCAACCAAAAGGTGCATGGTGCCTGAGGAGTAACAACTGAGGCTGTCCTCTGACCTCTACAGACACACACACACACACACACACACACACACACACACACACGCACACACACGCACACACATGTGCACACACACAAGAACATAGACAAATAAATATATCACCTACATGGTCTTTGAATTTTGTATTGTGCTTTCAGATAAACATACTAAATTGACAAAACAATAAAAACTGATTTGACTCAGCACCTCTATTGAATAAATTGGGCACTTTTTAAAACCTTTTTATTTTTATGTGTATGGATGTTTGCCTGCATGTATGTCTGTGCACCACGTCCATTCTTATGGTTCCCAAGAAGGCTAAAGAGGGCGTCATATCCCCTAGAACTGGAGTTGCAACAGCTGTGAACTGTCATATGGGTGCTGGAAATCAAACCCAAATGCTCCATGGAGCCATCTCTCTCCAGCTTGAGATGAGCCCTTAAAAAAATAAATTAAGATTTACACTCTCACATATTAAAATGCTCAGGTCTAAGAAGGAGAATGGAGACCAAGATGACATGCTGATACAGAGGAGACCAGGATAGACTTGGCATTTAGAGTCTGCTCTGGGAATTTCCTGGAAAGTGGCAGGAAAGCCTGGGAAGGATTGCTAACACTAGATGGCTGAGAGCCCTCTAGTAGCCTGAGGAATTGAACTCTGTTCAACAGACAAAAGGGCCGTCCTCAGGGGAGAGGCCGGTGATTCCATCCAAACTGTGTCTGACAGCATCTGTCTCAGATATTCTCAGCTCTGGGGACTTTAGCAGATTTCGAGCATAGCTCAATGAAAACTATTTATTTGTATGAGAGCAGTATCAGAGTCCTCAGTCCCAGGCTTCAGTGTGCCTGTCGGGTGGCAGCCAGTTTGCCTCGTGCTATGAGGAGCTTGAGCCACATCAAACTTTTGGCCTCATACACTGGCTGTCTGTGCACCCCTGCTTGTTCCTTCTACAGCATGCATCATGCTATTAATGCATGTGCATGTGTTTATGCAGTGATGCAGTCACCGCGTCGTCCTTACTAGACCCTAAGTCCCTTTGCAGGTGGCCAGCACAAAATCCTGCTGCTGGAGAAGTAAAGCCCAGCTCATGGCAGCAGCTGTTCCTGGCCGTCTCTGCAGGAGGCAAGAGCTTGTGCCTTTGCTCCAGTGTTGCCTGGCCTCCTTTGGGTCACTAGACCCCACCTCTCTCTCTCTCTCTCTCTCTCTCTCTCTCTCTCTCTCTCTCTCTCTCTCTCTCACACACACACACACACACACACCACTCTCCCAATGCCAAGATACACCCCTTCTGTTAAATTTGACTGGCTAAGGGGTAGGATTTCAGCAGCGGTGTTTGCTAAATATCCTTAAAATCCCCAGTGGAGAATCACCAAACCCCGTGAAAAAGAAAAAATCCCCATGATCCTCTGAGGGAAAATATTCTGACTTCTCTTGTGACCTGGGACCCCAAGGGTCGGCTTCCTCTCTCCAGACACACCCGAGAACGTAGAAGGTGGTAGGACCAGGAAAGTTACAGCTCCCAGAGAATTGTCCATGAATACTGAGCTTGCCAGTTGGCTCTATGTGGCTGTTCTTTCAGTCTGCTTTTAGAATGTCGGGATTTATGACCGTGAGTGATTTGTACTGACCCAAGGGAGACTGTTGAGGATTAATCTTATTAAACAAAGACAAAGGAATAAACGGAGACTGGGCTCTAACCAAATGCCTTCTTGTTTTCTTAGGATTGATCACTTCCATTTGTATAAAAAAGTACAGATGTTTTTGGACAATTGCTTATGCTTTTGAAAAACAACTTTTGTTTTCTCCCTCATGGTCTAGAAGGACTTCACTAAAGAATGATAAACCCACTTCGGGGCATGGAAGAGACAGTGGCTTCAGAGTTCCTGTTACCATGGTACAGCCTTCTGCCTTCTCTGCCTTGTGACCAAGTATGGCTTGCGACCTAAGTCAAGCATCATCATTTTTTTTTTTTTTGATATTTTATTTACATTTCCAATGTTTCCTCCTTTCTACGTCTCCTCTTTGGAAACCACCTATCACCTCCCACTCCCCCACCTCTATGAGCGGATTCCACCTCCCACCCACCCAACCGCACTCCCAGATTCCCACCTTGAAATTCCCCTTTACTGGGGCCTCTCCTCCCCCTGATGGCCAACAAGGCCCTCCTCTGCCACATATGTGGTCCAACCATGGGTCCCTCCATGTGTATTCTTTGGTTGGTGGTTCAGCCTCCAGGAGGACCGGGGGTTGGAGTCAGGTCAGTTGACACTGTTGCTCCTTCCATGGGGCTCCAGACTCCCTCAGCTCCTTCAGTCCCTTCTCGAACTCCTCCATCTGGGACCTCACTCTCAGTCCAGCGGTTACCGTAAAGTGAAACTTGGGTATTCCAAACGTTTGGACTAATATCCACTTATAGGTGAGTACATACCATGTTCATTCTTTTGTGACTGAGTTACCTTGCTCAGGATGATATTTTCAAGTTCCATCCATTTGTCTGAAATTTTCATTAAATCATTGTTTTTAATAGCTGAGTAGTACTCCATTGTGTAAATGTACCACATTTTCTGTATCCATTCCTCTGTTGAGGGACATCTGGGTTGTTTCCAGCTTCTGGCTATTATAAATATGGCTGCTATGAACATAGTGGAGCATGTGTCTTTATTACATGTTGGAGCATCTTCTGGATATATGCCCAGGAGTGGTATTAGCTGAGTCCTCAGGTAGTATTATGTCCATTTCTCTGAGGGTCCGCCAAACTGATTTCCAGAGTGGTTGTACCAGCTTGCAATCCCACCAACAATGGAGAAGTGTTCCTCTTTCTCCACAGCCTAGCCAGCATCTGCTGTCACCTGAGTTTTTGATCTTAGACATTCTGACTGATGTGAGGTGGAATCTC
>CM052718.1:61716632-61760104 GCA_028551405.1 Uromys caudimaculatus
TATCTGGTGTTTTCACTTTAATGTGACAGGACAAATTTCTTTTCTGGTCCAATCTGTTTGGAGTTCTGTAAGCTTCTTGTAGATTTATGTTCATCTCTTTCTTTAGGTTAGGGAAGTTTTCTTCTATAATTTTGTTGAAGATATTTACTGGTCCTTTAAGTTGGGAATCTTCACTCTCTTCTATACCTATTATCTTTAGGTTCTGTCTTCTCATTGTGTCCTGGATTTCATGGATGTTTTGGGTTAGAAGCTTTTTGCATTTTGCATTTTCTTTTACTGTTGTGTCGATGTTATCTATGGTATCTTCTGCTCCTGAGATTCTCTCTTCTATCTCTTGTATTCTGTTGGTGATGCTTACGTCAATGGTTCCTGATCTCTTTCCTAGGTTTTCTAACTCCAGGGTTGTCTCCCTTTGTGATTTCTTTATTGTTTTCATTTCTATTTTTAGCTCCTGGATAGTTTTGTGCATTACCTTTGTCTGTTTGATTGTGCTTCTTGTAATTCTGCCTGTTTGATTGTGTTTTCCTGTAATTCTTTAATGGATTTTTGTGTTTCCTCTTTAAAGGCTTCTGGTTGTTTATCTCTGTTCTCTTGTATTTCTTTAAGGGTGTTATTCATTTCTTTCTTAAAGTCTTCTATCATCAACATGAGAAATGATTTTAAATCTGAGTCTTGCTTTTCTGGTGTGTTGGGGTATCCAGGGCTTGCTGTGGTGGGAGAGCTGGGTTCTGATGATGCCAATTAGCCTTGGTTTCTGTTCCCTATGTTCTTATCCTTGCCTTTTGCCATCTTGTTAACTCTGATGTTAGCTTGTCTTACTCTATCTGGTTGTGACTTGCCCCTCCTGCAGGCCTCTGTGTCAATACTCCTTGAAGACTAGCTCTCTTTGAGAGGTGTTTGTGTTTGGAGAGCTGTGGCACAGGGTCAGCTCTGGGGTGCAGACCGAAATCAGAAGGATCTTGTCCCCAGCTGTCCCTTGGTTCCTATGTCCTGATGGCTCTGCAAGGGTCCCTCTTGATCCAGTGAGTTTGAGCAGAAGTGGTGGATTTGCCTGTGCTCAAAGGTGTGTCAGCACTCCTGGGATACCCGCTCTCTCCTGGAGCCCTGTGGTCCAGGCTGAGGTCCCCAGGCACAGACCCCTGGTGGTGCAGACAGAGGTCTCCGCCCACAGATGGAAACCAGAAGGTTCAGAGTTTTCCTGTCCCTGAGTTCTCCTCAGGCCCTGTATCCCGCTGGTTCCGGGCAGGTCTCGGTGAGCAGTATAGCTCCCCTTAACCCTACTCACGGCTTTTCCATGCTCCTGGGAGGGTAGCTTTCTCTTGGTGCTCATTGGCTATGGACTCCTGGTGGCCCAGGCAGAGGTCTCCACCCACAGATGGAAACTGGAAGGTTCAGAGGTTTCCTCGCATCATCTCTTCCAGAAGCCTGTTCAATGACTTTCTCCTCAGGGTCCTGCAGCTATCACAACTTACCCCAGTACTGGAAAGACTGGCTGCGTGTCTGCCTGGCCCCGTGAGTATAAACTGGTCTGTTCCACCTGATTGCTCAGAGCCTTCTGCACAGTTCCTTTGCACATGTTTCATAAATGCTCACAGCTGAAGAGACAGTGACTGTTGGATCTATGCTGCGGGATCCATAATGTCACACCATGGGACAGGTCTCATGAGGAAGGTTTTTCCAGGTGAAAACGGGATAGGGGGATACAGAACTGCCTCTGGGTGAAGGAAAGAAAAAGGGAGAGAGGAGAGGAGGAGCAGGGCCTTTTATCAGGAGTGTGGTACATGTGCAGGAGAAGGACATGCAGCACTAGCTAGGTGGCAATGGGAACTGCCTCTCGGCAGCTAGTGATGGTGTGTCCTGCTGGAGCCAGGCCCCTTGGGCTGGCCGTGGAGGTGCCTGATTGCTAACAATGACAAAGGTCATATCCCCTGCCTTCCAGCAAAGATGTCCTAACTCTCCAAAGCCCTTTCCCCTAACAGAAATGGGATCAAGGAAAGATGAGAGAGATGAAAATGAACTTCTGCACATGTTCATGCCCCTCCCTCTTCATCCTCAGCAAAACACACTCCTGTCTGAGGACAGGAACATGGAGGCACAAGTCTTTAGTTGGAGATACCAGAAAAGCTTTCATGATGGGTTGCGGTCTGCTAATGCCTAGTACCAATTACAGTGCCCAACACACTGGAGTTGCACAACAGGTCATTGTTGTTGGCTAGATAAATAAATTCACATCTGTGTCACACAAACACAGTCTTGTTGGGTGTCTCTAATTTATTCTTTTTACATGGGCTGCAAGCTTAGTGAAGGACTTGGCCAACACTCAGAACTGGCATTGGGATCAAGCAAATTGTGAGTTTCACGCCTCAGGCTTAGAAGATACTATTGGTCTGACGTGACAGCTTCCTCCCTGCCCACCCCAGAGCACTGCCACCTGGTGGGTGCTCCTGGGCAGGAATGGGAGAGCTTCAAAAGAACCTTACTATTCTTGGATTTCTCTTCAGCATAGATCAATTTTTCTGATTAGCAGATTTTTGCCTTGGAGTTGAAGATGGTTGCAGAATTTGGAAGTCATGGGTGTCCTCCCACTCTGTGTCCTTCAAACCCAGTTGACTCATTGATACTTTTTGCTACTGTTCTTAACCTCCCCCGCCAAGAGCAGCCAGGACCAGCTCAACAAGTCATGGTAAAATGTCACCCGGTCTTCTGGTGTCTGCTCCAGCCCAGCATAGCAATCCACTCTGGTCTCTCTTCTGCCTAACTGTCTTAATGGCTTCCCACTGGTCTAGCATGGTATCACAACCATCCAATGTGAGACAGGGTACCATACAATTACTACTCTTCAGTTTTAGCTCTCAATTTCTCCTCTTTATCCTTCAAGATTTTTCATGCTCCAAAATTTCTGCGATGCTGTTATTTTTTTTTTCAACCTCAAATGTTCATACCCCTTCCTTGCCTGCTTTCCACTTACCTATTTTTTATGTATTCTTTAGGATAGATCTTAAAGTATATTTTATAGGGCTAGAGAAATGGCTCAGCAGTGAAGAGCACTGACTGCTCTTCCAGAGGTCCTGGGTTCAATTCCCAGCACTCATATGGTGGCTCACAACCATCTATAATGGGCTCTGAGTCCTTCTTCTGGCATGTGTGAAGACAGAGCATATATATATATATATATATATATATATATATATATATAAATAATACTTTTTAAGGTGTATTTTCCAAGGAGACTTCAGTTGCATTTGTCAAGTCTTCCCTCACAGTTTCCCTCTATAGTTTTCACAGCATAATTTAATGCTTAATTTGTAAATAACATGAACCTATCCTGCCTGTCCCACAGGAGCAGACAGGTCCTTATGCTTGCTTGACTCAGCAAGCTCAACCACCCAGCCTGATGTCTGGCATGTGGTCAGTGAAGGAATGTTTGTGATGACAGAATTATTCTACTTGTTCATTCATGAAAATTCTCCATTGTATAAGGGAAACAATAGTGAATCAAAAAAGACGTAAGGAAACAAATTCCATTGAGAATCTAGTAAGGAATTCTTTGGTGTGCTGGAGTCAGCTCATCCAGAACTGTTGACTGGCATTTCTTCCACATAGGTAGCTTGAAATGACCATGGTAGGAGTGTTTACACCAAGGAAATTGGCAAACACTGCAAACCAGAGCCCTTTTCCCTAGAGAGATGGTTAAACACCAACCAGCACGTCACTAATGAGGGACCAGCAACACTATCTTGTGAGCAGGGAGTAAGGAATGTTTAAGGACCACTTGTGATGGCTTGTATATGCTTGGTCCAGGGAGTAGCACTACTGGGAGATGTGGCCCTGTTGGATTAGATGTGTCACTGTGGGCATGGGCTTTAATACCTTCATCCTAGCTTCATGGAAGCCAGTCTTTTCCTAGCAGCCTTCAGATGAAGAGGTAGAACTTTCAGCTCCTCCTGCACCATGCCTGCCTGAATTCTGCCATGCTCCTACCTTGATGATAATGGACTGAACCTCCGAACCTGTAAGCCAGCCCCAAAGAGTTGCCTTGGTTATGGTATCTGCTCACAGTGGTAAAATCCTAACTAAGACACACTTAACATGATGTGATGAAAAAGTGGCTTTGCTGAGGTGACTCTGTGAAAAGATGTGAAGAGATGATGTAGGAACAAAGTCTCGCAGGGAGTCACCCCTGGAGGACAGCAGTCTCTTCTGGAAAGCAAGGGGTGAGGCAAGCAGGTGGAATATCGTCTTTGGAGGCAAACTTGGCCTTAGCTGGAAGGCTTCAGCACATGACCTTCAAAAAACAGCTTTCTTTTGTTTTAGTTCTAGATTTTTGTTTGTTTGCTTGTTTGTTTTGTTTTATTTTGTTTTGTTTTGTTTTGTTTTGTTGAGACAGGTTTCTCAGTGTAACAGAGCCCTGGCTGTCCTGGAACTCACTTTGTAGACCAGATTGGGATTGAAAGAGTATTCCAGCACAACCAGCAAGAAACAGCTTTCATAAAGCTGTGAAATAATTGAATGTAGAAAGTACCCTGTTTACAGAGTTAAAGGAGATAATAATAGTGGAAAAGCATGTGGCCTGGAGAGGGCTTAACAAACACATACTCCTCACTTCCTAAGTCTTGAGACAGGATGGAGAAAGGTTTACATGACACAGGCATGACCCCAGAGACAAGATTTGCCCAAGTCACAATTCCATAAAGATGGTTTCATTTTATTGGGCACTTAGGGAAGCTTCAGACATAGATATGATACTTATAAAATATTTTAAAAGTATCTTTGGCTATGTTTGGTTTGCTAAATTGATCTGATACAGCAAAATTGGCATTTTGAAGCTTATAACAAATGGTCTGGCCAAATTCAGACTATGTCTTGCCAGGGGCAACTATTAGCACATAGTCAGCAAAATGTGCCTGTCTGTCTTCGGTGCTAGAGAATTTTACTAGAGTGGCAGACAGCGAGGACAAGTGAAATCCATTAGTAAGGGCGCCCTCGCTCCGAGCCTCAAGGCTGTGCTGCAAGCCATCCACGGGGTCTCCCCAGAGGGGCGCATGAACCCTGTATTTAAGCATTTACTTCGCTCATATCCTGATGTTAGTGCTGGGTCTCAGCCCAGAGAGCTTGGGATGTGCATCTTGTTAACGCTGGGGGAGGGGAGCACAAGGCAGAGGCTGTGGCTGCTTGGCTAACATCGCCCATGGCTTAATCAAAGGGCTTGTATAGATGTTTCAGAACTGTAGACAAGCCACAGCGCATGCTATCGGCATCAGTGACGGCTTAATTTCTCCTTTGGAGTCAAAGCAAATGAACACCTTCACTAAGGCACTCTATTTTTAAAAAATAATTCCTTCTATTATTTAACCCAAGATGAAGTAATGAGAAATTGTTTATCAGAGAGAGAGAGGGTGAGGGAGGGAGGGAGAGAGAATCTGTTACCATTTCGATTTCACTTCATTGGCAACACTGGGGTCTCTGCCTGTCTCAACCCAAAAGCTCACCCCTGGGTTAGACATCTACAAAGGCAAATCAAACCCAAGCACACATCTTGGAGACCACCCCTCCCTTTTTTTCCATCGTGCCTGAAAGCACTAATTTTATTTTGACAGCTGCAACTTGGATTTTAAGACTCAACAGTAAATGTGAGTCATCGGCCTTGTGCTTCTCTCCGGAAAGAAACAAAATGAACCCAAAGTCCCAGAGAAAACAAAGCTGCCCTCTCTGGCAGGCTCCAGCTGGGTCTGTTCCTTTCTCCCCGGAGCCTTTGAATCAGTTCTCCTATTCACTTGCTAGATTTTGGCTTTCCTTAGGAAAAGGAAAGTGAGGATATGGGAGGTATACCACATAAAATACTAAAACCCACGTGCCAGGCTAGAGGCATAGCTCAGAGGTAAGAATGGCTTGCATGCCTTTTCAGTGGACCCCCATGGAGGCTCACAACAGGCTGTAATTCTAGGTCCAGGAGATCTGATGCTCCCTTCTGGCCTCCACAGGTACCACACACACAAAATGATACACAGACATACATATAGGCACCATCCATATACATATACATTTTAAAAAGACCCTGACTGAGTGAAGTAATCAATGAAATAATACTTCATTGTGGAAGAGCAACACTTTTCAGTTTTCCAATTTATCACATCTTTATGGTCTTAATACACACACACACACACACACACACACACACACACACACACACATACACACACACACACACTCACACTCACACTCACACATCCACATGCGTGGAGACCCAGTGGGCTTCCTAGTGAGAGTTAAATGTCAAAGGGCTTTAAGAATGGACACTAGACGGGCGGTGGTGGTGCACACCTTTAATCCCAGCACTTGGGAGGCAGAGGCAGGTGGATTTCTGAGTTCGAGGCCAGCCTGGTCTACAGAGTGAGTTCCAGGACAGTCAGAGCTACACAGAGAAACCCTGTCTCGAAAAAAAAAAAAAAAAAAGAATGGACACTAGAATCCACAGGTGGCTTGTGAGCCCTTCGGGGAGGTCCTGATTGATCAGGTCTAGGCAGGTGGAGACTGGAACACATAGAAATAGCACAAGGTTTAGGCTCACCTCCCCATGTGTGGAATTCTTCCAAAACCATTATTGCTTCATGTTTGCTCAGTTCTCCCACGGGGCTTTTCTGTCCCCAGACTCCTTCTGTTTTTAACTCTGTGCCCTGACACAGGCAGAGAGTGAGCAAATGATACACCATGATTTATACCATGATTTCTAAACTCTAGGCTCAGCAGCCAGGAGTATGAAGAAGCTGGGTGGCTGGAGTTACTTCTCAGCAAGTCCTCTGCACAGTTGCTCTTAGTGGTAGCTGGGTTAACGTCTGGCTTGAGCAGCTGATGCCCTGTTTGCTTACTCTCCCTGCCTCCCTGCCCCACCTCTCTCCGTCTCTGTCTCCATCTCTGTCTCTGTCTCTCTGTCTCTCTCTTTCTCTCTCTCTCTCTCCTTTCTCCCTGTCTGCCTCTCTGTATCTCCCCAGACCTCTCTCCTAACCACTAACAAGCATGTCCTGCCCAGGTTTTCCCTTCACTGATAATCTTCCTTCTCTAGGCACCTGTGTAGCCTAGCTCCTGGACTCTACTTTGCTCTCAAAACCATGTTTCTCTGTGAAGAAATGTGTCAGTCTTGTTACTCCCACCCACCCAGCCACCCCACTTTATGCCATAAAGTCATCCTTGGGACAAGGATGCTGTGGTCTCGATAATTCTGCAGGCATAAAGAATGCACACTGAACTGAAACTGATCAGAGTCATAAACTGATTGTAGCAGTCATATCTTGCACTGCGGGTGGGGCACGGGAAGATAAAATGTGAGTTTCTTAAGTCTCACATACACAAGAGAAATGCCAAGGAAGAGTGCTCATCACAGAAGGGACCCCATAAGGAACATACAAATGGATGGCATCTTTGAATCATTATTTGCCTTCCACTCCAGAGCAAACGTTAACGTCAGATCCAACTGTGACTTTTATATGCAGGACTAATTGCAACTTTGCCCATGTTCAGCTCTTTCAATCACCAAAGACCCAGTTGGAAAACAGCTGGAGTTTCCAACTGCTTTAGCACGTGTCCTGGTCTAGTCCAAGACTCTTTCTACAATCTCTTTTGCTTGCAGCATTTAGAGCACCGCTTACCTTCGGAGCCCTCATTCTGATTTACAGATGCTGGCTTTATTGACTTGTAATTGGCAGAAACAAACTGCATTAAATGCAAAGTCAAGCAACCGTGGCAGTGCAGCCTGGTGCTGGGGTGGCCAAGGCTGAAGAATCGAGTATGTGTATGAGACCAGATTGGGCTACATATGAAAAGCGCATCTCAATAAAAAATAGATTGTATTAATTGATAAACTGGACATATCTACACATGATCAACACAGTCAAGATAGCAAATATAATCATCAACTCCAAAAATCCTTATTCATCCTGTAACTCCTCCACCTGCCCCTCCCTCCTCTTGGTCCCTGGGTAACCACTGATCTGCCCTCTGTCCGCATGGATTAAATGACACAGCAAGTTGCTGAGGTTGGTCTGGTGTTGCTACACATTGCATTCAAATGCTAAACACTGGCCTGCAAGATCTGGTTGCACCCACCCACCCCCACAAGCAGCACCTCACTCACCAAGTGATGCAATGTAAACTTTGCTCCCCAATTTACGACTATTGGGTAAATAAAAGTGGCTGGGGAGATTAGAAGTGGGTGGAGTTCCAGTTACGGGGTGGGCTGGGGGTCGCAGGTTGGGAACACGAGAAAGAAGGAGAGCACAGAAGGTCTCCATTAGATCTGATGGAGCAGGAGCACAGGGCTGAGTGAAATGCTCCTCCCCCCAACAGACTGCTGGAGCGGAAATAGCTGGGAAGAAACACACACAGCAAGTATTTGGGGAGCACAGTTGGGGAAGTAGCCAGTTTAACCATTAGAAAATTAGATTAGGGGGTAACCCCCAGTAATTGAACAAAAGCTAAATAAATAAATCACAGTCTGAGTCTCATTCATTTGAAGCTAGATGGGATAGGATAGGAATAATTTAGTTTACAGCAAGAAACCTATTTTAACATCCAGTTCCTTTTATGCAGAAGGTTTACACTGAGACACACTGGCTGCCTGTGGAGTTCATTCCTCATTGCTGTGTAGTATTACAGTGTGTACTTAAGTGCAGGGTGTTATCCATTCAGCAGATGAGAAACATGTATGGCTGCCAGTGTAGGATTATTACAAGAAAAGTGGGTGCGAATATTTGTGCTCAAATCTTTAGACATAACTCACTTCTTCAGGTAAATATTAAAGTATTTACAAAAAATTGCTAAAATAATTTCCAAAATGGTAGAACATTTCACATTCTTACACGCAGGGTGTGGTGGTTTGAATCAGAATGCCTCCCATAGGTTCATATATTTGAATGCTTTGTCCAGTTGGGAGAACTGTTTAGGAAGGACTAGGAGGTGTGGCTTTGATGGAGGAGGTGTGTCACTGGGAGCAGACTTTCAGGTTTCAAAAGGCCACGCCATCCCCAGTTGCCTGTCTCTCTGCCTCTGGCTTGTGGGTCAACATATAAGCTGTCAGCTAATGCTGCAGTGCCATGCCTGCCTGCTTGCTGTCACTCTCCCCAACAGGATGGCCATGGACTCTAACTCACCCTCTGAAACTGTAAATCCCCAAGAAACTCTTCTATAAGTAGCCTTAGCTATGTGTTTCTATTGTTCTATCACGCAATAGAAAAGTACTAAAACACAGTGTATCAAAGTTCCAGGTTTTGCCTGTGTCGGCCACTCTTTAAATGTATCTATTCTAGGGCTGGAGAGATGACTCAGCAGCTAGAGCACCTACTGTTCTTGCAGAGAACCTAAGCTCAGTTCCCAATATCCACGCTAGGTGGTATAAACTGTCTGTAACTCCAGCTTTAGGGGACCCAACAGCCGTTTCTGGTCTCTGAGAGTGTGCATATACACATGGAACACTCTCATGGGCATGCGTGCGCAGATACACACACATTTATGCAGGGTCTTACACACACTGCATAAGCATTCTGCAAACCCTGAGCTACGCCTCAGCTCTATGCCATCTTTGTTTTAGTGTCTACTCAAATCTTCTGTCTATTTCTAATGGGTTGTTTTGTCTTCTTTATATATTCTAAAATCCTTTGTTGGATATGTTTTGCCAATGTTTTATCATAGTCTACTTTATCTTTTCTTTTTAGTGGTAATATAATTCAAAGATCAATGAATTTTAATAAATTTATGGATATTTTTCTTTTTTTAAGAAATTTTTGCTGAACCTGGCAATATTTTTCCATAGTTTCATCTGGTATATTTAATAACATTTATTCTTATGTCTTAAAATTCACTTCGAATTGATTGTCTACATAATTTGTGATAATGGCAAGATATTATACACATATACATATATATTGTCTTGATTATACTCTGCTTTGTAAATAGTTTTAAAATCAGGTAGCTTCAAACCTACAATTCTGTTTATCCTTTTCAAAGTTTTAATCGAATGTACTTTATTCTCATATTACATATTTGTAAATTTGCTTACTTGCTAAACATTTGCTTACATCTCAAAATCAATGCTTTGTCCTTTTCTACCGTCCACAGACACACTGTGGAGCAGGGCAAATACCAGAACACATTTGCTCCCAGCTCAGGCAGTTGCCACTCTCCTCTGCCTTCTACTCTCAGCTTGTAAACACGCAACTTGTTTTTGGTCTATCTAGCACCACATGTTTGTGCATTTTCTTGGTGACTTTGCTGTTTAAATGGTTTTCCAAGTTAGTATTGAAGCATTGTCTAGTGGCCCTTAGTGCAAGAAGGCTACAGTGTACAGTACGGAGCAAATAAATGTTAGATAACCTCGTCAGGCATGGTTAACTGCGTGACTAGCTGTAAATCCAGTGTCAGCAAACCCATAATGTGTGTGTGTGTGTGCGCCTGTGTGTGTGTACGTGTGTGTGTGTGTATGTGTGTGTGTGTGTGTGTGTGTGCGTCTGTGTGTGTGTACGTGTGTGTGTGTGCGTCTGTGTGTGTATGTGTGTGTGTGTGTGTGTGCGTCTGTGTATGTGTACGTGTGTGTGCACGTGTGTGTGTGCATCTGTGTGTGTGTGCATCTGTGTGTGTGTACATGTGTGTACGTGTGTGTACGTGTGTGTGTGTGCATCTGTGTGTGTGTACGTGTGTGTACGTGTGTGTGTGTGCATCTGTGTGTGTGTATGTGTGTGTGTGTGTGCATCTGTGTGTGTGTACGTGTGTGTACGTGTGTGTGTGTGCATCTGTGTGTGTGTACGTGTGTGTGCGTCTGTGTGTGTGTACGTGTGTGTGCGTCTGTGTGTGTGTACGTGTGTGTGTGCATCTGTGTGTGTGTACGTGTGTGTATGTGTGTGTGTGTGTGCATCTGTGTGTGTGTACGTGTGTATAGGTGTGTGTACGTGTGTGTGTGCGTCTGTGTATGTGTACGTGTGTGTGTGCATCTGTGTGTGTGTACGTGTGTGTGTGTGTGTGTGTGTGTGTGTGTGTGTGTGTGTGTGTGTGTGTAATATAGTATAGCAACATGGGCAAAATGAGGATACGAATTCACTGATGAATGCTGGTCAGGAGCTCATAGGGTGGCAATCCTACTTTCTCCTAGAACAAAGTTTCAGTATTGGCTAATGCAGTGTCATGGGGACTTGATAGAACTACGACCACGAGGAAACCTGAGAAGGGACAGTTTCGACTCTTAGGTTACACATTTTTGTTGATACTTTGAAATCACATGTATTTCTAAAAAAGTTAACAAGGGTTCTGATGGGAATCACTTTGAATTTATAGATAATCATGGAGAGAATTAACAATTTAGCCATACTGAATATTCTAATCCATAATAAATATATTCTTTCATATTCTTTAGTTTATCTCAGAAACCTTTTATATGTTTTAGTGTAAATATAACACTTTCAGGGTAGTGGTAGTATATGCCTTTATCCCAGCACTCTGGAAGCAGAGGCAGAGGGATCTTTCTGAGTTTTGGGCCAGCCTGGCCTACAGAGCTAATTCCAGGACACTCAGGACTACACGTACAAACCCTGTCTCTAAGAACAAACAAATGAAAATGTTTATTTTAAACATTTGTCCCGAATTTATATTTTATTCTATTTTACATAGTATTTTAAGGTACTGATTTTTGTTGCCAGTGTACAGAAATATAAGAAAGTAATTCAGTAGACTTTTTCATCTTGTGATCTTACTCAACTCTTTGATTAGTTTAGTAGCTTTTGGAAGGAAGACTCAATTAGTATTTCTACATAGTGAATCACAGAACCTAACAGAGGTGGCATTATTGTTTCCTTTCTGTCTTAGTCTGGGTTTCTATTCCTGCACAAACATCATGACCAAGAAGCAGGTTGGGGAGGAAAGGGTTTATTGAGCTTACACTTCCATGCTGCTGTTCATCACCAAAGGAAGTCAGAACTGGAACTCAAGCAGGTCAGGAAGCAGGAGCTGATGCAGAGGCCATGGAGGGATGTTTCTTACTGGCTTGCTTGATTCCCCTGGCTTGCTCAGCTTGCTCTCTTATAGAGCCCAAGACTACCAGCCCAGGGATGGCCCCACCCACAAGGGGCCCTCCCCCCTTGATCACCAATTGAGAAAATGCCTTACACCTGGATCTCATGGAGGCATTTTCTCAACTGAAACTCCTTTCTCTGTGATAACTCCAGCTTGTGTCAAGCTGACACAAAACCAGCCAGTACAGTTTCTAATCTGTGTGGCTTCTAAATTCTTTTTCTTTCGTTATTACACCAATTAGACACTCAATGCCATGTTGATAAAAGTGGAGTGTCTTCTTTACATTCCTCTATTCCTCCTTTTAGAGGAGAATTTAGCTTCTTATTCAGGAGTGTAATGTTAACTATCGATTTTTCTCAGAGTTGCTGTTTACTAGATCAAGTCATTTTCTTTTTATTCTTACTTGCTGAGAGTTTTCTTAGGAATGAATTTTTATATTAGTAATGCTTTCTCTGCATCTGCTAAGATTATTTATTTTTCTTTACTAGTGTAATAATATAATGAATTACATTGATTACCTATGAATGCTAAACCACCCTTGCATTAATGGGATAAACCATGCTTCCTCTTCATATTTTTCTCTTTTTATATATAGTATGGTTGTGTTCTATGTGCTAGAATTTTGTTAAGAATTTTTGCATCCTGGCCTAGGGAGATGGCTCAGTGGATATTTCTATTTGCTACAGAAAAATGAGACCTCAGTTCAGATGCCCAGAATCCAGATACAAAGGCAGACATTGGGCAAAGCACCTGCAATTCCAGGGCCAGAGGTAAGGATCTGCAAATCCTGGAGACTCACTGGCCAGGCAGTCTAACTAATCAATAAGTTTTAGGTTAAGAGGAAGACCTGTCTCAAAAACCAAGGTGGAGAAATCAGGCCTACACACACCTATACACTCCAGACATATATGAAGATGCATCTGCACACCACACACTCACACAAAAGAGAGAGCGTTGACATCTAAAACCACACAGGTGATGGCTATAGACTGCCCTTCTATTGTTCTTTTTTGTTTTTCTGGACCGTGCTTTCTTTATACTTTAACATAAAGGTATTGAGTCACTTTTGTAGCCTGGGAAAGATGTCCTGAGATAGGAAACTTAAATCCATATACAAAGTTTATATTTTTCTGCCAAATGAAGTTTTATGAATGTTGCCTTTTAATTACCTTTTACATAAAATAAATGATCCAAAAGGGAGGGAAGATTTTTCTTTAGTATTTAAATTGGGGGCTGGGGGTAGGGGTGGATGGAGAGCTGTCTCGGGGGTTAAGAACACTGTCTGCTCTTTTAGAAGATCCAGATTAGGTTCCCAGCACCCACATAGTAGCTCACAACTATCTGTAACTCCAGTTCCAGGGAATCCAGTGTTCTCTTCTGGCTTCCATGGGCACTGACAGTTGTGGTGCACAGATATACATATGGTCAAAACACACATACATGTAAAATAATAAAATAATTTAAAATAAAAAAATTAGGTTGGGTATGGTGACACACACCTGTAATCCCAGCACTTGGGAGGCAGACAGTGGGGAGATTGCCACATGTTTGAGGCCAGCCTGGGCTACAGAGTGAGTTCCAGGGTAGCCAGGGAATATTACATGAAAGACCTTGTCTCCAAAAACTTGAGAGAGAGAGAGAGAGAGAGAGAGAGAGAGAGAGAGAGAGAGAGAGAGGAAGAAGAGGAGGAGGAGGAGGAGGAGGAGGAGGAGGAGGAGGAGGAGGAGGAGGAGGAGGAGAGGTCTCACTAATGGAAGAGTAATTGAAACAGAGATAGTGAGCACATGTGGGTGTGTAGGAACACACAAGATTTTTCCACACATAACCTTTTAAATGTTCACTGTTCTAGGATTATTCTAGCACATCTATAAATTGTAGATGAATTTTAATCCAGCAACATGTGCTCTGATCACACCAAAGACCTTCTAGGTCTGTATAATCCAGACAGAATGCAGATACACTACACACTTTTTGATCCATCTGCCTGGAATACAGACATGCCCTTAGTGTACACCTTTAATCCCAAACAATGTAGGTGAAGTTAATTTATAGAAGGAAGCAGCCATGTTTGAAAGTGACATAAAATTGAGGGGCACACAATATGATGAATCAGAGAAAGATTTGACAGAATAAGTCAGGATAGGAAATGCCCAACTCTCATGAGAACAGGCAGGAAAGGGAGGCTACTTAAGAGCAGTGCAGGGAGAGAGTCAGTCGGTTGGGAGTCAGTGCAGTGAGTGCAGTGTAGTGGAGTTGGGGCAGATAAAGTCAGAGAATAAAAAGAAGCCAGAAGATTAGAACAGATTGCCAAGCAGAACAATTCAGTGAGAAGCCATGAGAAGACAGATTGAGTCAGTTAGCTTAGAGAAATATTTGAGCCACAACAGCCGAGTTGAAACACCAGTCAGAGTTCAGAAAGAAATACACAGAGTGAGCTTACTCAGTAGTAAGCCTCCAAGACAACAATTACTTCAGGCAAATAAAAGTACTTTTACAGTAAATGTCTCATACGATAATACTGGGTAGGGAAAGCTCTTTGAAAGGCAGAAAGAATCAGTAATGTAGACTTCTAGTACATTCCATGAGTGGAACTCAGAAAGTGAACTCTAACTCACTTGATCTAGTTTTGAATGGAAAGGACCTTTGCAATAATTGGTGTTCACTAAGCTGAGGGTTACTTAGACACGGAAGATGCCCCAAACCAGGTCACCTAAAATGAGCTTATATAGCCTCTGAAAAAGAGACATTAGTAGCCATGGGTGGAGCAGGTATAAATAGACTTCCATACCTGAAAGGGTATTCGTCTGTCTAGAATATGGCTTCAGAGGGTACAAACAGGATCAAAGGTAGAAATGACAGAGAATAAGATTTCACCTCACTTAATAACACAGGGTGTCTAGGATCCAGGTGCTTTGCAGTACATAATCAGCTTCTCTAGAACCATTTCCGACCTGGACACCATGGGGGACAGAGTGCTATGGCTACATGGGAAAGGGAGCTAGAACTTTGAGACAGATGTCCATAACACTCTGTGAATCTATGAATCATCTATGGCTCTCCCCTCTCTCCACAAAAGCAGAGTGTAAATAGAAAGCAATGAGGAAAGTATACTTTAATCCATAATGTGGGTTTGTGTGGGAAGGCAGTGGCTCAGGGTCCCTCCCACATTTTGTGTACTGACAGTAGCACAGCCAATGACATAGAGGATTAACAGTCAGTGGGATGTTAAGTTGACAAATTAGTCCCGAGCCTCCCACAATCAGCAGGTCATGGACTGTGTCAGACCTGGGCTTGGAGAATCTCTGATTGTAGTCCTTCAGGGTCTCTCAAGAAACATGTAATATGCAGTGGCTAAGAGCTGGACACAAGACCATTTTGATTGAGATTTGGCCACATTTCCTAAATTGTCTAATGGGGTTTTTTTTTGGCTTTTTAAAAAAAGATGTATTTATTTATCTCATGTATGTTGGTACACTGTCGCTGTCTTCAAACACACCCGATGAGGGCATCAGATCCCATTACAGATGGTTGTGAGCCACCATGTGGTTGCTGGGAATTGAACTCAGGACCTCTGGAAGAGCAGTCAGTGCTCTTAACCGCTGAGCCATCTCTCCGGCCCCTGTCTAATGTTTTTGTCCTTTGTTTTCCTTATTTGTAGAATGACAGTGACAAAACCTATTTAAGATCTTATTGGGACAATTATACAAGGCATCAGACAAAGTTTTCAGGAAGCTCCTGGCACACATCAAACACTTGAAGGATATCTGGAGTTAGGCTGACCTCATGTCCTGAGCAGTGAGTTGGGCAAGGGCTGCATCAGCTGTGGATTGCTATTGCAGTGTTTGCTTTTCTCCCTTGTAAGGAAGCAAGCTCCGAACAAAAAAGCTCCAAGCATTGATTTTCCAGTCACTGTTTGATTTCTAGGGTTCTGCAAGTGACCTCGTATGTTTCTATGTCCAAACACTTGTGACCAGAGCCACCCCCCCCCAAAAAAAAAAGACAATTGGATCCACCAGTGAACACATGAAAAATGAACAGCAAGCATTTCTTAGAGAACATGAGGTGCTTCAGGGAAAGAGGCATAGTCTACATTCCTTTTTAACTGGGAGATTATCCAGCTACAATCAGAACAGGATAATAAAAAATAGCACTTAGCTGGGTCTCATTTCACCCCGGCCGTGTTGTACCAGTGTCAGCAGGGAGGCAGCCTGTAGACAGAGGCCTGGCCAGCTCGGCTTTGCCTTTGCACAACCTTTGTCATCCAGAGACCTGACACATGGGCTATCGTGGTTCAGACAGCGGGTAAGGTCTAACTTGTGATCCCTGTTTCCATTTAGTGAGTGAGGAAACTGAGGGTCAAAGAGTTTAAATACGCAGCTTTGGCTAAGGCAGCCACAACCAGAAGGTGATAATGTCAGGATCCAAATTGAAACCTAAGGACTACAATGGCCCTGTCAGTCTCACAAGCCCCATTTCAGAAATGCAATTGAGACTGTCTGATTTGCTTCTGAGAAAGAAGTGTGCACCTTTACCTCTGGTGCAGGTTACAGTAATGGCCTCAGGGCAACTAGGCCTGGGCTGAAGACACAGCTCAGCCATACTTCAGCCTCTCCTCCAACTTCCCTAAGGCTAGACACTTTCCCCAACCCTCACTAGTTATAGGACCTCAAAGGGCAGTAACAATCGGGGCAGAAGCTCTCTGAAACTCTAAACCTGTAATCCCCAACATCAGGAGGACAGGCTTCTAGCTTCACTCATGTAGTGAAACCATGTGTCAACAAAGAAAAGGGGCTGGAGAGATAATTTAGAGACTAAGAACATGTATTGCTCTTGCCAAAGACCTGAGTTCAATTCCTAGCACCCATATCAGGTGGCTCACAACCACCTGTAACTCCAGATCACACTGGAAATAATACCTTTGGCTTCTATGATGCAGACCCACCTGTAATTACAAATAACAGTATGTTTTGGGGAGAAGGGATGAGAGGAGGAGGAATGGGAGAAGGAGGGAGAATGGGAGGAGGAGGAGGTGGTGGAGGCTGGAGTGATGGCTCCACTTGCTCTTGCAGAAGAGCCAGCGCACAACTATTGTAAATTCAGTTCCAGAGGATCTGAGGTCCTCTTCTGGCCTCCACAGGTACATGGTACATGCAGTGAACAGACATTCGTGCAGGTAAAACACCCATACACATAGGGTCTAAATATCTTTTTGTAAAAAAGAACAAACAAAGGAAGACCCTAGATTGTAGAGTCAGAATCTCCACGGATTCCGGGAGTTGCTCTCTGATTGATTTGTCACCCTTGAATTTAAGAGCCTCAACCCTGGGCTCTTACCCTTCCTTTAGTGGACTTCCCTACTCCTGCACCTTTGTCTGTTTAAAGCCCAGGCAGCTTCTGCTTTGAGCTCTTTGATGTCACAGCCCTAGGCAGAGTTCTGCTTGGCTCCTTCCTTTTTTCTCTAAGCCTAGAAGACACCAGGCCTACACTGGGCTAGGCAGGACTGACAACAGCTGCTTGTGAAACTGAAGGAAGAAGAGCTCTTTAGTTTTATTTATTTGTTTGTTGGTGTCAGAATTCGTCTGGCACAGCTAAGCCAACCCATAGAAAATGGGCACTGGCAGCTTCCCAGGCCCCAGTCAACCATGGGGCATGAGACACAGAGACTATTTTGTGCTCCTCAAAGAGAAGGCAGAAAAGGGGTGGGCATGATGGCTGAACACACCTGAAGAGGACAGAGTGACCAAGAGATGTGTGAGATAATTCTAGATGACCCTTTCCAGACTCTCTGGCTTGACAGTAAATTCTATTAAACCCATGAGTATTTGCTGTGACCGACTTCTGTTGGGGACCCTGAGTACGTGTCAAAGGTTCCAGTGAAAGATGAAGATGACTTCAGCTGGGGTCCTGGGGTCATAGAGAAGTCCCAGAACAGAGAGCCAAGTCGACAGGGGGACAGGGAGGTCCTCCCATCAACTGCTCAGTGCTGAAACCAAGAAGTAAGAAGAAAAGTGGAAACTGTGGTTTGGCTCTCTAAATGCAGAGCTAATCACAGCATTTGCGCAAACTGCTTTCCATTAGTGCTTAATTCTTGACATGTGGTATTGTAACAATTTTGCATTGCATGAACTACATGTCAGACTTAGCTGACTTCTCTTGGCTTCCTTGCAGCTAGTCTTCCCAGGCCTTGTGTGCTCAGTTGGGTTGTATGTGGTTAAAACTGTGGTTATAATTACAACTTACAGAGGAGGAGGAGGAGGAGGAGGAGGAGGAGGAGGAGGAGGAGGAGGAGGAGGAGGAGGAGGAGGAGGAGGAGGAAGGACATACACTCATTATGTGGTTAATTCCCAGAAGGCCGGGGTACCTCTTGCTGGCTTAAAAATCAGTGTGTTGTCTAGTTTTGGGAGCCATGCCAGAGAAGAACACTATAAGTTCTAATACTTTATATCTGTTTGTCCTTTTTTTTTTTTTAAATTAAGGGAACAATAAAATGTACATCACTAAAGCAGCTGGATCTCTGCATACCTCTAGAATGGCATATACCCAATGATTCACTGCTGAGGTCAATAACTGATTCTCAGTCCATGCTTTGGGAAGAAGATAAAAGAGAGAGACAGCTCCTTAGGGCCCAGCTAATAAAACCAGGATGGAAAAGCTTCCACCAAGAAGCAGTAGAGATGAAAGGGACTGCTTGTCAGAGATAGCATCTCCACCAACCTTTCACCCATTGCCTGGTGACCTACTATGTGCCTGGCTTAGGCACTGTGATGAGCAAGGGGGTACCAGAAAATACAAAAGCTGTTTCTGGCTCTGAGGTGGCAAGTAGGTTGGGGAGAGAAACTATGGGTGAATAAGATGCACCTAGCTAAAGAGCAAACAACACTGACACATCAGCAAAGTGTTAAGTAAGTAACGACTTACTTCTGCAAGTCTTCTGATCCGTGCTGAGGATGTACCCTTGCTTGCACTTGCAGACGTAGGAGCCAGGTGTGTTGATACAGAAGTGGGCACAGTTGTGTTCCAAGACACTGCACATGTGGACCACTGCAAAGGAAGACAAAGAAGGTGAGCAGTGACACCTCCCCTTAGCCTCAGTCTACCCAGCAAATGTGTGTTGTGAGCGTGTGAAGAAGAGGGTTGAGCCCCAAAAGAAACAATCTGAAGTCCCTTTCAGCAGGGAGGTTCTCTGTCTAAAGTTGACAGTCAGATAAATAAAGGACCACGTAAGGTGAAAGAGGAACGGTCTTAGGGTAAACTATATGAAATTGCTGATTCTGTATGGTTTTTGGCCTACAAATTCACAAATTTCAGGTTCAGCTTAACACCATTTGACAGGCAGGGAAGATCAGAGAAGTTTCTGATTTTCGAATGCCTTTAAGATGGAGCCTTGTGCAGGCAGAAGTGGAGTTGGGAGGAGAGCTACTGGTTAAATGAAGGCGTTAGAAGCCAACATCCTCCCACGATGATAAATCCTAAGAATGGTGGACTTTCAAATCTGCATAAAGTATACAAAAATTTGGAATAACACTGTATTCAAATGTTTTATACTGCCATGATTTTTGTGTCTCAATTTTAAATATTGTTTCATTAGTTTCTGAAAGTATCTCAGCTACATAGGTTCTTACATAAGTCTATCTGGAGCTCTTGCAATTCTTGTTGTTTTTTAACATCTCAATTTATAACTTTAATCAATCTAGTACAACTTGAGCATGTTTAAAATTAACAGGCATCAGTGTTAACAGAACACATATTTAAGTGTTTTCATAAACAAAAGATGTCCAAATGAGAAAATAGCTTTCTGAAGCTTATATAATAAAGGAGAAATTTAAGAGCAATCCTGTGGGTAGGGAAACTCAGCTACTGATGGACTACTTTTGCATATACACCTCTCTACATTTAAGTAAGGAATATTGTGGCCAATTGTAAACACAAGTTAGAGTCACTTGGGAAGAGGGAACCTTAGCTAAGAAAATGCCCCACCAGTTTGGCCTGTGGAGTATTTTCTTATTGCTGATTGACATAAGGGTCCATCTCTGTGGGTTGTGGTACTCCTTGGCTGGTGGTCCTGGGTGGTGTGGGTGGGGGAGTACCCTCATACAGGCAGGGGGAGGGGGGATGGGATAGGGGGTTTCCAAAGGGGAGACCTGGAAAGGGGAAAACATTTGAAATGTAAAAAAAAAAAAAAAAAAAAAAAGAGTAGCTAAAAAAAGTTAATGTCATTGAGACAGGAAAAAAATTACATTAATAAAGAGGAATGCCAAGCAACTATCAAAGAACATGGTGAATATGCAAAATATACACAGACACACACACACACACACACACACACACATATATGCAAGCATATATACATACAACACACACACTTGTGGGTTGATACTCAGTTGATATGTAACTAAAAAGTAAACTGGGAAGGAAAAAGTTTGTATTGTTAAGTATGATATCATTCAACTGGGCAAGTCAGAAGATCTGTCACCTGTTGGTCTGTCTGTCTGTCTGTGTGGTAATTACTTATATTTTGAAAGTAATATAAAAATAAAATTTTAAAGAATAATTTCTGGTTGTGATATTATACAGTTGTTTTTCCAGTCACAATCATTCCAGGATACCAGGTATCAAGTACATGGGTTCTATTTGTATTATTTCTCATATTTTACAAAAAAAAAAAAAAAGGAAGCAAGTTGTGCCAGGTGTGGTGGCTCACATCTTTAATCCCAGCACTCAGGAGGCAGAGGCAAGTAGATCTCTGGAAGTTTGGGGCCAGCCTGGTCTACATAGTGAGTTCCAAGACAGCCAGAGCTATATAGTGAGATCCTGTTTTGAAATAACAACAAAGGAAGGAAGGAAGGAAGGAAGGAAGGAAGGAAGGAAGGAAGGAAGGAAGGAAGGAAGGAAGGAAGGAGCAAGGGAGGGAAGGAGAGAGGGAGAGAGGGAGGGAGAGAGAGAGAGGCCACGAGGAACAAGCCAGCAAGCAGTGCTGCTCCGTGGCCTCTGCTTCCTTCCTGCCTCTAGGTTCTAGCCTTGACGCCTCTCAGTGATGATTCTTGACCTGAGAGTTGTAAGATGCTTTTGGTCATGGTGTTTTATCATAGCAATAGAAACTCTGAGACAGCAATAGATGAGATAGGGGCCGAAACGGTTTTATTTTATAACATCACAATTTATAACATATTGTTCTAAACTCATAATTGTGTTTTAGCTCCTATTAGGGCACAAATCACATAAGGGGAGTTGTAGGTTTAACCTAACCATTTTTACTACAGGCTGAAATAGTTGACCTTTTCATGACCCTGAGAAATTCTAATATCTTTATATTTAATATCTTTATATTAATATCTTTATAATTTTAATATCTTTATATGAAGCTAAACGTTTCACCAACCTCATCAGGGCCTTGTGAGAGTTAACTGAACTAACCTGATAAAGTGGCCAGAATGGTGACCAAGCGCTGGGGAAGGCCTAATACCTATTAACCATTTCATAGCAAAGGAAAAGTATCATGCTGTTTGCCTTTTCTTTTTTATTTTATTCTATGTGTTTTGCCTGCATGTATGTCGGTGCATCACATGCATGCCTGGTGCCTGAGAAGGCCAGAAGAGGGCATCTAATCCTTTAGCAGTGGAGTTACAGATGACTGGGCACTGCCACGGAGTGCTGGAATTGAACCATGTTCATCTGGAAGAGCAACCAGTGCTCCATCAAAGTATCATTTATTTTACATTTGGGACCATCATCTCTTCCTATACCCTATCATCGATCTGTCTGTCCGTCTGTCTGTCCATCCACTTGGATTTTTATTCAACATTAATCACAAATACTATCTGTACTGACTCAAGCACTGTATTTTACAACATCCAAAATGTGCTCTAATTTCAAAGATATTAAAGTGAGAGGCCATATAAACTTGATCCTCATTACTGACAGACTCCACATTTGTGGATTCGCCTGGTCACTGAGATGTACTTGTAACCCCAGACCCATACGTCACTTTCCCAGGCTCCACTGAGTTACTGCGAGGTAACAATAGTCTATCTATCTCCTGGTTTCAATGTCCTTGCTTCCTTTAATCTTCTATTTCATATGATAGCAAATTGTTGTTATCATAGTCCAGGCAGCACTGCGTTTTCTACATTTTTGCAGGTTTTGTAGGTAATTTTCCTGTTTGAAATAACCCACTAAATACAAAACAAAGCTATGATAAAGCCCTCTTAGGAAAATGAATATATTAAAATATGTTCCAACCTAGAATGGTGGTCTTTGATGGCCATGAGCTTAAGGTTAGTAAGTCAGCAATACATATTAAATTTGTTGTCTCTGAATAGATTATATATTGACCAGCTACAAAAATGTCAGGTGACCAGAGGCTCATCACAACCGATTCTGCCTGTATTTTGTATAAAAGAAATGATTCTATATCCTTTAATTCAGTGTTTACAGTGGCTTCATGGAGCAAAATTACATTGAACAATGAAAATCAGTTCTATCTTGGATTTAATCTCACATGTGAGCTTTAACTTAATTAACCTTTATAATTGAATTAAATTAGCTGGCTCTGGCTGAAGTCTACTGATGGCTTCATCCATTGGTCCAACTTAGACATTTACCTGTTGGTCAGCATGGGGACAGTTTCTAGTCTTTCACCTTTACACAGATGTACTGAGCATACACAAATGTGTTTCCCAGAAGGCATACAGTTATTTCTCCAATATTGGCTCTAATGTAATTAACCACCAGACCCAAGTCGAGTTTCCATCCCTTTCAACCAAAAGAATCTCAAACATTTTTACAGAACAGAATAAAAAACTGTACGTCTGTGGAGTCCTATGGCTGAGTGCTGAGTGCCTCTGCACACATCTGGGTCTCATGTCTGCTCACCTTTGCTGTGCTACTAAAGAGGAAGTAGCATTCTGACTTCTCTACTGAGCTGAAGAATTGTGTAAGGCAATTAGCTCCATTCTTCAGAAAGTACTAGGTTTAAGCTCAACCAAGGTTTTTTTTACTCAGAATAAATAAATTTTGTGGAATTATTGTTATTATTTATTTATGTATGTATTTATTACTTATTCATTTTATATCCCTCTCATTGGTCCCTTTCTGGTTGAAATTTTTTTAAGACAATGTCTCATTTAACCCAGATTGCCTAAAAGAAGACTCTGTGTGTGTGTGTGTGTGTGTGTGTGTGTGTGTGTGTGTGTGTGTGTGTGTGTGCACTCATGCTTTTAATCTCAGCGTTTAGAAGATAGAGGCAGACAGATCTGTGACTTATAAGCCAGGTTTATGTAATGAGGTCCTATCTTGAAAGAAAGAAAGAAAGGAAGGAAGGAAGGAAGGAAGAAAGGAAGGAAGGAAGGAAGGAAGGAAGGAAGGAAGGAAGGAAGGAAGGAAGGAGAAATATGGGAAGGAAAGGAAAGAAGAATAAGTAGCTAATTTTTTGAGGTGGGGTTGTTTGTTTTGATTTGTAAAAGAGTTTTGCTATGTAGCCTGGACTGGCCTAGAATTCATCATCCTCCTGCCTCAGCCTCCTGCATGCTAGGACTATAGGTGTACACCACCACAGCCAGTTTGCTTGAGAAATCTGTTTTTTAAAAATGTGTGAATAGCCAGGCAGTGGTGGCGCACGCCTTTAATCCCAGCACTCGGGAGGCAGAGGCAGGTGGATTTCTGAGTTCAAGGCCAGCCTGGTCTACAGAGTGAGTTCCAGGACAGCCAGGGCTACACAGAGAAACCCTGTCTCGAAAAAACAAAAACAAAAACAAAAACAAAAAAAAGTGTGAATAATCAGATGAACATTTTGCTCGGTGTAGCTGACTGAGGGTCTCGTTGGGAACAATCACCAAATATATAAGCCAGCGTCCATGTAGGTTTCCTTCCTCCTTTCACAATAGAGCCTCAAAGGGGTGAAATCAATGTAGACTGTGCCCAGATGCAGGGTGTGCCTTCAGAACACTATTAGGGCCTTAAGCTGTGCCTAAGTGAGAAGGGGCTGTTAGGGTAGGAACAGCTTTGCTCTGGGCTCCAAATGCCATCTAGGCTGATGAAACAGTCGTGATGGGGTTAAGTAAATGCAGCCCCAGCCAAGCTACACTGAGTCATCAGATTTCAGAAGACAGATTTTTACCTTAAGACTTGCAGTTTTCAACCTTGAGAGTCAGTGTTTTCTGCTCCTGGGCAACAAAAACGGATGCCAGGATGTGTAGAGTTTGGTCACCTTGCACACAGGACCTTGATTCACAGACTCTGGTCTTTTCGGTGGGCTCCAGGGTGGCCTGAGATTATGATCTCATGATTTCCCCATGCTCTGGCTGTCCTGGGAAGTCACTAACCACAGGCATAAAACTGCTATTGTGCCCAGGTTCATGGTCATACAGCTAGCCAGAGCCAAATCCAGTATTCTTTCTTACTCAGAGCAGTCTGGATCCAGAGCATAACTATGTCGCTGCATGGGAGTGGCTCCTTCCCCGAGTACATTTGGACACAGCCTGCTGCTCCCACAGGCCCACCTCACTGTTCAGTTGCTTCCTGTAGGTGCCAGTGGCTGTCCCTCCAATATCCTGCCCTTCCGTTCATACACAGTGGCTGCCCTCCCCATGATGGCCCTTCATCATCACTTCCAAACTGTGAGTCATGGCCCTTAGTGGGGGAGTGAAACCAGCAAAAGGACCAGGACTAGCATGTAGACAGACAGACAGACAGACAGACAGATGATAGACTTCAAACCATCACCACTCTGTGCTCGGAGCACGGTCATCACTCTCCCTACACAGCCCTGACCAGCGAACTGCTACTCCTCTTCCCATCTGAGCTGCACACCCTGGTTTAGCTGTAGCTTTGGAGCCAGAACACCTGGCTGCCCTTCACTCTTTCACCTAGAGCTGACTGACCCTGGGCAAGGCAGTTAAGTCTTTAAGTTTTAATTTCTTCCTTGAGTTTTAAGAATACTTATTTCTCATGTTTGTTGTGTGAATAAAATGATTTTACATATGCTAAGAGCCCCAGAGAGCATGAACACACACTCAGGCACACATATGCACACCTTTGAGATAGGTTTCTCTTTTGTAGCTCAGGTTGGCCAGGGACTTCCTATATAGCCTAGGCTAACTATAAACTCTAGATGCTCCTACTTCAGCCCCTTTAAAAACATTATTTATCTTTTTAAAATTATTTATTTATTTCATTTATATGAATACACTGTAGCTGTCTTCAGACACACCAGAAGAGGGCATTCGATCCCATTACAGATGGTTGTGAGCCACCATGTGTTTGCTGGGAATTGAACTCAGGACCTCTGGAAGAGCAGTCAGTGCTCTTAACCGCTGAGCCATCTCTCCATCCACCCCCCATTATTTATCTTTTTATTTTGCCTCTGTGCATGAGTGTTCACTCATGCGCTCTCGCTCTCTCTCTCTCTCACACACACACACACACACACACACACACACACACACACACAGACGCACATGCGCGCGCGCGCCAATGTGTCCTTTGGAGGTCAGGGTAGCATTTCAGGAGTGGATCCTCGTTGTCTACTTCTTCAGTACTGTGATGTGTGTACTTCAGGCTATCTGGCACAGGAGCTTCTTGCCAGTTCTGTAGTCTTGGCTTCTCATCTCACCACTGCCAGCTTTTCCTGTGAGTGTAAGTTGTGGGGATGGATCTCAGGCTATCAGGCTTCCATGTCAACATCTTTACCCTCTGAGCCATCTCCTTGGCCCCTCAACCTCCAGTGTGTAGATTACAGGAGTGTGCTATCAGTCCTAGCCGTATGGATGTATTGATAACAGCAACTGTTAGTGATTAATCTTATTGCTTCACTTTAAAGGCTTTCCTGGAGCCCCCAGGCAGACCCAGGTACTCTTTGGGATGAGCTCCTAGTCCAGACAGCTATCCTGGGGCTATGAAGGACAAACCATGCCCACCACCCATTTTTCTATAAGGAGAACATCTTTCCAACAATCCTGGGGCTCGTGCATGGAGAGGAAGCACTTCGGCTCTGAATCTCGGGAGCTGGTATTTGAACTGCTTGTTTTTCTCTAAGCCTCAGTTTCTATTTTTGTACTCGGGCACCACAAGAATACCTGCCTGGTAATACATTTTAGTATTAAATGGAACAATGTACAGAATGCACCTATGGTCATCAGGGTGCATTTCAATGTTTCAGGAGCAAATGAAGCTTCCAGAACCTGGGATGTCATCTGCAGTTCAGAAAATGCTCATGGCTGTGCCTGGTTGTCAGACTGCACATCAGAAGTAAAGCCAGCTGCCTCACGTGTGCACCCCGAGGGTGTCTGACTGTATCTAGTAATGCACACACAGCTTGTAACACCTGTCTGCACATCCACCAGCCTGTAAAAGCCCCACCCTACAGGTGAGGAAAGGGAGGCTCGAGGAGCCTACTGAGTTCACCCTGTCACACAGCCAGTCACACTGCACAGCCAGTCCTGTCCTAATCCTACACATGGGTCACTTCCCAGGTTTACCCTCATCAGATGAATGGCACCAGCAGAGCCATTTTCCTGTAGAGGCTGTGCTTAGCAAATGGTTCACCTTAAGACAGGAATTTATAATTCCCAGCCTGGGAAAGAGAACAAGAACTTTGGAATCGGCAAAGTTTGCTAACCTGTAAGGCTAGAGCTGGAGAGATGGTTCAGCGGTTAAGAACACTGGCTGCTCTTCCAGAACCAGGGTTCAAATCCCAGCATCCACATGGCAGTTCACAACTGTCTGTAATTTCAGTCTGGGGAATTTGACACCCTCACACAGCCGTACCCGGAGGTCCCATGTAGCCTCCTCCTTGGTTTTCATGAGCATCGGAAGTGCTTAATGAACATTAGTTACTGTGGTGTTCAGCATGTGGTTGATAAAGAGGCCCTGGAGCCTCCTCAACCTTTCAGGAGAGTTGATGAAGCTGCTCAGCAGAGCCTGGCAATGCATGCACGGCCTGGAGCTCAGCTGCACTTCAGCAGAGTGGATGAGAGGAGTCCCAGGGGATTCATTTCTCAGGCCGCACAAAGGAATGAGATAATACCAGTGGTTTTTTTTTAAAGCTTCCAGATTAAACAAAGATGATGGGGGGCAGGGGGTTCAAATGATCTTTTAAATTTGCTGCCTGCCTAAAGCACACAGAGAAAGAAGGTTCTCTGAGCCCAAGTCCACATTCGGTCAGAGGGGGGTCATTCATGTAGGATAGCTCTTCTGCCTTATCCTATTATCTTTCCATTTGCTGATGAATGCAGAGTGCTTATAAAAGGCATTCCTCCATTAAAACCATTCAATACACATGAAGAAGCTGTCAAGAGGGTTACAGAACTGATTTCTTTTTTTAATATTTCCAGGAAAGGGGGAACATAAATTCTGCTGAAGTCATTTAAAGTCATAAACCTTTAAAATGTTTGCAGTGTGTTCTACTGATTGAGTTTTCCAATTGACTTAGGCCACGGTGCACCACAGTAATGCAGCCTCTCTGAGGCACCAGGGAAATGGCGCCTCTGAATGGGTTCCAATTGACATTGCTCAGAAAAAGGACATTTTTCTTTCATGGCATTGATTTCTTAAGTAAATCATTTGACTCTGGAGTCAAGAGAAAATGGAGTCTTTGCTTAAGTTAGTTTTTGCAAGGTTTGCAAGGGTTTGTTGTTGTTGTTGTTGTTTTAACAATACATCAAAAGTGCACACTAGGGTTGGGGACGTAGCCCAGTCAGGAGAGCACCTGTTCAGCATGATGGGCCTCTGGGCTTCGTGCTCATCGTGGTGGTACATGCCTGTAATCCTGGCGTGTGGGAGGTAGAAGTAACAAAGTAATAATAATAACAATAATAATAAAATTAAAGGTCATTCCCCACTACAGAGAGAGTTTGAAAACAATCTGGATTATTGAGACTTTGTGTCAAAAGAATTAAAAGAATGAAGCTGGTCAGTGGTGGCACACCCCTTTAATCCCAGCAATCCAGAGGCAAAGGCAGGCAGATCTTTGTGAGTTTGAGGCCAGCCTGGTCTACAGAGTGAGTTCCAAGACAGTCAGGGCTACACAAAGAAACCATGTCTTTTTTAAAAAATTAAATGTTTTTTTAATTTTGGGGAGATGTCCTCTGAGAAGCTCCACCCAGCAGCTGACTCAGACAGATACAGATACCCACAGCCAAACAGTGGGTGGAGCTTGGTGACTATTATGGAAGAACAAGAGGAAGGGATTTTGGCCTCTAAAGGGATAGGAACTCCACAGGAAGACCAGCAGAGTCATCTAACTCGGATCCTTGGGGCTCTCTGAGACTGAACCACCAACCAAAGAACACACACGGGCTGGACCTAGGCCTCCCCACACATACACAGAAGATGTGCACCCAGGTCTTCATGTGGGTCCTGAACAACTGGAGCCGGGGCTATCCCAAAAGATATTGCCTGTCTGTGGGATATATTCTTCTAGCTGGGCTGCCTTGTCTGGCCTCAGTGGGAGAGGACATGCCTAGCTTCACAGAAAGTTGATGTACTAGGATGGGGGGGATACCCAGGAGGGCTCCCATGTGCTTAGAAGAGAAGGGGAGGGGGAATATGGGTAGGATTGTGGGAGGGAGTAACCAGGAGGGAAACAACAAGTGGGATATAAAGTGAATAAGTAATAATAATAATAATTTTAAAATGTTTTTAAGTGCATCTTGTTTTCCCACTCTTAAGCACTACATCACAAGGTTTACAGTTTCTCATATTCTAAGAACTGGCCTTCAAAGTCCTCACCATCCTTGCTATGTATTGAGCCTCTGTCAGTTAATAAGCATCCACTGCTCACACCATCATGCAGCAGAAATGCCCTGGTCTCCCACACACATGGGGAAGCTACTCTGATTTCTGTCTTCTGCTCCTACTCCTACTCCAACTTGCAAGTTCCAATTTTTGGAATGCCAATGTGTCAGCTGAACATGTTGGAGGAAACCTTTATTCTGTCCTTACTCATTCTGCTCTTTTCGTTTCAATACCCTTTGGAGCTGTCAAGTAAAGGGACCTGTCACCAAGCCTGATGATCTGAGTTTAAATTCCCATGACCCATATGGTAGAGAGACCAACTCCTGCACATAGTCCTCAAACTTCCATACATAAGCTGTGGCATGCATGTGCCTACAAACACACACACACACACACACACACACACACACACACACACACACACACACACACACACCTTTTCCTCTAGGAAAGTCTTTATATCTCATGGCTGAGATTAGACCCTCCTCTATCACACTGTTAACAATTAAGGCTACTTTTGTATTTGTGTAATTATATGTTTAATATATGTGTAATCCTCCAAAGAATGGTGCACCTCTCTTTGCCCATGGACCTGAGCACAGAATGAAGGCCTTAAAGACAAATGAACCACAGAGGTACAGGACTTACTGCACAACTTGTTCTGGAACACCGAAGTCAAGGATTCAATCTGGCTGAAATTGGCCACCAGGAAGACATGGTCCTTGTGGGGTTCACTCCCGATGGCCTTTAGCGTATTCAGGTCCACCTGACCCACACCAATGGCAAAGATCAGGATGCCTGTGTTCCGGGCCTTGGAGGCCACCTCAGCCACCGAGTCCTGAGGCCTCCCATCAGTCACAATCATTATGACCCGGGGCACATTCTCCCGCAAGGGCCGGGCCCCCTCTGCTTCTGAGAAGGCAATGTTGAGGGCATATTGGATGGCCAGCCCTGTCATGGTGCCTGTGGATAGATGCCTCATTCTCTTGACAGCCCTCTCCACCTCAGACTTCCTCTTAAAGGTCTTCAGGGAGAACTCGTTCTTGACTGTGCTGCCATATTGGAGTAGACCTACTCGGGTAACATCAGGACCAACATCCAAGAACTGCAGTATATCCAGAATGAACTCCTTGACCTTTGCATAGTCATGGGTGTTGACACTTCGGGAGCTGTCAATGATGAACACCAGATCTGCCCGTTTATTCTCACAGGAACTCTCTGGGGAAAGAGCAGAGGTCACAAGTATCAGAGGAAGGGGTGTCCAGATTTGCTCTTCTGTTGCTATAATAAAATACTGGCCCAGGCCAAGTGGTGGTGGTGGATGACTTTAATACCAGCAGAGACAGGCAGATCTCTGTAAGTTCAAGGCCAGTTTGGCCTACTGAGCTAGTTCCAGGACTAGCCAAGGTTACACAAAGAAACCCTGATTCAAAAAACCAAACCAAACTAAACCAAACCACCAAAACAAAACACTGGCCCCAAAGTAACATGGGTAAAGGGTCAGCTCTAGCCAGCTCTTGAGTGAGGAGAGTGGCAAGCATGGCAAGTGTGGCCAGCGAGACAAGTATGGTGACTGAGCGCAGCCGGCATGGTGCTGGAAGACTCCACCCTTCTTCCTCACTTCCTCTGCCTTGCTAAAAGCTCTTAGATTACACCCCTGAAGCTAGCTCCCAAGGCTTATTCCTTTATTTGGTCCTCTTCCTGAGGCTGACTACTAAGGTCCAGCTACCAAAGTATTGAAGTCCAGCAATCAAAAGCCTTCTCTGGCTACCTAGTTGCTCATCTAACATGGGTGTTTCCCCTTGTTAGGGGAAAACTGCCATTTTCCTAAGTGCCACATCTGTATCTTTACCCAGAAGCAGTCCTCTGTCCCACTCCGGGACAAATGCCTTTTCCAGCTCTCCCCTGCCCCCTTCTCCCCTCTCCCTTGTTCCCTTCCCCTTCTCCCTCACCCCCTATCTCCTGTCTTTGTCTCTTATCTCTGCCCTATGTCCCTCTGGGCAAAGAAATCTCCTTTGTCTAGAGAACTTGGTCTTGGGGTCCTGAGCTGATACATTTTCTTTCCATGGAGAAGGGTTTATTGGCTTGCAGGTTATAGTTCAACATCAAGGAAAGTCACGACAGAGACTGTGGAGAAGCACTACCTATTGGTTTGCCTCTCCTGCCTTTCTCGGCTACTTTTCTTACATAGCTTGGGCTGTATTGCCCAAGGACCCCCACAGTGGGCTGGGTCTTTCTACATCATTAGCATTGAAAACCCATGTCCCCACAGACATGTCTACAGGCCAGTCTGATGGAGCCAACTTCTTGGTTGGGTTTCTCTCTCCTAGGTATGTGTAAGCTTTTGCCAAGCTGAGCAAAAATAATGATAAGAGGTAAGGACTCAATTTGAATTGTCTCTTGTGGGAAACCTTGATACCCAGGGACACCTCTCGAACCTCCAAAATTCAGATTTATTCTTATCCAGGAAAGTTCTCAGGCATGTGTATAGTAGATGATCCTGACCCTACACAGAGTTTCTTTTTGCAAGATAAATCAAAGTCACCAATGCAGTTTCAGTCGAACGCTTTATCAGAGTCAAATGTATTTTATTATTTGTGGCATGGTATGTAAGTTTGACTGGCACTACAGAGAACACTAAAGATGCTTAAGAGGGTCCAAAATCAAATGGCTTGCAATCTATCTTGGAAGATGGAGCTAAGAGGATAGAAAATGAATACCAAGCATTAAACTGATTTTTAACAACAGACTTTAAGAGAACTGCAGCAGGGCAGGAGCGATGGCTCAGCAGTGAAGAATACTGGCTGTTCTTGCACAAGACCTGGGTTTAGTTCCCATCGTGGCTAGCAACTGTTTGTCATTCTAGTACTATGGGAATGTGACAGCCTTTTCTGGTCTCCAAGGGCCAATGCATGCACAAGAGTCACAGACATACATGCAGTCAAAACACAGAATAAAAATAAATACATTTTTTTCGAAGAGGGAGGGGGAGGGAGACAGTGAGGGAGAGTTCACTCAGAGGCTGAGGTCAAAGAGATGAGACCTGAGCTGCCTTGTGAATACAGAACATTTGGCTTGAAAGAATATATGGAGAGTGGCTCGTGAACAAAGTCCTAGACAGGATAAATGTGTTGGAAAACTAAGTAAGAGGCTCTGGAACATGGAGAACGCTAGGAACTACTGGGTGGGATTAGCTGAGAATATTCTGAAGCTAACTATAAAAAACTTCAAGTTAGACTCAGAAATCTGTACACAGGTCACAGATGGCATGGTGTCTTAGCACCATATTACATAACTTCTCTTGTAGGGAAGTTGCATGATTGCAATCAACTGAATCGGAGTTTGCAGATGCGTGCAGCTCAGTGGCAGAACACGTGCCTGGTATTTATGAGACCCTGAGCTAAATCTTCAGCACAGGAAAAAAAAAGTCAACTGAGTTTGAGTCTTGCAGAGGTTCCAGACAGATAATCCATTCCACTGTTGGAATTTCTGAGGGATGAAGGTGACAACCTGCTCCTGTTTGAATGGAGCTTGAGAGCATTCCTCAGAGGGCCACATGGCCAGATTCAATCCCTATAGTGAAGCTTGAGGAGAATAGAAGCTTAATGTAGCTACGGCATCCAGAGGTTGGGCCCTTGCTAGCAATCAGGACTGAACGGAGCAGAGCCTCTGTTGCTGAGTTCTGGTGACTTTTTAAGAAGAGAGACAGAGACCAGAAGAGACAATCTACACATACACTCCTTTATCACACGATTTCTTCCTTATGCCTCCCCGGGTACCTAACAGCCAAGTCATTACCACAGATGGCCTTCCAGCTTGACACAGAATATTGAGTCAAAAACACCCACTCTCTCTCTATTTTATGCACATGCGTGTGTTTGGGTTTGCATATGTATGTTTGTGGGTGTGGAGGCTGGGGTCTAGGTCCTTCTCTATTGCTCTCTACCTTTTTTGATGCAGGTCTCTCCCTCAGCCAATTGAATAGACTGGCTGGCCAGCCAGCTCCTGGGATCCACTTATCTCCCTTGCTGCCCACAGTAAGGTTACAGACATGTGCAGCCATGCCCAGCTTTTGGTGTGGGCGCTGGAAGTCCAAACAGCTTCTTATACATTCACAGCAAGCTTTTGCCCAATTGAGTCATCTCCCGGCCCCACACTTTCTTAATAAAATCACCTAGATACACCTATTTCCTTAGCTCAGAAGAAAACACGCCAATACACTGCCTTGAGGCAGAGTAGTCCTCCCCTTCCCCCTTCCCTAGCCATTCCTTGGACTTTGCAACTCAAGCAAGATTTGAAAGGGATTAGAAAAAAGATCCCAAGTCCTTGCCCTAATCCCAGCTACCACAGCTGCAAGAACAAGACCAAAGCCAAAGATGAAGCAGTGACGCCAGTCATTAGGATGGGAAGTGGAAAAGGTCTGGGAAGCCAGCCTGCCCAGGCCAGCGTGCCAGGGAGTGAGCTGTCATGCAGAGCTGGCACACATACCTCTCCACTGCAGCCATACAAGCCCAACAGTCAGAGAAGCGGGGGGTGCCCTCAGTACCAGTAGCCTGGCAGGAAGCCACGTATAACATATTCCTCTATAACACCCAAATCCAATCCTGAGACCTAGGTACATATAAGGAGGGTGTCTCAAGACAGAGTCCCCTGCATTCACAAGATGTTCTAAAGTCTTCTTTTCAGAATGATTTAATCATAGGTACCTAAATTCATCCTCAGAGCAAACTACTGAGAAAAGTGCTAAAATTGTGCCCACTGCATAGATGAGAAAATGGAGGTGCTGAAGAGTTTATGAGTCTTTCATAATTCAGGAAAAGAGGAAACATACAGAGATAACACTAATTCCCGAGGGGCAGCTATGAGCAAGGGGCCGACAGGTAATAGCTGTAAAAGCAAGCAAGCACGTTGACTCTCCTCTGCCTACCCTCCTCTGCCAAGTTCCTTCTCCTTCCTTAGCTGTCATACTCAGTTCGAGGATGGGGAGGAGCAGGACTAGAGCGGTTCAGCTGGCACTAGACATAGACACCCGCATCCACACACGCCTAAAAACGGCAAGGGAAATAAAAGCCAGGTAAGCCCTGAGCCCCAAAGACATGAGGGGCATGGTCTAGCATTGGGCCCAAGGCTGGAGCTAGACACTGTCAGGATGGGCCTGGTCAGCTCCCCTCCAGAAGCCACATCTGCCTACCTCTTCTAAGTCTGAACTTATTTCTGGGATAATGGTCCAGTGGTCTCTACTTGCTGAGGAGATCGGAGAATCTGATTGATCTCACAATACAAAGATTTTAATGATTCAAAGGAAGGAAACCCCACAAAGGACTAAAGCACTGAAAGCTCTCCTCTCCTAGAGACTTTGGCAGCAAGGACTTTTGCGCGAACTGAGATTTTTTATTGTGCGTCTTACCCATCCGCATCCCACTGAGCGTCACAATCTGAAGAAAATCCTGGAAGGTCCATGCGCAGTTGTGTGCTAATCTGAATTAGTTCCCTTCAAAACAAATGGGTAGTTTCCTCAGTGCCTGGGACACAACAAAATATCACAAGGCCTCAAAAACGTGGTTAAGAAGTTCCACGAGAGTGGTAGCTCTGAGCTGAAAGCAAATTGTAGCAGTCTACCCTTAAGAACTCAGACCAGCTCAGTGTGTCCCTAGAAGGCTAGCTCGGTGGTTCTCAAGCCTAGTATGCGCCTGGCTCCCTGCAGCATTTTTTTTAATTTAAATAAAATTTATTCACTGAATAAGTATTAAAATAATAATAGTCACTCCCTTAGTAGAAACAATGAGAAAAATAAGGTAACTTTTTTTTAATTATTTTTTTCATGTATGTGAGTACACTGTCACTCTCTTCAGACATACCAGAAGTCCCTGCAGCATTTGTTAAAAGTCAAAGCAATGAGCTGCATCCATAGAGCTGCTGGACTCTGAGTTTGGAGAGACAGATGAAAACTTGCCTTCCTAACACGTTGAATCGCAATGTTGATGTTCCTGGTCCAGGGATCACAGTCTGAGAATGCTAGAAAGTAAGTCTGGAAATAAAAATAATTCTGTATGTCCTGACCTCACTGCCACACTGTGAGCTCCGTAAGGTGGGACTCTGACGTGTGTGTTTGTGCATGTGTCTGTGTGTGCATGCATGTGTCTGTGTGAATGTGTGTGTGCGTGTGTGTGCATGCATGTGCCTGTGTGTGTGCACATATATGTGTGTGAAGGCATGCATGTGTCTGTGTGTGCATGCATATGTCTGTGTGTGTGCACATATATGTGTGTGTAGGCATGCATGTGTCTGTGTGTAGGCATGCATATGTCTGTGTGAATGTGTGTGTGCGTGTGTGTGCGTGTGTATGTGGTGGAAATACAGTGAGTACTCCACCACATCAACATCTATAGAATTAAGTGAAATTTCAGAGAGTAAATAAGGCTTCTAGGGAAGAAACTGAGTCAGGGCAATCAGGTGAAGGAAGCAGCGACAGCCTTAAAGCCAGAGAGTTCATGGATGCCTCCTGTTGGTATGGCATAGCTTTAGTTCCTGCACTTATATACCGCATCGTCAGGACTGAATTCTCAGTTCATGGACTCCAGATAATGAAATTAAGCCAAAGGATCCCATGCAGAGGCAAGTCACCCACTTTACAGAACAGCAAGCTGAGGCTTACAAAAATGGCCTCCTGCTGTGTTGAGGCTTATTATAGTCAGACTGGGATGATAACGGTAGCTTTGCTGTCATTTCAAGGTCCTCGTAACATATCCTCCATGCAGCTAACACAGTGATATGAGCTTTGCAAATGCTGTGAAAATCCTGTAGTTTCTCCACAATGGCCAGCTGAGAGAAGTTTCCAGAAAAATGGACTCTCCTATGAATGATCCCCTCATCATAATTACTGGTGCTGAGAAAGGACGCTCCTTCTCCTCAGCCTGGGGAAAGAACACACAATGATCTTCCTCTTGGCTCCTCATGACAGGACTTTCAGCGGCACTTGGATGAGAATTTGTGAGCACATAATAAAATGTCATTCCTCTCGCCATTAAGCAATGATCTGGACTCTGTCAACTGGACTCAAAGTCCTGGCATTGAGAAAATAGTCTCTTGCCCTTCCAGAGAAGGAGACTCTGGGCCAGGAGATTTTAAGAACATTTCTGCCCTGCTGGGTGACAGTGTGCAATCTCACAACTATTTCCTCTCCTTGGGCTGAGATTTGTCACTGCTGGCACTGGCTAAGGTCAACCACACGTATGTGGTTGCAGCACGGCAAACATTTGGTGCCATTTGCCTGGGGAAATCAGGGTATTTTGGAATGGGGAAGGATGTGAGTCTCTAATGAGGGTAAAATAACTTCATCTGAAGGGGACTCAGGGATTCTCAGGGAAAGAGCAATAAAGTCTGATGATCTCAATACAAGTACAACCTCTGTCAGTTTCTGTCTCAATAGCCCTGAGCATCTCTGTAAGTTCTTTGACCCTCAGTCTCTTGTGAATGTGTGTGCACGTGTGTGTGTGTGTGTGTGTGTGTGTGTGTGTGTATGTGCGTGCTTTTATTTTGGACAATCTTGGCTTTATTCCTCAGCACCATCTACCTTCATGTTTGTGCTTTGTTTTGAGATGGGGCCTCTCTCACAAAGTAAGCTACGCTTGTCAGCCAGTAAGCCCTGAGGATTTACCTACCTCTGCTACCCCAGCAGAGGTACTACTAGACTGAAAGTGCATGACACTGTGACCAGTTTTTTGTTTGTTTGTTTGCTTGAAGTTTCTAGGGATGGAGCCCTCTTCCCAGCCCAATCACTTTCTTCTGTAAAATAGGACAAGAAACCCTCAAAAAACTTGTAAGATTCAAAGAGAATATTGCAGTAACTTGTAGATCATATTGAGCTGCCCAACCTTGTTTGGAATGTTTTCCATATGCTGGCGTATTTATTCCTTAGTCACCTTAGGAACTGGGTAGTTTTTGTTTCCACATTACAGATGAGGACATGGCTCTAGAGACCTGCTTACAGTCTCCTTCCTGTCTAGGAAGCAGACATGTTGGGTTGAACCCTCTGTCTGACTGTGCAAGTGTGAGGAACCAAGGCTCACACTCTCACAGCCAAGCTGTGCTCACCCCATCCTCTTCACACTCCAGTCCCAGAATCCTCAAGGTCCCCCAGGACTGTGTCTGTTCTCGGGGGTCAGCTCTTTCCTTTTCTGGAGTGCAGGCCGAGCAACATAGCCTAAACTTGCCTGCACCTCACCAAACGCTTTTCCTTTGCTGAATACTTATTTAACTTAACCAAATGATAAAAACAAACCCTGGCCTTCATCATAACAGGAGCCTGGGACTTTAGTTAACTCACATCCACACTCACTTGACAAGGCTTGCTGAGGCTCAGCAGGTGTGAGATCTGAGAAGACTGAAGGAGGAGACACTGAGATAGAAAGACAGACCGCTGGTCTTGCAGTGACTGTGGGGACTAAAAGGATAGGAGGAATGCAGTCAGGACTAGAGACAAATGCTAAGAGAGTGGACCGCAGAGACCAGAGGCTTCCTATCACTCCCTAGCAAAGCTCCACAAGCAGATGACTTGTGGGCACTAAGAGAACTGAAGAGTTTAATGATACAAGTGGAAAAAAAACAAGGTTATTTATAGTTTCTGGGGTTAATAGCTCTGACTGTGTTAAAAACTAAAGAGTGATCTTAAACAGCCCAAAGGCTGACTTGAAGAAAGAGGGCAGTGATGTGTGAGACCAGTGAACACATTTGAGAGTTCCACTGCAGCTACTCCAGCCTGGGGAAGGTTGGCAAAAGCTGTATGGAACAGGGTTATCCGGTGGACCAGGAGGGGACAAAGATTGACAGCATTAAATCTGGGAGGCCAGGCAACTGGGAAAGTGAAGGGTGAAGGAGACAGCAAGATCAATGGATGCAAAGTCCAGATAAGACCTTAGCATTACTGAAGTGTAGGCGTGAGCCTGGGAGTGCAGTTATGGGGTGGAGATAAGAGAAGCTAAAGGCTGAGCTCAGGATAGTGTGTGAATACTGAGCTCATCAACATCATGGCAAGATAATGCTGGAGACAGGGATGGTGAGCTAACTGCTACAACTGCTCCTGTCATAGCGTTAACCAGTGGGACCTGGACATGATTTAAAATGTGACTAGAGCATTATAGAGAAACAGAGAGAAAAAAAAGACCTCATAAGATTTTCTATGGAACAAGGAGAGGTGGCAGTGGGGCATGGGAGTGCCTAGAGCAAAGACCATCATTGCAAATAATGCTGTGATAGTCCCCACCCATGCTACAAGCACATACCACATGTGATTCTGTCTCTGTGTGCCACGAGACTGTGATTGCCTTGCAGGGCTTACAGATGGTAAAAAGAATATTTCAGAAATAACTTGACTCATCTTTGGCTTTTGTCCCCAGTGTCATTTGACCTGTAATTCCCACATATTTAGGCACTTTAACAGAGTGCCTGGACCCTGGCCAAGTCTGGAAGACCTGTAATCAACTCTTGTTTCTCCAGCTCCCTAGTTAGTCAGAAGCCAGCTGCTGCATTACCTCACACTAGACAGACACTGTACAAAGCTGACGAGCAACAGCTTTCTCTGACCCTACCACTTCCATTCACATCTTCCAAATGTACTGCTGGGAAGAGCCTGAACCCCGACTTAGTGTCTCAGGACAACACCCTCCGCTGCATACTGGGAGCAGGACATCTCTTGGACTCATTGACAAAGCCTTTCTTCCTCTGTAATACGTTCCAAATATTTCTCCAAGACACACTGTTGGGAGGAATCCTGAATTAATGAAGAAACAGATCGCAGTCATGAGGTATTTCTAGAATAATGAGTCAAAACTAATATGATGAAACCTAATAGAAGTTACATGGGGTTCAAATATCAATTTATGAACCCCAAGGAGAGGGACTTCTGATTGACAGCTGGTAACAGATTAAAATCAGGACCAGAATGGCAGGCAAATCTACACCACAGCCTCTATTCACAGCCCCAGCTCCTTGGCTTTAAAGTCAAATTTTAGCTACAGGATTCTCATCAACACCACACATTAAGCTCTCCCAACCAGGAGTTTGTGCAAGGACACCAGTGTGCCAACACTTCATTCGACTCCTCCTAATATTAGTATTTTAACTATCTTATCAATGGCCCTCCTGGCCTCTCCTAACTCAAGGGACCTCAGTCTTTTTCTCTTCATAGCAGAACTTTCCATGAATGAGTACTGGGGACATTTTGATCTGAGTCACAGCAGTTGGTCTGACACCTATGAACTGCCCAGGACAATGAAGCCTCAGGGAGTGGTTACCAAAGCCACCATCCCAGGGTCACTGACAGTAAGGTCATTATGTTTGTACCATCCCAAGGTCACTGACGTGTGCAGGAGGCTCTCTGCCCCCTATTCCACTCTGATATTGATGCCCTAAGCCGTGGGGTCTCCTGTTTTGAACACCTCTTCTAGTGGACCTCCATTGACCTAAATGACCCTCTCTCATATCCCATGTTTACCTCTAGCTAAAACCCTCTCTCCATGTTTCATGCATGAAGCTATTTAGGCACATGCACCATCTTCTATGAATCCTGGGACTCAGCAAAGTACCACATAGTTGGATGCTCTTATCTGAATCTTTGCTTATTCCCTTTGGTGCGCACACATAGGTGTAAGGAGTGGAAAGGAAGCAAAAAAAGAAGCGTAGGTAGCCCTCCATGAGCTTGGATGGATGGAAAAGCTGATCTGGAGGTTCAGTGAGGGACAGCCATGACAGAGATCCCTATTGGTCTGGTGATGTCAGAAAGACTTGGCAAATGTATTCAAAATGCTGAGTCCTAAAGTTAATGAATCAGATCCTGTACAGGCGAGAAGTCAGCACTCATTCCAGGTGGTTCTTGGGCACAAGCCTGAGAACTCTGTCTCTAGAGACAGGTGGTCATAGGAGGCCGTCTGCCAAGAGCCTAGAAGAGCATTCCATGCCTGTGTCTCCATTACCAGGAGTGGTCTTAGAAATACTCTGACACTGTCTCCTGGATTCCCTCATGTCTCCTGGTGCAAATATTGTTCCGTTGCTGAATCATGTATGTGACAGCTATGCCATAGTTTCCAGTTCAGTTCAGACAGTGAAGAAGGCAGGCCCACTATTACACAGGAAGGAATGAGAAGGAAGAGAGGACAGATGAGACTTAATGGTTCTCTAGCAAGTCTGTGGACATGGGGCTGATGGGAAACGGTGGGAAGAAATTGAAAACCCATCAGCCTGACTCTACTCTTTGCATTTCCAACCACTGTTGCACTGCAGTAGGTAACTTAGCATGTAGTTTCCTTTCAACAGAAAAACACCCCACAGACAAGGTACCTTACCCTTCTATCAGCAGATAGCATGCTAACTGGTACCTGAGACTGGGAGGAGAATTAGATGATAAAATACAACCAGCATCACAAAATTTACCTGCTGTGCATCCCAGGGTAAGTAATGACACATGCTGTGTAGTATCATCCCATAAACATGACATTTGCTGGCCCAAAAGCCCCACAAATCAGACTACACTTTGACACAGAGCTGGTCTGCATTCATCCTCATTGCATGACAGCCTAGCTCAGATGTATAAATAGAAGGTGGTGAACTGAATCCATCATAGGCAAAAGAGAGTGCCTGGTGCTGTGGGGACGTTGGCATTCTAAGATGTGCCAGGTAATTGGATGCACTTATCTGAGCCTAAGAAGACTCCAAGTGCTCACTGATGCAAGTAAGCATACCGGTGACCACAGAGCAAGGCAAAGTGAGATGAGCTACCATCCAAGCCACATCATATATGCTTTACAAGAAGATCCTATGCCAATCACAGTCCCCAGAGATCTGACATCTCACTGAAAGACTCAGAGAATATTTCAAGAATCCAGTTCAAATACAAGCACACACAATCTCTAGTTCTGGCCCACCACTGAGAATAAAAGTCACATACGTCAAGACAAGACAATGGCCATGGCTTATGGCCATCCTTCCACAGCCCAAGTGGAATGCCTGGTAAAAATAAAGGGAATATGACTGAAGAGAGGGAAAATACTGCCAGACATTCAGGTTTTCTTCTCTCTGTGCAAAGAGCATCTTGCTGAGTAAAAAGCAGCTGACACCATTGAACTTACTTGGATCATGGCTTTGCTCAGGAACACCCAAAACACTGTCTGAATGTCATCCTGTATGTTCTTTTTAATACATGCCAATAGAACCCAAGATCAAAGGCAGACGCTGAAGCTTTGGGGTTGCCAGGTTTGCTCTGTGTGCACTCTAACCCAGAAGGAAATAATACAGAACAAATGTACTGTGAGAAACCCCAATGGACAAATTCTTCCCAACCTGGAGACATACATAGGCAGCGTCCTTGCAAAAATATACTTGTTTCTTTTTCTGTTGTTTTACCAAGTTTTTAATTAGTGATCATCTTTGCATAGCAATACTGCTTAATAAGTAGAGTCACAGGCCAGGAACCCCCTGAGGGATCCCAGTGACACCATCTCAAATGTCAGTTGTTCCCATTGACTGTCATAAATTTCTTTAGGAACACAGTTCTCTAAGGCCCTCAGGGAGCATGCACCAAGGAGCCAGAAAAAGGGAAAGGAAAAAAAGTGCCACATCACACCAGACTCCTTTGGTAAGTATTACAGGAGCTGAGAGGAGGCATCATATGAACTTCAACAACTGTGGCTTCCAGAACCCTGGACGGGCTTCATTACAAGTGAGCCAAAGAAAAGGCTGTCCCAGTTTAGCCCTGGAGAAAAAGTTTCCAATGAATTGAAATTTCCTTGCAAGGTAAAGCAGTTTGCTCCACCCTCACTAAGAAATGCATAACAGGTCCTCTCAGAGTTTACTGCACAAACTTTCCTGTAATTGATTAAGAGAGTATAAACAAACACATACATAGTCTTTTAGATCCTTTAAAAAAAATAAAAGAAGCTGACAGAATAAAAACAGGAAAAAAACCCTTAATATTATTATCAAACACTATGGGCATTTTTTTCTTTCTCAAATTAAGAAATAGCACTATCTTCCATTAGAGCCCACAGATCTGTGCATGTGTGTGCACGTGTACACACACACACACACACACACACACACACACACACACACACACACACACTTTCTAATATGAAACTGTATGCAAAGCACTTCCTGGGAAACAGCTATGTGACTTCCACTCTCTAGTGAGCATCAGATAGCAGAACCAGTTGTCTAAAGCAAATGGCACCGACCCACAGGGGCACTTAAACTTAAAAACTTGAGCAGTGGCCTCATCTGCTTTCTAAGAGTTCAACAAATGGGAACCAGGAGCAGGGCAGAGAGACTTGTGAACAGCAATACAGGACAGCTAAGCTCTTAGAGCCAGGAGGAGAAAGAGGCCCTATATGTTCAGCTTCATGGCATGGGGTCCTGTTGTCTTTTCCCCAGAGTAAAGAAAGATAAGTTATATGACAGGGAACATATCTCTGAATGCTGTGTCTCTGGACCAGCAAGAGAGACACTTTCAAGTGTACAAACATAGGCAATCTTGTACCAGGTTCTAAAGACACCAAAAAAAAAAAAAACAATGATAGATTGGGTTAGGCCAGGGATTGAGTAGACTTTAGGGCAGTATGAGCACAGGCTCAGAGCCAGACCAGAGTGTAGTACCCAAGTATACAAGGAACTGAACTGAAAGAGGGTGGTAAGGCAGGATCCTAAAGAGGCAGGGTAGCAGGGCTGTCTGGGGCCACATGTCGTCACTACTAAGGAGCTTAAGTGCAGCTATAGAAAAGTGTGTGTGTGTGTGTGTGTGTGTGTGTGTGTGTGTGTGTGTGTGTATGTGTATGTGTGTGTGTGTATTCATCCTCCATTCAGACACACACTCAGCCCAGACTTCTTCATGTCTGGTCCAACCCAGTCTCACCAGGCCTGTCCGCAACCTGCTACTACCTGTGTGTTCCTTCATTTAGGTCCTCAACAAGGTCTCAGGTATAAATTCTCAGCTCCCTATTGATAAGCCTAAAACAAAAACCCAGAGAAATTCTTTTAAATTCCTTTGATTTTAGGAGTTGCATATCTGCCACGAGAATAAGTCTACCTTATGCTTAGGTAGTTGAAGGAGAAAGTTCAGGCTTTTCAACTTATCTTATACCTAGTTCCAAATTTCAAAAGCAATACTGAGTGAACATAAATTCATAAATACCACCTCTCCCCCCAGTCTTCAAGTACTACAGAAGTTTAAAGGGAAAAACTACAATTACCAGACTCCATTGCAGCTAGAGTTTGGGATAAGAATGAGCTAAACTCCTATTAGACACTGTCACAAAGAGTGATGAGACATAGAGGCTATCTCGCTAACACTGTAGAAGACAGAGCACTACAGCCACAGACTTGGTGTTCCAGTGTCAGCTCACTGGCATCCCGGTAGATTACAGCGACAGTAGTATCCATCAGCAGCGTCCTGGTGGATCATGGTGACAGTAGTATCCAGGGATGCATGTTAGTGTAGTGAACTGCACACCCCCTTCCTCCTACTGCCATGTAAGCACTCAGCTTCCTACATTGACTCTCTTTATGCTTAGTACCTAGTACAGTCTGCTTTCCTGAACTGGCTCTCATGGCTTTCTCAATAGTTACCCCTCTGCTTAATGCCTTGTACGTCCTCAGAATATTCCAGATGGAGGCTCCAATCTGTCAGGGTAGGATAATTCAAG
>CM052718.1:61760204-61778278 GCA_028551405.1 Uromys caudimaculatus
CCCCCCCCCCCCCCCCCCCCCCCCCCCCCCCCCCCCCCCCCCCCCCCCCCCCCCCCCCCCAAGAAAGGAAGAAAATGTGTCCTCTTTCCACTTTGGTTTAATGCTTTGTTTCCGCCACTGCTACTTAACTTGGCTTCAGTTTCAACTCCCTAGACACATGGGGACAGTAATTACTCAAAAGGAAGCTATTAGGCAAGCAATTTGTTTCCTTGCTGCTCACAGCACTTTAGCAAATGTTCTGTCTCCAGCTGCTGCCTTCAACTTCTTCGAGATTGCCACCCATGTTAGGGTTGCCATTGAAGGCAGAAATAACATGCTGGGAATCCATACCACACAGATTCCGTGCCTTTGGTCTTACAAAAAGCCTTTCTAGTAGGTGATCATCAACATGCAGCCTGATTATAATAAATACGATAACAAGCTAATGAGCTGAAATGGCGTTTCTTCAAGGCCCAGAATCATCAGGCACTTGGGACTTAAACATTTTAAAACTAAAAAGGGCACTTTAAAGGCTAGATTCAATGTTTTTATTTTTCCAGTGAAGAAGCCCATGCTGTGTTAAGACTTCTGACTCCTAGTCTGCCTCTGCCTCCAAACCATACTTCTCCACCAGTGACAAGTAGATAGGTCTCTGTGATCTTCAGTTTTCTTTTCTACAAGATTCGGACAATAAGATGGGGCTGTCATGAGGACTGAATGAGAGAATGTGTATTGAGGACAGTACTGCACACAGACGGAGAATCATGATAATTTGCTATTGTTTTTAGTATTCCCACCTAGGAACACACTAAGGTCTGTGGTAGCAATGTATGGAGAAGGCAGTCACCCTAAAAGTCCAGAGATCTGCATACTAGGCCTAGTGAGAGGACACTAACCACATATATTTACTTTATCATTTTCTATTCCTCTCTTGGGAAATAAGTGTTGGAAGAAATGGTATGTCTTCCCAGCTCTAGTGTGCTTTTAAGAATTAAGTAAAAACTGTTCTTTGGCTCTTTATTCATGGTTCTAGCCACGTCTATGATAGCTAATTTTTATGGGTAATGGTTATAGACCAACAGAATGTACTAGCTTGTCACTCCTCACATAGCCTCTGTTTCAGATGGGAAGCTGTAGCTCTAAGAGGCCCAGGACCACACACATAGTAAATGATAGTAACTGGTGGGTGAAGACTCAAATGTATCTGACTCTGGAGTTCCTATGATTGTACTGGAAGAGCAAACACACACACACACACACACACACACACACACACACACACACACACACACACACACATACACACACACACACACACAACTGTACAAGAACATAATCTGTTGAACTTTATATGCATTCGTGTTGCTCAATTGTAACTGCAGGCTGTATCATGAGATACAGCTTGTTCAACAGCCTAATAATGTTCAAAAAAACCTTTGGGATTGCCACAAAATAAAACGATGCTGAGTTCCCCCATTACACTGCAGAGATTTTCCAGCTCCACCATTAGTCCTCACCTGGACTGCAGTATTTACCCCCTGGGCAGAGCTTGCCTGTGCACGCTCCATCCTAACCTTGATCACTCAGCTAGGCTGATTCTTTAAAAGTCAAGTGAAATTCTGTCATTCCTCTGAACTACTCATCCCTTCTTATGACAAAGACTCCACAACCTGATGCAAAATGTGAGAAACTGGTCAATAGTGAACAGGCTTATGCCATTAGGAACACTTGGTCATCAATGACTATTAGACATCAGGATAGAGAAGGGACACATAGGACCTGGAGGCTGGATATGTGATGCCCAGTTTACCGGACCTGGTAGAACGGTATTCACAGGAGCATTTGGGAAGCAGCTAACCTAGAAGGGATCGTAGTGGCTTTACGGAAATATGGAACAACATGTTTATGAGGTAGAAAGGCTCAGCAGATCCAAACGTCTCAGGCTGTCATGTAAATCGGATTCTTAAAGTGCTAATGCAATCCATCCCAGGTAAGAATAGGGAAGCCGGGCAGTGATAGTGCACACCTTTAATCCCAGCACTCGGGAGGCAGAGGCAGAGGCAGAGGCAGAGGCAGAGGCAGAGAGGCAGAGAGGCAGAGAGGCAGAGAGGCAGAGGCAGAGGCAGAGGCAGAGGCAGAGGCAGAGGCAGAGGCAGAGGCAGAGGCAGGCAGATCTCTGTGAGTTCAAGGCCAACCTGGTATACAAAGTGAGTTTCAGGACAGCCAAGGCTACACAAAGAAACCCTGTCTCAAAAAACCACCCCCCCAAAACAACAACAACAACAAAAGTGCCCCCCACCACCAAAAGTAGGGCAAAGAAGGTGACTCAAAAGCAAATGTGGCAAGATCTATATGGATCCAGAAGTCCTGGGAGAGGAGACATTGACCAGAAGCTAAGATTCAGTGCTTGTGAGCCTCTGGAAGGATTTAAAACCTAAGTAAAACTTCAGTGGACATTTAAATGATAAAACAGTACAGGTGGAAAAGACTAAACTTGTCCCAGGTGGCTGCTTTTCCAGAGGTCATGAGTTCAATTCTTGGCAACCACATGGTGGCTCACAACATCTGTAATTGGATCCAATGCCTTCTTCTGGTGTGTCAGCAACAGCATGCTCATATACATAAATAAATAAATCTTTTTTTTTTTTAAATCTTAACCAAGAATATTGTCTCTTCTAAATAAAATGGCATGATCAAGGAGTGACTTCTGGTTTCATCTGACCATCGTGACTGCTTAAACATCTATGGTACTTTGAATGAGAAAGATCTTGATATTTAAATACTTGGTCCCCAGTTGGGGGAACTGTTAGGAGGTATGGCCTTGTTGGAGAAGGTGTGTCACTGGGGTGGGATTTGAGATTTCAAAAGACTCCCACCATTCCTAGTTAGGTCTCTATGTCTCCTATCTGGGGATGCATAAACTCTCATGTCTTCCTTCCACCATGCCTTTGGTTCATCATGAACTCTAGCCCTCTGAAACCATAAAGCCCAATGAAAAGCTTTATTGTCTAACAGTGTTGGTAATAGTGTTTTGTCACAGCAATAGAAAAGCAATGAAGATGATATCTCAATTAGGCATCATTATAAGATCTAACTCTCAAGGACTTGATGAGGTCAAAAGAGACAAGACAAGCAATAAGTACTCTAAATTGTAAAGCTCTCCCATAAATGGCAGGAGTGATCAGAAGAATGCAAGAGTCAACAGCAGCTTCTCTTCCCAGAGTCACACCCATGCCCCAGGTCACAATGTTTCTTCAGATTTTTATGAAAAGCATTATAATCCATGGGAAGAAAACACTAGATCCTTTCTAAAAAATATGCTGTGTCACCTATTAAAACATAGCGTAGAGCCATAAACTGAGATTGTCAGAAAATGCCTGAGCACTCCTTAAACCTAGACATCACACGTGTAGCTCCTCCTTTTCCAGAAGGGTGGGCCAACCTAAACCAAGTTCTCACAGGGTCAGGGACTCCCTCATAACACGGGGTCTATAGCATCCCAGTAAACTCAGAGTTCCTTGGCATGAGTCAGATAACAACTGCAGACAACCCTGCAGGCAGCCCCCAAATCTGGCCCCAAGTAGAATGGACCCTCCTCCACTGAAAGCCTACTGTCCCAAGGTTGCTATGGAAGGCAGATGATCCTCTGCCTTACTGAGTGTAGGCTCATACTGTGGGCTAAGCAGTGGCCCAGCTGTGGCACTTCTGAGAAGCTGGGGTCATTAGGTGAGCCAAGGAGTCAAGACAGTTGTATGATAAGAAATTATGTTTGTTGAAGTTCTGTCATCAAGGCCAAATATCACAGGGAAACCAAGAGCTTACATCCTATATATATATAAAACACAAACCTGTCCTGAGGTCTCAATGTTTCTCCAGAATTTTCTGCTAAAAGTTTTATGATCTCTGAAAACAAAACAATGGGTACATTTTGTTAAAGAACTGTGTCACTTCTTAAACTGTGGGTCAATGTTGGGAAGTGCGATTTACACCAATAAACTTGACCACATAGATAAGTGGAGCAGCTTTTAAGGAAACCAGAGGAGACCGAAAAATAAATAACAAAAGCCAAATCGAAATTCAATAAGTTGTCAAGAAAATCTCTGCCCTGGCTGGTATTGTGTGTCAACTTGACACAAGCTAGAGTCATCAGAGAGGAAAAAGCCTCTCTGGGTGGTGGGTGGTGCTGTCCCTAGGCTGGTGGTGCTGGCTTCTACAAGAAAGCATGCTGAATAGACCTTGAGCGCTTGCCACAATGGACCTTATTGACCTTGGTGGAGTCATCTGCCTTGGTTGCATGTACAAATTCCCACAGGAACTTAGAAGATTAGACTGCCATGCTGACCTTGCTTTAGAAAACAAAGAATGGGTTCTGTGGGCTTTCCCTATATAAACACAGTGCTGAATATTTTTTGTTTTTTTATTTTTTATTTTTTGTTTTTTTGAGACAGGGTTTCTCTGTGTAGCCCTGGTTGTCCTGGAACTCACTCTGTAGACCAGGCTGGCCTCGAACTCAGAAATCCACCTGCCTCTGCCTCCCAAGAGCTGGGATTAAAGGCATACGCCACCACTACCCTGCTCACAGTGCTGAATATTAAACTTGGAGTCTTGATCAGAACCTTGTCTTGCCTTCATTCTTCTCTCACCCCTCACCCCCCTTTTTCATTTCCAGCAGTAAACCCAGTTTGTCCTTGGCCGCTGGACGGCTACAAAAGCAGGCTGAACAAGTTATAGGAAGCAAGCCAGTAAGCAGCACCCTTCCATGTCCTCTGCATCAGCCCCTGCCTCCAGGATCTTTGAGTTTCTGTCCTGTCTTCCTTTGGTGATGAACAACAATGAAGAAGTATAAACTAAATAAACCCTTTCCTTGCAACTTGCTTTTTTGGTAAGGTGTTTCATAGCAGCAATAGAAATCCTAATCAAGACATCTATTCTCACCAGGCTGTGGTGGTGCACACCATTAATCCCAATCCTCAGGAAGCAGAGGCAAGCTGATCTCTGAATTTGAGGTCAGCCTGGTCTACAGAGTGAGTTTCAGAACAGTCTGGGATACATAGAGAAATCCTGTCTCAAAAACAAAAACAAAAACAAAAATTCAAGGCCATCCTGAGCTACACAGTGAGTTTTAGGCCAGCCTGGGATGCATGAAACCCTACTTCAGAAAACAAAATAAACAAAACAAAAAGTTATTAGAGTCAGGTATGATGGCTCCCACATGTATTCTGAAGGCTGAGACAAGAGGACTATCCCAAATAATCTGAAACCAGTCTAGATTATGCAGTGAGTCCCAGGCTAGCCTGGGATATAAAGTGAGACTTCTTTAAAATAAGCAAACAAAAGTTATTAAATTAAAATGAAGTCACGAAGAGGGTAACCTAATATGACTGTTAATATTTTTAAAGGAAGAAATGTAGATGCATAAAGGTACATGGAAAGAATCCATATAAAGACACAGGAGCAAGACAAACATCTATAAGGCTAAGTCAGAGAGCTCAGAAGAAACCAAACTACCAACACCTTGACATCAGACCTTCAACCTTCAGGTTTGTGTGATGATAAATTTGTGCTATTTTAAACCCCCCATCTGTGGTCCTCTCTTCTGGAGACTCCAACTAACTGGTATATCATTCAAGTCTATACTATTTCTCATCAAGAAAACAGTAAATATTTATAGACCAGTTGTTTGTGTAACATTTAAAACAAGCTCTTTCACATTTTTCAGTAATACTCATTAAGTATTTAGATATGATCTTTAAAAGTAAATGGTAATCTTTACATAAACATTTAAAAAGAGTATAAAGTATTTATTTTAAGAAATTATGGCATATTGGCAGCATAAGTTGAAGTGCCTCTTCAATAAACTATTTAAAAAGATAGAACAGTAAATTAGGAAGAGTGAGAAGTGGTGAGCCATCTAGAACACTAAGTTAGGAAGAGTGGGAGGTGGTGAGCCATCTAGAATTAAGGGGGAATGGAGGTAAAATGATGAAAATACATTGTATGAAATTCTCAACAAAAATGAATAAAACATTTGAAAAGACTGAACTTATGACATTCACAGGAAAATAGAAATGGAATTGTAAAAAGTGAAATGACAGATCAATACTTTCCCTTGCATGCAAAATCTTGATTTAAATTTATGTATATGTATGTGTTGTGTGCATGAATGTGTGCAGTACATGAGAGTAAAGGGGGAGAGAGAAGGAAGTGGAGAGGGAGGGCTGAAAGGGGGACAGTAGCTATTCATGCCTACTCTGATGGTGTGGGCAGGCAGTGGGGGTAGGCATACAGAGACTCCCTTTGTAGGCTCCCTCACTGAAGACCTTCAGTGGCCAGACTCCCTACCCCACCCCAAAATGCTCTGGCATTAGGCCTGACCCCTAGAAACACTTGAGTGGCCAACCTCCACCCTGCCCCCAGGAGCTCTAACTGCTAGGCCCCACCCTTGAGGAGCTCCAAAGGCAAGGCTCTGCCTCCCTCCCCACACCTCCAACCTTCTCTAAGGGCCAATAGCTATTTCCAGCTCCTTGGGATCCCAGAGTGACCAGGTCCTACAGAAAAGAACCCCACCCATCCCTGAGCTTGCACCAAAATCAGGTCACATAATCCCTCCAATCCCAGGCCACCTTGGAAAGCTGCACCAGTACCACCTCCACCCCATCCCTGCCCCCCTCCCAAGTCCCCCTCCCCACACCGACCTCACATACCTGTACTCTCCCAAACCCCACCCCACCAGAAACCCCATAGAAATTCTGTCTTCTGTTCAGTTCTCTGATACTTCTCTCTAAGCAAAGGCAGCTACCCTCCTGGGTTTTCCCACCCAGTAAATCTCTTGTGTGAGGTTTGCTGAGAGGTACTCTGTGGTGTTCCTTGGCTCCTGACTGCCGGAATACCTTTCCTATCCAAGCAGTAACACATACAGGGGACATGGGAGTGAGTAATGAAATATTCTGTGAGAGCAGGAGGGACTAAGTTGGGAGAGAAAGGGGAGTAACATGAATGGAGGTGTCGCTGGTGTAAGAACAGAGTGCTACAGATATGCAGCAATGCCACTGTAAGACCCATTTGAAATTAAACTAAAATTTCATTAAAGATAAAATAAATTTTAACAAATTTTATTTTAATATTTTCAATGTGACTTGAAGATACTGAAGGCATCCTGCCAAATTTGCAAGTGACCCTAAGTTGTTATATCAAGGAGTAAAAGAGGTAAGAGGAAGAGGAGGTGGTAGAGGAGGAGGAGGCGGAGGAAGAGGAGGCAGAGGAGGAAGAGGAGGAAGAGGAAGAGGAGGAGGTGGCAGAGGAGGAGGAGAAGGAAGAGGAAGAGTAGGAGGAGGAGAAGGAAGAAAAGAAGAAAAATAAATAAGAAAGAAAGAAGGAGGGAAAGAAAGAGAAAAAGAATGTTGAGTTTGAGCAAAGACAAAGGCAGCTAGATCTGAGCGAGGTGGTGCACTCCTGTAATGTCAGCTTTGGAGAGGCTGAGATGAACAGTGAAACCCTGTCTCATAGAACAACAGGAGGCAAAGGACTGTGGAGATTTGAGGTGGGTAAGAGCTTTCGCTGTGCAATCTTGAGGACCTGAGTTTGGACCCCAGCACCAATGAAACAGCTGAGTATGGTGGCATGCACATCTGTGACCATGCTGCAAGAGACCACAGTGATGCACATCTGTGACCATGCTGCAAGAGACCACGGTGATGCACATCTGTGACCATGCTGCAAGAGACCACGGTGATGCACATCTGTGACCATGCTGCAAGAGACCACAGTGATGCACATCTGTGACCATGCTGCAAGAGACCACAGTGGTGCACATCTGTGACCATGCTACAAGAGACCACAGTGATGCACATCTGTGACCATGCTACAAGAGACCACAGTGATGCACATCTGTGACCATGCTGCAAGAGACCACAATGATGCACATCTGTGACTGTGCTTCGAGAGACCACAGTGACCACAGCACAACCAAATGAGTGAGCTCTATCTCACAGAGACCCTGGGTTGGCTAAGTGTGTCAACTTGATACAGGCTAGAGTCATCTGAGAGGAGGGTGCCTCAGTTGAGGCTGTGCCTCCCTGAGATGAGGCTATAGGCAAGCCTCTTCTTAGTGATTGATGTGGGAGGGCCCAGGCTATTGTGGGTAGTACCAGCCCTGGGCAGGAGGTCCTGGGTGCTTTTAGGTCCTGCCCTGATTGCTTTGGATGACAAACTGTGATATGGAAATGTGAGCTGAAATCAACCCTTTCCTCCCCAAGTTGCTTCTGGTCATTGTATTTTATCACTAAGACAGACCCTGCCTCAAAAGAGTGAGGTAGAAAGTGATTGAGAAAGCCACCCAACATTGATCTCTGGCTTTCACTTGCATACACACACAAGCATGCACACACACAAGAACGCACACATGCATGCACACACATAAGCACACACACACATGCATGCACACACACAATAACACACATGCATACACACACACAAGAACACACACATGCATGCACACACATAAGCACATACATATATGCATGCACACACACAAGAACACACACATGCATGCACAAGTACACATATACATACATCCACGGATTGAAAAGAAAATGTTCAGTTTTCACAGAGTACCCCCATCAAGTTTCCAAGCTCCAGATATGTCAGCTATTTTCTGTATTCCCTAGCTTTGGTAACCTTCATAGGTCCAGTGGTCCTCTATAGACTCTCTTTGCCTATCTGGGAGGTCATTTGCCTCTTCCTAGGATGCACCAAGTGCCTTTGGTACACCAGATTGTTGCTGAGCTGCTGATGCAGCAATGAGCCACATAGGTGATTAAGCGGGGACCTACTCTGCCAGCAAGGAATAGTGACAAGACTGTGTAAATGTAGCGATGGTTTTAAATCTGGGCCCAGATTCGGCATGCTTCCATTGAGACCTAATAGTGGCCCAGTTCAGGTAGATGGAACAGAGGGGAATGTCTAAGGTCATAGTAAGGGTTTGGGCAGAAGAAATTCCAAATTCTACCTCTGGCCACTGGGTAGTTCTTAGGAATTTGAATGAAGCACCCAACTTCTCAAAGACTAATCGCTACCTGTAATATGGGAATAACCGCACTGACTGAGTGAAGTGTGGATGGCCCTAGTGTGGGCCAGGTAGACAGCAGATGCAAAGGAGAAATAAAAAAACTGGCAAAACAAACGAAGAGCCCCACAGCGACCATCATTGCCATTATTGTCATCATTAGTATCCGTTATGAAGACCAGGGACATGACTGGCCCCTGAGGGAAATGGGAGGCTAGAGAACAGTGGCCTTGTCACCCACAGAGGGGACCCCACCCCACCTCTTCTCCACGTGACATCCACATACTGCCAGTAAGAGACCCACTGGGGATACGTCTTGTGGGAATTGAGGAAGGCAACAGAGAAGGTGTGACAAGAGTCAATAAAAGAAAGCAGTAAAAGGGGAGGTGAGGAAGGACTTTATAGGAAACAGAAGAAAAGAGGCATGCTGTAAATGAGGGGAGAGTCAACTTACCTGCTGGCGGGGAAAGCTTTTCAATTTGTGACTTGTTGAAAACCAGATACCACACTTTCTAGAATTCTCCAAGCATTAATCACAAGATAAGAGATGGGAATTTATTTTATACAGTTTATTAAAACTGAATAATAACAGAGGTTGGTTTATATACTAATCAGGCATTAAAAGTGTATTTGATAAAGAACAACATGCTCATACCAAGAAACAGCCATGACTCCCCCTGTTGGGTCACAGTTCCACTGACTGTGCTGTGTGTGCATGGTGGCTGGGCATTTAAAGAACAGGGGAGGATTTTACTTCAAAAGTCTTTTCTATGTTTAAAACATTACATGAACTCTATACATCAACCTTCACTTTTATGATCAGTTCTAATGAAAAAAATATTCCAACCAAATGGATCTGTAGAGATGCCATGCGACCTGCCCTGCTGGACAAGACTGGTTTTCCACACAGGAGTGGCTCAGCCTCTGCCAACCCCTCCCTGGGTAGGAAAATGGGAATGGCTTATTTTTGAACTTTGAGAGGGGTGGGCCCAGCCAGAAGTTAGTTCATTCTCCAGCTGCAGTCTTCCCTGCAGATGTTATTCATCTCGAATCCTCTTCTTGGCTCACACGCCACATCATCTCCCAAGGCCTTCCTCTTGTCCATTTCCACCCCACCTCAGAGATTGCTCTTCGGTAATGGTTCTTATACTGGAGTCCTCGGAAATACAGCTATTTAAGTTTGCAAAATCAGCTCAGTAAAACCTTCTGGGTGAGGGGCTAAATAGCCTGAGTTCCAAGAAGCCTTCCGTGGGCTTATGATGTGCCTGGTTCTGTGGCCCCACCCTCCCCACCTCTGGGCTTCTTTCTCAACTCTTCCTACCTAAACCATCCCCCTGTGGTACTTCCTTGTCACTCTTACCTGACAGGAGTGAAACAGAGAGCAGGTGCATGCCTCTGGCATCCCACAGGGGGATGCAGAAAGAAATAGTGATATCACATTGCCTAGATAAAACCTGAGGAATCGATGCCCTTCTCTTCCTTCTGGAGAGGAACAAAGAAAGGCATGTCCTAAACAAAACTTCTCAGAGAAGAAAACTATTTGTCTAAGTGAGAAGTAGTCAAATCAAGGCTGTAATCCAGGCTGGGAGATGGCTCAGTGGTTAAGAGTGTGCTTGGTGCATAAGCATGAGGATCGGGATGCAGACTCTCCATCCATGGAAAACCTGAGTGTGCTGTGTGCATGTGTGTACTCCCAGCACCATGGGGACAAAGACAGGAAGACTGATGGAACACACACACACACACACACACACACACACACACACACACACACACACACACACACACACGAGTCAAAGGGGTTGTGGGAGAGGGAGAGAAGAACAGAAGAGACAGTAAAGAGAAAAAGAACCCAAGCTGGAATCGCCCAGTAGTAGGAGGGATGCGGGTCCATGTCTACACAAAATATTGCATGTATAAAGATCCAAGGTTTGATTCCCCACCACCACTAAAGAAATGAATGAATAAATTAGCGAATAAGCAAATAAATAAATATTGATTCAAATAACAAAGCCATCAGATATTAATACACTACTTTGTGGGCAAAACCAAGGCCAAGGCTGGAAGTGAGTGGGACCTCAGCATGACCCATGGGGGCTGCACAGGCAAGTGCATAGATGTCTCACGGCCTCCATAAAGTCCCCATGGAAGAGTCAAGGCAGGCTGAAATCAACAGGTCCTAGTGTAGGACATGCCTTTCTTTGTTGGCAAGCCTTTCTTTGCTCTGAGTACATGCACCACAAAGCCATGCATCCGTTCATAAGGCTGGGCACAGTTTGTGTGAGGTCTGTGGAAGCGTTGACAGGTTGATAAATTGTTTGACCTCTCATCAGTATGAAGCACAGAACAAGACTTACCTTACAGTGTTTTCCCCACAGATGAAATGAAATAAAATCTCTGCTGTCTCAGTGGCTCACAAATCAGCCACCCGCCATGTGCCCTTCACACACAGTACTCAGTCCTCTTTCCAAGGGAGTCACAGTCTGGTAAACATTAAGTATAAAAACAGCAGGAATGCCCATCTCTCCGAAGTAGGAACCACTGCGTGCCTTAGAACACAAGGCAGACAAGGGTAGCTGCCTTGGCAGGGAACCCACAATGGGTGTGGCTCACTGATGGTGGGTCTTTCCTGGTTGGGAAAGGAAGGAATTGGCATTTGGCTTCACTCTAACTGATAATGGTGTCTTGGGGGGAAGGGTTGGTTTTTGGAGACAGGGTTTCTTTGTGTAGCCTTGGAAGCTCACTCTAGACCAGGCTGGCCTCGTACTCAGAGGTCCACCTCCCAAATGCTGGGATTAAAGGTGTGCACCACCACCAGTGATGATGGGTATCTTGGGATTTCTACTGCTGCCATAAAACACCATGACCAAAAAGCAAGTTGGGGAGGAAAGGGTTATACATCTAGATTGCTATTCATCATTGGAAGTCAAGACAGGAACTCAAACGGGGCAGGAACCTGGAGGCAGGAGCAGATGCAGAGGCCATGGAGGGTACTGCTTACTGGCTTGCTTCAAGTGGCTTGCTCAGCCTGATTTTTTATATAACCCAGGACCACCATCCCAGAGATGGCACCACCCACTGTGGGATGGGCTCTCCCAATAAATCACTAATTAAGAAAATGCTCTACAGACTTATCTGCAGCCAGATCTTTTCTTTGTCTGTTTTTTGAGACAGGATTTCACTGAAATTCACTCTGTAGACCAGGCTGGCCTCAAACTCAGAGATATGCCTACCTTTGTTTCCTGAGATCTGAGATAACAGGTGTGCATGACCACTGCCTGGTTCAGCCTGACTTTATGGAGGAATTTCTTAATTGAGGCTCTTTCCTCTCACATGACTCTAGTTTGTGTCAAATTGACATAAAACCAGCCAGCACAAGGGGTCTTGGCTGAAGAAAGATATTCTGAGTAGAAGGAAGAAAATAAAACCCGGAAATCCTGGAGAAACTTGAAAATAAAATTTTAGCCCCTCAAAATAGCCTCAAAAGATGTAAGATGATTAGCTTTAATGAAGTCTCCCCAAAAGCCAAGGAGTCTCATGGCTGCTGGCATCTGTTCTCCCTCCCTCACCAGTGGCCCAGCAAATGTCAATCATGGGTACTTGATTAATGAAGTTAGTGATTAAAAACGCTAGTAATTATCAGGCTACATGAAACCCTCATTGGTACCAGAGCCTGCTCTGTTTTCACTCTCCAGAACAGTCAGCTCCTCCCATTACACTGATAATCTAGGAAGGGCTTGGTCATCTAATAAAATGCATGGTGACTTTACATGGTGGTTCACAAGCAGAGACTGGAGTGTTGGCTGTTCTATTTTACTTCATGGAAGGTCTCTCTGAACCTGATGCAAGGATGGCAGCCAGTGAGCTCTATTGATCTTCCTCTTTGCTGACCCAAGCCCTGGGGTTGCAGGTAAATGCATGGCTACACATAGCTTTTTACCTGGGTGCTAGGGGTTCAAAATCAGGTTCTCATGCTTGAGCAGCAAGTGCCCTTTCCCACTCAGCCATCTCCTCAGCTATCCATTTGTCTTAACTAGAGTTTTCATTGCTGTGAAGACACATCGTGACCAAGGCAACTCTTAAAAGGGACAACATTTAATTGGGGCTGGCTTACAGTTTCAGAAGTTCAGTCCATTATCATCATGGCAGCATGCAGGCAGACGCGGTGCTGGATGAACTGAGAGTTCTACATCTTGTTCCAAAGGCCAACAGAAGGCCGAATTCCAGGTAGCAGGAGGAGGGTCTCAAGCCCATCCCTTCAGTAGCACACCTACTCCAACAAGGCCACACTTCCTCCAACAAGGCCAAACCACCTAATAGTGCCACTCTCTGGGCCAATTGTATTCAGACCAACACATAACTGTACTACTATTTTAATGTTAGGCTTAATTATGGGTGTTTGCAGTGTAGTAAATGTTTCCTAATGAATTGTGATTTCCAAAGAGCAATGTTTAGAGTTGTATAAGGTGAAATAAGATGATTTTGTGTTGGCTTTTCTTGGTTGTCAACTTGACTACATCTGGAATTAACTAAAATCCAAAAATATAGATAACACCTATGAGAGATTTCTTTTTTAATTTGAAATAGAATGATAAAAAAAAAATAGGAAGACCCACTTCTAATCCAGATCTTTTGATAAAGGAAGATACCCCTTTAATCCAGATTTTTGAGCTGGGAAAAGATGTGCCTTTCATCTGGGTCTTGAGGTAGAAAGACACACCTTTAATCTGGGACACACCTTCTGCTAGAAGTCTATTAAGGACAGGGAAGAAGGAAGTTTTGCTCTTTGCCAGCTTGCTTTCACCTTGCAGGTGTCCATGCCTTCATTGGCACTGAAGCCTACTTCTTTGAGATTCCAGCATATGCTGAAGACCAGCTGAGACATCCAGCCTTGTGGACTGAGCGACTTCTAGATTCTTGGACTTTCTGTTCAAAGCCAGGCATTGTTGAATTAGCTGGACCACAGCCTGTAAGTTATCCTAATAAATCCCCTTTATATACAGAGAGAGAGAGAGATTTGTTCTATAAGTTCTGATACTCTAGAGAATCCTGACTAATACAGATTTTCTTCATTAGCTGAATTTTAAGTTGTAAAATGATATTTATGAAGAAGTGTCCGTCAATTGCTTTGACTGTACCATCATGCACTGTTCGTTCTCCCTGACGATGTGTGCATAGGAAGGAGAGCAGTGCTTCTACTCCCATGTGTCCAGGCCAGACTAAGGAGCCAGCATCGGATTTAGCCTTTGTCACTGTACTGGCTGGTTATGTGCCAACTTGACACAAGTTGGCATTATCACAGAGAAAGGAGCTTCAGTTGAGAAAATGCCTCTATGAGATCCAGGTGTAAGGCATTGTCTCAATTAGTGATCAAGGGGGCAGGGCCCTTGTGGGTGGTACCATCTGTGGGCTGGTAGTCTTGGGTTCTATAAGAAAGCAGGCTGAGTAAGCCAGGGGAAGCAAGCCAGTAAGAAACATCCCTCCATGGCCTCTGCATCAGCTCCTGCTTCCTGACCTGCTTGAATTCTGGTCCTGACTTACTTTGGTGATGAACAGCAATGTGGAAGTGTAAGCTGAATAAATCCTTTCCTCCCCAACTTGCTTCTTGGTCATGATGTTTGTGCAGGAATAGAAAACCTGACTAAGACAAATTGGTACCAGCACAGTGGGGTATTCCTGTGACAACCTGACCATGTTTTGAGGAGGACAGTGGAAGGACTTTGGAACTTTGGGCTAGAAGATCCATTCAGTGTTAAGAGCTCCATAGGATGTTCTGTACGAGTTTGGAAGAAAATGTTGAGAACAGTGCAGAGGATGGAGGCCTGGCTTGTGAAATTTCAGAGGGAAGATTAAAGACTCTTATCAGGGTTGTTGCTATTTTGATTGTGAAGATTCTGTGGTTTTGGTTAGCTGGGGCTGAGGAATCAGCTGTGATTAGCAAGATTCCTGAACTACTGAATCAAAAACTACATTACTAGGACTATTGATGCTGGTTAGCTGGAGCAAAGAAATTAGCGGTGATTAAGAAGAGACCAGCATCACTGAGGTGAAATCTTCTGGGAAGTATTTTTCTGAGAGCACAAAGAAACTGTGTTCCAGAGATAGCCAAGGTTGTACCTTGTGCTGCAGTTGTACTTGGTAATGTGTAAGAGTCACCTAGGTGGTACTGACTTTGAAGGCCCGAGGGGGTCATGAAGAGCAGCTGAGGCTCAGCACTGTGAAGCCATGAAAGGCCATTGGTGAAGGCACAGCCTCAATTGCAATTGATGGCCCAGGACTGAAGGAGTCATGCAAAGGAGGTGAGGCTTGGCACCATGAAGAGAGCCTATGAGAGGCTATTGGTGAAGCCTAGTTACAGTGGAAGACAGCAGTGTTTTGGAGATGCAGTACCATGAGATGACCACCAAGAACAGCAGCAGCAGTGGAGTACAGGCAGCTGGAGACTAGAAGACAAGGTATGTGCTACAAAGGGCAGGGTTGGAGAAATGACCCAAGCCAGTGGAGGAGCCCAGAAGATCGTGACTGGATCCCAGACATTAGACAGTTGGAGTTTGATTTTGCTTTTGATTGTGACTGTCCCCTGATATTTTTCCCTCTTGAAGGAAGAAAGTATTTTAGTGGAGCCCACAGTTAAGAGACTTTTAATTGTAAAAAGACTTTGAATTTTAAGAGATTGAATATTTTAAAGGGATTGAAATTTAATATGTAAGAATTTGCAAAGACTGTGGGGCTTTTAAAGTTATTTAGATCTTGGAGATGAATAAGAAAGTAAGGGTTGAGGTTTAATAGTTATGTATTTGTGTGTCAAGTTGACAAAGGGGTCAATTGTACTGGCTGGTTTTGTGTCAACTTGACACAAGCTGGAGTTATCACAGAGAAAAGAGCTTAAAGTGAGGAAATGCCTCCATGAGATCCAGGTGTAAGGCATTTTCTCAATTAGTGAACAAGGGGGTAGGGCCTCTTGTGGGTGGTACTATCCCTGGGCTGGTAGTCTTGGGTTCTATAAGAAAGCAAGCTGAGCAAGCCAGGGGAAGCAAGCCAGTAAGTAATAACCTTCCATAGCCTCTGCATCAGCTTCTGCTTCCTGACCTGCTTGAGTTCCAGTCCTGACTTCCTTTGGTGATGAACAGCAACATGGAAGTATAAGCTGAATAAACTCTTTCCTCCCCAACTTGCATCTTGGTCATGATGGTTTGTGCAGGAATAGAAACCCTGACTAAGAAAGTCACCACTTCTTGACTCTACTGCCATATTTCACAGGATATGTGAAACAAACATGAACTTTTTATGGATGCCATTACTGCAAGGGAGGTAGTATATAGGGAAAGGAAAAGATCTCAAGGTTAGTTGATAGAAACAAAGTGAGCAAGGCTGATGTGATGGTGTGAATAAAATGGCTTTCTCCTTGTTAGAGAATTTGTGTTTCACACCGCCTTGCCAGTTCTTTCTGCTCCCTTTGGATCTGGATGCAGAACTCTCAGTTACTTCTCCAGCACCGTGTCTGCCTGTACTCAGTCATGCTTCCCACCATGATGACAATGAACTAAACCTCTGAAACCGTAATCCAGCCCCAATGAAGGGTTTTCTTTTCTAAGAGCTGCCATGGTCATGGTGTCTCTTTACAGCAGTAGAACCCTAACTAAGGCAGTTGGCAGTGTAGGAAAGAACAAACCTATCAACAATACCCAGGAGAAACAAAACTGCAAAGCAAGCCGGCAGCAGAGCACCCACATGGAAAGACTGTGAAGAACGAAGGACATAAAGAATGTGTGAGCAATTGGGCAAGAACAGTGAGGGGTTCTAGAATGTCTGTAATGCTGTGGTTGTCCTGGAAACAGCACATGCGCATGCACACACACACACACACACACACACACACACACACACATACACACACACCCCTCCACTGCCCCCATAGAACAGTGATGTGTAAAGGGGGTGTGTGCCGCTGGTAAAATGGGGAGAAACCTATTGTGCTTTGGGGACAGCACAAACACTGCTCAGACTCTACCTGCCATCCTCATGGAAGGGACTTGGGCTGGAGATAGGAGCTCTTGTTTGCCCTCCTGTTGACCTAAGATGGCTCTGGATGGTTCTTGCAAGTCTTCAAGGTTCTTACAGCCTGACTTTTGTCTACCCAGGAAGGTTGTGGTGGTCTAGAAGGTCCCTCAGGTTCAAGTCAAAGTGGTCAGCATTATTGTCTTCTGAAAGGCTCAGACTTTCCCTAGAAGCCCCCGAAGTTCCAAATCATTAGTTCTTTGCTCTTCTAGCTTGTATCTTCTTTAGATCCCCTACCTGAGACAGCCTAACATCCTTAGGCCAATGTCTGAGGTTGCCTCTGAGCTCCATTCTCATTCCTGTGCTGCCTGCTCAACCTGAGGATCTCCATGGTGATAGTCTCCATGATCTTCACAGGTAGTGTTCCCTTAAATCAGCTATCTTTGAAGTGGCTTGGAGGCCCCTAGGCTCCCTGAAACTCCTTCAGAAGACCCATAAGGTCAGAAACACATATTTCATTCTCTCAGACTTTCATGAGTGTATATAACAAAAAGGTTAACTGATGAGGTTTTAGATTCCACAGTACAACTAGTTCCAAGAAACCACTGTCAAGTTTCATCTACTGACAAAGGACTCTACAGGAGAAGACTACTACAAGATGTCTCTCATTTCTCCACGTGATATGTGTATTTATGTGACATCTATGTATAGGCCAACAAAAACATTCCATAGCTGGAAATACAGCTCATTGGTAAAGCGATTGTGTAGGGTTTCTGTGTAGCCCTGGCTCTTCCTGGAATTCCCTCTGTAGACCAGGCTGGCCTCAAATTCAGAGATGCCTGCCTCTGCCTCATGAGTGTTGAGATTAAAGGCATGTACCACCATAGTTTACATTAACATAGGATAGACTTATTGTTGTTTTTTATTAGCCAGTATTAAGTTTCACTTTAGCTCCTGGTGCAGTGATTCATGGTATTTCTAGCTCACATAAGAAGAAGCTCTTTCAGGCTCTCAATTTACTCGAGTGTATGAG
>CM052718.1:61778778-61851185 GCA_028551405.1 Uromys caudimaculatus
GATGCCTGCCTCTGCCTCATGAGTGTTGAGATTAAAGGCATGTACCACCATAGTTTACATTAACATAGGATAGACTTATTGTTGTTTTTTATTAGCCAGTATTAAGTTTCACTTTAGCTCCTGGTGCAGTGATTCATGGTATTTCTAGCTCACATAAGAAGAAGCTCTTTCAGGCTCTCAATTTACTCGAGTGTATGAGGACAATTCCTGAGATCAAAAAGCTAGAGAAAGCATGCTCAGCTGGCAGACTGGCTAATTTGGAGATGCCTGCAAGGTCATACTGCTTCTACCAAATTACTGATTTTTCTATAAGCCCATTCCCCACCCCCTCACTACACACTCTTCATGGAGGCCATTCACTCTTAAGCCTCCCACATGGTACATTATGTCTATCATGATGTAGAAACCCCAGATGAAAAGGACAAGATAAGCTTATGTGGATAGAGAAAGGAGTGGCCTAACACACTGGTAGAGATGTGCATTTCTGATGGTGGTATATGTGTGTGTGCGTGCATGTGCATGTGTGTGTAGACCAGAGGTCAACGTTTGGTGTTGCTCCTCATGACTGCACCCATTTTGTTCTTTTGACAGTCTCTCACTTGCCCTAGACTGGCTAGCCATTGAGCCTTCTTGTCTCAGCCTCCCCAGTACTGAACTTACTGGCATACAAAACCATGCCAGGCTTTTTAAAAACAAAAACAAACAAACAAACATGGGTTCTGGTCATCAAACTCATGTCCTCATATTTGCACAGCAAGAACGTTACCAATAGAACCATCTTCCCAGCCCCCTTTGCTACTGAGACTCTGATCTGAATACAGATATAAAATATACATGTATGAGGTTTTTAAGCCTAAAACGTTTGCACAAAAACTTAACCAAAGCAGGCTGGACATGATGGCACATGCCTTTAACAACAGCACCAGGAAGCAGATGCAAGTTTGAGGCCAGCCTAGTATACATAGAAAGTTCCAGACCAGCCAGAACTATGTACTGAGACCCTAAGAAACAACTTGGTTCTACTCAAAGTTCAGTGAAATGCTTGTAAGCAAATAGCCAGGGAATACATCATGCGAGAGATGCTGTAATTGTGGCCAAAGTGACGTGTTCCAGGACTGCAATGTGCCCTGGACAGTGCTCTGAACATAGAAAGAAAAACAAGCACACATAAAACAGAAGATAACCTATTATGAGGATTGCTGAGGCCTGACCCACCCACCCCCAGCATAGCTGTAGCCATTTTGTTCTATGCCTGCCAGCTATTTCATACTGTTGCTGTAATGTGCCTGCCACTCATTGCCATAGATAAATAACTTGACTCAGAGCAAGGTCATGCTGATCACATAACCAGTTACGTTCTTTATATTCTGAGGTTTGTTAATGTTAAGAATTTCAACAATCATAAGCTCCACTTAAGGCCAATCAGAATAAAGGTCAGTTAGACTGTTCTATCTAGCTATCCAAAATAGCTTGAGTCAGAGCCGACCAGCAGGCAGCACTTCCTACTCCTGCACAAGTTCACTGTGGTTTTTTTCATTTATAAGCAGGCCTTAAGAAATGTTCGAGATTGTAGCTCAGCCCCCAAATTCTGAGCTACAGCCTAATTAACCAGTCTTAGGGCGTGCGTTCAATAAGCCATCCCTGTCTGACTTATTTGATCCGTGTTTGTGTGGTTTGTGGGGTGACTCCTGAACCCCAACAAGGATGGAGAGAAGGCCACATGATCTGGCTAAGGTCACTTGTTGGCTCCTCCACCTGGTTCTCTTCAGAGTGCCATCCAAAAGAGGCTGATCCAGAACCTTGGCCAGAGCTGCAGGGCTTGCCTTCCAGGTTCACAGCTATCTTTCAGCGTCCTCTGTGAGCAAACATGCTTTTCTCCATGTCTGAGAACCTCAGTATTCGAGGCCCAGGGAGCAGGAAGGCAACTGCACACAGCATGTCACTTCCAAGCCCAGGCTGCAGACCTGTCCCACCCCTTTGTCCTTGTCCCAGTCCCCAGTAAAATGAGGCAGAGAGGATGATGCTGGTTGTAGGGTGTCTTAGTAACTGATCTATTCTGTGAAGAGACATCCTAACCAAGACAGCTTATAAAAGAAAGCATTTAACTGGGGCTTGCTTACAATTTCAGGGGGTCAGCCCACCACAGTGCTGGGGAGCAGGCGACAGACAAAATGGCACTGGGGCAGCAGATGAGAGCTCATGTCTGATCCGCAACTGAGAGGCAGAGAAAGGTAGCTAACTGACAACGGCACTGGTCTTTGAAAAACCCATCCTGATGGTCATCAGGGAGAGAGGAGAGGCCCTCGGGCCTGAGGATGTTAGAGGCCCCAGTAAAGGGGAATGTCAAGGCGGGAATATGGGGATGGGTGGGCGGGTGGGTGGGAGGTGGAATTCCCTCATAGAGGCAGGGATGGGGAGGGGATAGGGGGTTTCCAAAGAGGAGACCCAGAAAAGGGGAAACATTGGAAATGTAAATAAAGTATCAAAAATAAAAAATAAATTTAAAAAAAAAAAAAAAAGAAAAGGTTAAACACATCCTGGACTTCGGGAAGACCATGTGCGCATGTACAGACTGACTAAAAAAAAAAAAAAAAAAAAGAAAGAAAGAAAAACCCATCCCTATCAGGTGTGGTGGCGCACGCCTTTAATCCAGCACATAGAGGCAGAGAGGCAGGCAGGACTTTGTGAGTTCCAGGCCAGCCTGGTCTACAAAGCAAGTTCCAGGATACCCAGGGCTATTTCTCATGGAAACCCTATCTCAAGCCTCCCCAACCCCACCCCCACTGCCCACCAAAAAAAAATGAATGAAAAAGAAAAGCCCACCTCCAGTGACACGCTTTCTACAACAAGGACACACCTCCTAATCCTTCTCAAACAATTCAACTGGGGACTAAGCATGCAAATGTGTGATCCCATGGAGGCCATTCTCCTTCTATCCCTTACATAGGGATTAATGCCTTTGGAAAAATAAGTGTCTACCTCTTGTCTCAGAAGGTTGAGAGTTATCAGTTTAGAGGTGTGTGTGTGTGTGTGTGTGTGTGTGTGTGTGTGTGTGTGTGTGTGTGTGTGTAAGACAGAAAGACAGACTTGGAGCCAAGAGAAGAAAAGAGAAGGCATATGCTTTTCCAGTTAAACCAGAGATGGCTCATCCCCAAACTAGCCTTATCAAAAGCTCCTTATGAGGTTGTAGACATGGCTTGGTGATGCTGTGCTTCCCCAGTATGTGAAAGGCCCTGAGTTCTATCCCTAACATCATGAAAAATAAAATAAGCCCAACTATGTAATCACAGATGGTGATACAGGAAGCATCAAGATATGTTCAGTTATTTATATATACTTAAATATGTATGATGTTTATCATATAAATATCTTTAATTTCTTATGTGCTAAACATTTTCCAGTTCTTTTCAAAGTATGTAGAAGATATGCATTTATGGCACTATGAACTAGGAACTCTCAGGAGAATAAAGACAGGCTCAGTATTCGGTCAATCAGAACAGGTTCTGACCTATCAGAACAGGAATCTTCAATCTGTCAGTCCCTGACTGTAATTTGTGGTCCCCAGATACCTGTCCGAAGGGCCTATGTTCTAACAGCTGCCTGCAAGCTATGAAGGTGAAGTCGTTTCAGAGCTCATGTGGGGTTGTGCTAAAGCCAACGTTTACTATATATTTAGAATTTACAGAAATCGCATTTACTTCCCTGAAAATGTTCCAAAGTCAACCTCTCTGCTTCCAGTTTATAAATGAGGGAATGGAGCCTCAGAGAGGTCACCCAGTGAGAAACAGCAACAGGACTTGAATCCAGACTCACTCCAAAATATGTTCTTGCTGCGTTTAACAGCTAGCCTACAAGTCAGACCAAACAACCTGTTGGTATTCTGTATGTTTTGTGGCATTTTCTTTCTGGAGAAAACATGTTTACTAAATGGAAATTACTGAGACCCCCATTTTCACTCCCCATGTCTGGATGCAGACTCTGCCTGTCTGCATTGCCTGCTTCTCCCTATAACACCATATGCTGGAATATAGATGGCATTATCCAGACAAGTTTAGTACATTTTCTTCTCTCATAACATCCCTGGTCCAGCAAGGATATTTTCAGAAGAAAACTCTTTGGCCTTGTGTATTAGAACAAAGTTATATGCCCACATTAAACTCAAGGCTGTAAAATTTAGATCTTAATTTTAATTTAAAAACCTGGATACTCTGCATCCTCAGTCCCAAGGCATCAATTGCCAGTGAGATTCTCCCAGTCTCCAGCACAGCCAGCAGAGAACTCAGAGGCAGGAGCCTCCCCAGCCCAGGCACTCTGGTCCAGGAACACATACCACACACACAGCACGTACACAGCACACACACACACCACATACCATACACACACACACACCACACACACACCACACACACACAACCACACACACAACACACACACACACACACCACACACACACAACCACACACACACCACACACACACACACACTCACACACAGCACACACACACACACACTCACACACACCACATACACAGCACATACACAGCACACACACACACCACATACCATACACACACTCACACACACACACACCACACACACACACACATCACACACACACACCACACACACACACACCACACACACACACAGCATGTACACAGCACACACACACACCACATACCATACACACACACACTCACACACACACACACCACATACCATACACACACTCACACACACACACACACCACATAGCACGCACACACACAGCATACACCACACAGCACACACATACACAGCACACACATACACACCACACACACACCACACACACACCACACACACATCACACACACCACACACACACACAAACACACACCACACACACAAACACACACCACACACACAAACACACACACACCACACACACACACACTCACACACACCACACACACAGCACGTACACAGCACACACACACACCACATACCATACACACACTCACACACACACACACACACACACACCACATAGCACGCACACACACAGCATACACCACACAGCACACACACACACAGCACACACATACACACATACTGCCTGCTGCTGCTGCAGGAACTCTCACTCACCCAGCAGTGCAGTCTGTGGATGCATCCGGACATGACGGCCTCTGGAGGGGAATCTGGCTTGGGGACGCTCTCTGGCTCCAACTGGGAGGACAAGGAGGAGCTGCCCAAGCAACAGCAAGCACCCCACCAACATCTTCTCCATCTTCAAGAGGAGCAGGGCTGCAGCTATGATACAACACAAGAAAGGCAAGTGAGATTTCTGGGCATCCCTGATGTTAGGGTGCTGCCATCCCATTATCCTGATTCTTCAGGTCCTAAACGTGCTATTTGTCTGATTTTGCCCCTTCCAAATGTGAGGGTGCCACATGTTGGCCAAGTCCTCCAGAGTACTCTTGAGCTGGCAGGACATGGTATCACCTTAGATCACAGATCTATCTTGAAGGTTTTTATGAATTCAAGTTACTATTTATTAATCACAGGCACATTCTACATCTGAGATTTGAAAAGGGAAAAGAGATTCTAGAATTCAGGTAATAATGGTCTTTCTGCCTATCAATAGCAAATCGCACACATTAATAGACATTAATATCCCTAGAAATCAATGTGGAGCTAAAATGGGTACCATGACAGTGCCAATTGTGTGCTCCCAACCCCCAGCACACAGTACACAGTACACAGTCCTCAGTACACAGCCCCCAGCACACAGCCCCCAGCGCACAGCCCCCAGCGCACAGCCCCCAGCGCACAGCCCCCAGCGCACAGCCCTAGCACACAGCCCCCAGCACACAGCCCCGGCACACAGCCCCAGCACACAGCCCTAGCACACAGCCCCCAGCACACAGCCCCAGCACACAGCCCCCAGCACACAGCCCCCAGCACACAGCCCCCAGCACACAGCCCTAGCCTCCTGCATCCTTTCTATTTTGATAGAGTATTGCTATGTAGCCCAAGTTGATCTTGAATTCATCATCCTCCTGCCTCAGCTTATCTTGTAACACCACACCAAACCTGTATACAGTTATTAAAAGGGAGCATAATACAGTGACTAAGGCTGGAACTCTGCTCTGGGCTGGGTTCCTACATCTAAATGCTTTACTTGGATTAACTCATTCATTAAGCTAACATTCTTCCTACATTCCCAAAGGCTCAGTGAAATCAACTATCTTGCCAAGGTCATGTATAGTATAGCATCAATCAAGCAGAACACTAAACTGACCCAGTGTAAAATCCCCAGGTGTCCACTCATGAAAGTCCATGGCTGTTTAACTGATATAGGCAGGAAGAGGGGAGGGGTGAGGCAAATACCAGTTTCAAGAATTAAAACAAACAAACAAACAAACCCACTAACCACTGTCAGCAAATTGCTTTTAGGAGCTGACCTGTTGAGGAACTGAAGCCTGTCAACTCCTGAAACTTTTTACTAAGTATCAAAATTGTATCAAAAATAGGCAGTGTTTATTTAGTGCCTAACTCAAATAAGTAATTTGCCTAAATTTATTCATAATAGATATCTCTTGTCTATCTTTCATCATTTAAATAGTTTAGAGTCCTCTAGTTAGACTGGCCACTTTTTATACTACTCTGAGATTCCTTCTGAAAAGAAAAAGGAAGAAAATGTAGACTATTTTGCCTCTTTTTCTTTTCTTTTTTAAAAATTATTTTATTTTATGTGCATAGGTGTTTTGCCTGCATTTATGTTTATGCACTACATGAATGCAATACCCCATGCATGCAATACCTTTGGAGTCTAGAAGAGGGTTTCAGATCCCATGGAACTGTAGTTGCAGACAACTGGGAGTCGTCAAGTGAGTGCTGGGAACTGAACCTCAGTCCTCTACAAAAGCCGTCAGTGCTCCTCCTTACTGGTGAGGGTTGAGTTTGGTCTCTTGCTGTGTATTGCAATGCTAAGTGCAGGTCCCAAGACCTGGTTGCCCCTGAGGGAGAGTCTTCATGTAGACCCAAGTGACGCTTGCCCCAGATTATTTCTGATTGGTAAATATAGATTCTGACAGCCAATAGCTGAGCAGAAGAGACATAGGCAGGTTTTACAGTTCCCAGGCCCGGGGAACGGGGTTGAGAGAGAACCATGAGGAAGAGAAAAAAGGAGGAAGGAAGAGCCGCCAAGGGTTCCTGAGTTCGTGGCCCTGAGGGATGGCCAACTGGAGTTAACAAACTCAAGGTTAGCCATAGGAAATAGATTTTAATACTATGGAGCAAAGATAACGGCTCAGCTCTTGTGTTGATCAGGCTTCCTGTAAACACACCGCTTGCATGTGTCTTTATCCAGGAACTAAATGGTAAAAGGCAGCGTAGAAACCCTGGATTGGATTACTTTCCCCAACAGTTGAGCCATCTCACCAGCCATTGGCCCTTTTTCTAATCTTAAGGACTATTACTTGTTTTCACATTAATGTTTTCATATAATGTTTTCACTATTAATCACACAACTTGCTATGACATAGATGGTGTGACACAACCACTGTGAGTGAGTCACTATGACATACATGGTGTGTGTCTTAGTCAGGGTTTCTATTCCTACACAAAAGAGCATGACCAAGAAGCAAGTTTGAGGAGGAAAGGGTTTATTCAACTTACACCAAAGGAAGCAGGAGCTGATGCAGAGGCCATGGAGAGATGTTACTTTCCCTGAGTGCTCAGCTTGCTTTCTTATACAGCCAAGACTACCAGCCCAGGGATAGTACCACCCACAAGGGGCCCTCCCCCCTTCATCACTAATTGAGAAAATGCCTTACAGTTGGATCTCATGGAGGCATTTTTTCACTTTAAGCTCTTTTCTCTGTGATAACTCCAGCTTGTGTCAAATTGACACAAAACCAGCCTTTCTCTGCCTTAGTCTCCTTGTCTTTAAATTGAGATAACGATAGATACTGTTTGTCTAAGTTAGGGTTTCTACTGTTGTGATGAAACACCGTGACCAAAAAGTAAGTTGGGTAGAAAGGGATTTATTTGGCTTATACTTCACAGTCCATCATTAGGGGAAGTCAGGACAGGAACTCAAGCAGGGCAGGAACCTGGAGGCAGGAGCTGATGCAGACATCATGGAGGGGTGCTGCTTACTGGCTTGTTCTCCATGGCTTGCTCAGTCTGCTTTATTATAGAACCCGGGACCACCAGCCCAGGGATGACACCACCCACAATGGACCTGGCCCTCCCCTATTGATCACCAGTTGAGAGAATGCCTTACAGCTGGATCTCATGGAGGCATTACCTCAACTAAGGCTCTTTCTCTGTGATGACTCCAGCTTGTGTCAAGTTGACACACAAAACCAGCCAGTATAGTGTTGTATGAATTCAATCAGTTTGCACACATATTTGTACACACACACACACACACACACACACACACACACCTGGCATAATGAGTACTGAATAAATGCTAGCTATTTTTTGTTACTTTTTTTCACTTTATTTATTTATGGGGGTGGGGTGCATGCTCATGCCACAGTGTGCACAGGTAGGTCAGAGGACAACTTGTGAAGTCAGTTCTTTCCTTCCACAATGTAGACTCTAGGAATTGAACTCAGGTGTCAGATTCAGGGACAAGGATCTTTACCCTTTGAGCTATCTTGCCAGCCCTATCTGTTATTCTTAACATTCCACACACAAGCCAATTAGTAAAGAATATACAGTAATTTTGTCATGGTGAGCTATTTCATTAGCATAAAACCAGCTAATATGTTTACTTACAAAACAATACTGAAGTTCATAATTTTTAAAAGTTTTTTTACATTTATTTATTTTGTGTATGTATATACACATGTATGATACATGTGTGCTACAGTGTGCACATGAAACTCAGAGGACGACTTTCAAAAGCTGGTTCTTTCTTTCTACCATGTGGATTCCAGGGATCAAACTTAGGTTGTCAGGATCGGCAACGGGCAACTTTACCCACTGAGCCATCTCATCAGCCCCCAATTCCCAATGTTCAAATATATGTAAGCATCTGAAAGTATTTAAAGTTTTCTTATTTCAAAAGGAAATGGCATAGTAAGCCACAAACTGGTAGAAAATATTTATAAATATATGTGATTAATTATTTGTATTGTTAATATAAAAAATGTATACCCTTTTCAATAAAAAAAGAAGAAGCACTTTAAAATATGCAAAAGTTTGAAGAATGTTTTAATTTGGGTTTCTATTGCTGTGGGAAGATACCATAACCATAGCAACTCTTATAAAGGAAAACATTTAATTAGGGCTGCTTTCAGCTTCAGAGGTTCAGTCCATTATCGTCATGGTGGGAAGCGCTGCAGTGTCCAGGCAGGCGTGGCACTGGAGAAGGAATTGAGCGGCAGCAGCAGGAGACTGTGTCACTGGACGTAGCCTGAGAATATAAATGACCTCAAAGCCCACCTCCACAGTAATACACTTCCTCCTACAAGGCCACAGGCCCTCCAAATGACATCACTTCCTAACAGTGCCACTCCCTCTGGCCAAGCTTGTCAAACACAGGATGAGTCTATGGGGCCATTCCTATTCAAAACACTGCCAAGAGGATAACTAGAGGACAAACATGAAAAGATGTTCAAATGTTAATTGTTAAGTAAATACAGATGGAGGCACCACTAGGCACCCCACAAACCTGCTGTGGTAGCCACCACAACTCAGTGCCTGCCATGTTGAGAGGGTGCAAGGACATTGGAACCTTCACAATTTGTTGGTAAGCATGCAAAAGTGGTGTGCCATTTTGGAACACAGTTGTCAGCTTCTCATAAAGTTGTACCTAAATAACACGGCACAAGGTAACTCACTGTCTCTATTCACCATGCTTTTAGGGCCAAAAGGCCACATTCTGGAAAACCCTTCAACCCCAGGAAAATCAAAAGTATGGTCCTCTCTGAGCCCTGACCCTACACACTTACTCAGAGGACAAAAGCAACCATCCACACAATAACTCTTTCTCAGATGCTTGCAGAGGCTGCCCATTCCAGTGCTGAACATGGAAACGACCCAATGACTGTCAGCTACTGAGTAGAAAGCAGATACTGAGCAATTAGGAGTGCTCTGCTGGCTGAACCCCAGAACCACACCAAATGGAGGAGCCAAAGGGAAAGCTAGGAGGCTATGGAAAAGTTTACTTTATGGCTATGATGGAGTGATGCATGTGTTGAAATTTACCAAATCGTACCTTCTAAAATTAATGAATTCCATTATAAGTTAAACTTCAAAAATAAATTTAAAATAAAGGAATGGCAGCGAAGAAGAACGGGGAAAGGTTGGAATGTTGTGGACACTATCTTCTGGGCATGGCCTGACTGTAGCATGGGTGAGCTCTCAGCAGCTCTGGCTACCTATGCAAGACCTGCACAAGGTTGGGTGGGCCTGTTAATATTGTCCCCCCCTCCCCATGCAGGGGAGACAAGCTCCCAGGCTCTGTCCCTCCCCAAAGATCTCTGGGTAGCTAATGGTTGCTAGGAGGGGTAGAGACATTTTCTTCAGTGGTGTAGCCATTGTAAGTTACCCCTGTTCCTGTGACCAATCCTAAAACACACACACAGAAACAGAGAGAGAGAGAGACAGAGACAGAGACAGAGACAGAGACAGAGCCAGGGGCCTGCATGCACCACACAGACCTGGAGGCCAGTGAGACAGATCAGGGGATAAAGTACTTGCTTCTCAAGGCTGGAGATCTGGTTGGAAAGAACTGACTCTACAAGGTTGTTCTCCAGCTCCACGTGGAAGCTTGAAGATATAAAAGTAGATGAGTTGGGAAGAGGAAGGGGGTGAGTGGGAGCAGGAGGGGAACAAGACAGGGTAATGGGGGCAAATGTGGTCTAAATGCATCGGGCATGTGTCTGAAAAGTCGTAAGGAAACCCATTACTGTATTCACTGATATGTGTTAATTAAAATAGAAATACTACAGAGTGAGTTCCAGGACAGCCAGGGCTACACAGAGAAACCCTGTCTCGAAAAACCAAAAAAAAAAAAAAAAAAAAAAAAAAAAGAAATACTATATAAATACATAATAATGGTGATATTATATTATGTAATGCAATTATTATAATCAGACAGCATGGATTTTCACATAATAATAAGTTGATGCATGTCCTCAAGTCAATGGTACTTTCTTGGTTTGGCATTTACAGCTCGTGACATCTGAAGAATCCGTAACATCCCTAAGAGGAAAATGAAAAGGCTTTTAAGGACAGTCCTTTCTACTCTGAGCAAATGAGGAGAACTTTTGTGTGAGAAATGGCCTGCAGTGAAGCAACAGGGGGCATAGAAAGAAAGTTTTGAAATAATACAAGTGCTTTGACTTTTGTTTTAGCATTTGTCTCCTTTCCATGAAACAATGAGTTCTTTCACAAAGAAGCCCTGGGACAGAGAAAGGAGGCTGCTCTAACAGCTGGGGCCTTCTAAAGCATCACTGTCTGACTCACCAGGCAAGTAGGGTCCCGCAAGAGTCAAGAGCAATGAGCTGTGGGCTTGAGAGATCTGGCTGTGAGGTTCATGTGACCTCACCTGAGTCATAACTCTCTGGTCTATAATCAACCATCATTAAGAGGCATGACATCAAAGTGGTCTCTACCTAAACAAGACCACGGGCCCATAGAACCCTGCTCTCCTAGGAAAGTCTATAGCCAATTTTAAGCCTCAATCACATAAGAAAAGGAAATGACAGGCTGGGAGATGGCTCAGTGGGTAAATGCACTTGCTATCAAACATGGCAGTATGAGTTCTATCCCAAGACCCATGTGGTAGTAGGGAACTAACTTCCACAGGTTGTCCTCTGACCTCCATGTATGTGTTTACGGACATACATACACACAAATACATACAATAAAAATGCAAATGTGATTAAGAAAAAAAAGCAGGAAAAGCATTAATGTTGGCTTAGTGCCTATGACAGGGAACCAAGTATTTTGCAAACTGTCGCCTCATTTGATCTCCACCAAAGCAGATAAGAGCTTACTTTTGAGGACAGAACGCTGAAGTTTATAGAGACCCTCCAAGGCCACAGAGCTAGTTAACTGGTAAAACCATGAAGACTCTCCCCCTGCCACCTCTCAGGCAGTCAGAGAGAGGCAGAGGGACATCAGGTCTGCAACTGTGTCCCTTACAGACTTCTGTCAGCATATATCAAAATGTGACTCTAAGTATTCACAGATAACCAGGCCATGCTGAGAATAAATCTCAGAGGTGGGCTCCTCCTGTCTCCCTCCACTTATTACCAGAACTGCCATCTCCTGGATGGTCAGCAAACAGGAAGCCAATGTATGCTAGAAAATAAAGGTACCCATAGGCAGCTCGAACTTTTTCACCCTGGTTATTACCGAGTTGACCTGACATGACTGTTCTGTGACTTCCAACCAGAAGTGAAGATTTGCTGCCGACTCAGCTTGTCCAGGCAGGAACTCATCTTCTCTTCCTCAAATCCTTTTCATGGTCAAAGTTACCCCTTGGCTTACTGTGTACACCTAGACCAGTAACTGAAAGCCAGCTTCCATCTGCCCTCTGCATCCTGACCACATTCAGGAATGCACAAACTCCACTTTCTTCTCTCAGTTTCCTTCCTGTCTCCTAGCAGCTCTCATGGCTGCAGACAATTTTGCAGCCTAGGCCTTTCGCACCCAGACTTTCCGAGGCACTGCTAAAATGCCCTCTCTGTAGCTCCTTCACCTGTTTAAGGTCTGTCAATGGCCTCACTGAACAAACGTTACTCTCGAGTCCCTCCATGACTGACCACTGGCGATCTCTTCAATATGGATGTCCCCACATTTACCCAAGGCTTCCAAGTGGAGCCTGAAGCACCCAGATTGTTTTGCAATAAGTGGTCTTGCCTATGCTGGTTCCATGGCCTCCAGTGCCTACACTCTGTATTAATTAGGATGATATTCAGCCCTCCATTTGACTCATGGGCCACTCAGGCAGTAAAATGTCTCCAAGTTCTCACAAGGATTGACTTCCACACGTCACAGATGGGCTTTCGCCTGTGTCCGCACTTCATTTTTTTTTCTTGCTACCTCAAATCTCTTCCTGTCTTGGCATGAGCTACTCTTTGCAATGATACCCTGTCACCTGTGTCTTCCACATGCTGGTTCCGAATTTTGTAAATAAGTTTGTATAGTATCAATGTGTTGGACAAATGCCTATTCAATAGAAGATCGATAAAGGTCAAAGCAAACTGGTAGCTCAAGCCCATGTCTTATTGCGGTTGCTCAAATGTAGGAAACCCTAACAGAAGGTTCTCATTTTTCTAATGGCAGGACCCTCACATGCAATTTCGTTTTGAAATAAACATATATTTTAAAACATAGACTTAAACTGGGCCGTGGTGGCACACGCCTTTAATCCCAGCACTTGGGAGGCAGAGGCAGGCAGATTTCTGAGTTCGAGGCCAGCCTGGTCTACAGAGTGAGTTCCAGGACAGCCAGAGCTATACAGAGAAACCCCATCTCAAAAAAGCCAAAAAAAAAAAACAACAAAAAACCATAGACTGATTTATAGTATTTTATGTGTGGGGGTTTTTTGTTTTGTTTTTTTGTTTTTCGAGACAGGGTTTCTCTGTGTAGCCCTGGATGTCCTGGAACTCACTCTGTAGACCAGGCTGGCCTTGAACTCAGAAATCCACCTGCCTCTGTCTCCCAAATGCTGGGATTAAAGGCGTGCGTCACCACTGCCCGGTTGTGTGTGAATGTTTTGTCTTGATGTATACATGAGCACACGTGCATATAGTGCCCTTGGAAGTCAGCAGAGGGCGTTGGATCCTCTGGAACTGGAGTTACAGGTGGTTATGGGTATGCCATGATATGGGTGCTGGGAACTAAACTCTTCTGCAGACACAAGTGCTCATAACCACTGAGCTACCTCTTCAGCCCATCACATGCAATTTCTTGACCAATCTAAACATACATTTTTTAAAAAGACTATAGATGAGCAGGGCATCCTTGGCCTATTGCCTTGACCATGGTATTCAAAGTCTATGAACACCACAGTGCCACCTGCTGGGTTCTCTCTTCTGTTTCTGTTGAGGGTCCTTGTGATTATGTTTGGGTTCCTTGACTAGTCCGGGGTTATCTCACCGTTTTTGTTTTTTAAAACATTTATTTATTGTTATGTGTATGAATGTTTTGCATGCCTGGTGTCCTCACAGGACAGAAGAGGACATCAGATTCTCTGGAGTTGGAGTTACAGTGACTTTGAACTTCTGTGTGGGTGCTGGGAACTGAGCCTGAATCAGCAAGAGCTTGTAATTACTGAGCCCCATTATTATTATTATTATTATTATTATTATTATTATTATTATTATTTTGAAGCAGGGGTCTCACTGACAGCTCAGGCTGGCTTTGAGCTCATGATCCTAATGCAGCCTCTTGAGTGCAGACATAACTGGAGTGTGTTCCACACATATCTGGTATCTCTGTTTTTTAAAAAAATAATTTGTTTTATGTATATGAGTACACTGGAGCTCATCTTCAGATTGCAAATGTCTTCAGAGGGCATCAGATCCCATTACAGGTGGTTGTAAGCTATCATATGGTTGCTGGGAATTGAACTCAGATCTCTGGAAGAGCAGTCAGTTCTCTTAACCGCTGAACCATCTCTCCAGCCCTGGTATCTCTCTGTTTTTAAGGAGCTTTTTTTTTTTTTTTTTTTTTAAAGGTCATTTGATTAGTGGTCTTAATTCAGAGGCATCTTTAGAATGCTATTACTTTCCCTGCATAGGTCTTGAGAGGGGTCTCTGGGGAGTGGCGGTGGTTCAGCCTTGTTCACTAAGCATTCCCTTCTAGAAGATACACAATGGCTTAATCTACAATTTGATTCCCAGCACTGAAAGACACATAACTGAATAAGTAAGTATATGAAAAGATAGGCAGAGTGTAGGTCATTGGAGCTCTGCACTGTGAACAATGTGACCACCTGCTGGCTCTGTACCTTGGAAGCTCTTCCTTGAGTCCAAGTGAATTACTACCTATCATCTGAAGTACCTCTGTCAACAAAGATTAATTTTTAGAATTAAACTTTTTATGATGCTAACATATGGAGAAGTTCACAAGAAGCCTCTAAAAGGTGGAAAAAGGAAGGAAATGCAGAAGACTCCAGTCCTGAGGACAATGAATTTTAACCAATGAGAATCCTTCGGAATTCAGACCTCTGTAGCAATAAGCTACATCTGTGTAGTGACCTGTTACTTAGGAAACTAATACAAACATTCACTGGAAGTGGAAGAGAATGGATGCTAGAAGTTTCTAGACTGAAAAAAATCACCTAATTCTGTTTTGGAGAAACAGCCTGTGTTAAGGGCCCAGAATCAAAAGTTGTCATTGGTCCAAGAAATAGAGAAAATACAAAAGGAACAGGAGTAGCAATTTCAGGTCTGAGTTTGAAAAAGCCAAGGGCTTAAAAAGGGCTTAGCTGGCATGGATGAGTCAAGGTTCTGAGATGGTAGAGAGAGCCTTCATTTTCCTTGTGAGCTCAATGTAATTATAAGAATCTAAGATACAGTAATGGGTGAATGGCAATGAGAAGATAGTGGCATACGGGAAGAGGTAGGGGGATAGACCAGTTAGGGAGGAGAGAGAGATAGAGAGACGGAGAGAGTGTGAAACAGGACAGAGAAGTTGGAAGATGTCAGTCTTGGTTTTGAAGTGGAAGAAGGGACCAGGGCCAAAAAAACCAATCAGTTTTAGAAATCAGAAAACATGAGAAGCCACATTTTCCTTAGAGCCAACAGAAAGATTGTGCCCATTTAGCCCTTTGAGACCCATTTCAGCTTCTGACCTCCAGGGCTGCAAGACAATGGATTAGTGTAAAGCCATTATATTTGTGGTGATTTGCTACAGCAGCCATGGAGAACTGTCACAATAGCCTGTGAGTGACAATGAGTATTCCACTGGGCACATCCACAGGAAGACAGTGGCTTCTCTGTCAGTGCTCCTGGAACTTTGAACCTGCTCAGTCACTGGTTTTTATGTGTAGTTATTTTGTGAAATTTTCTGTTTCAACCAAGTCAGTCTGAAACCTAGAGTACTGGAGGGAGTCACATGAACCCCACTTGGTCCTCAGAACCTATCGAGTGACCTTTGACTGTATCTCACCTGTTGATCTCACCAAGGCCAAGGTAATAAGAATAGACAGTGAGCACCAAGCACTTGCTCAGAGCTAGTCACTGCAGTAAGCATTTGGCATGTGCAAGTGAGGTCAGCTTTTCCAACAATCCTACTCCTGATTTACAGATGAGGAAACTGAGGCACAGAACACAGATCACATTTTAAAGCCTCTGCAGGTATGAGGAGATAGGGCTGGAACGCTGGTCTTCAGATGTCAAGTGTGGTGCTTTGAGCGGTTCTCTTGCTTTCCCTCACGTGTCCAGGTCAATAGCCAAGGGCTCTGAAATTTAGTCCAGCCCTGCCACTAAGCTGCCCTCAGGCTGTGGTGACTGGCTGCTGAATTCTACTGCAGAACTCAAAGGTGACCTAATGGGCTGGAGCTCTGAGAGCTCTTGGGAAGGCATCCCACTGTTTCTTAGCAACACTATGTACACCACTCTCCAGGATATCAGCCATCCCTAGAGCCATGTATTTCATCCCCACATTCACGTTAGACGGGGAAGGGAATCCCGTTAGCTTTCCCCAGAGGACGGGACTCCCAGGAAAGGAGGCTGTGTATGGGATAGAACCAGCAGGCGGATGCCAGAGGAATCCCTGGAAAGGCCCTACTGGCTGGGCTGGTGTTAACCTCTCCATTGAGCTCAGCCAATCCAGGCATCTCCTTGGTCACTGCTCACTCGGCTTCCCCTGAGACCAGCCTTTCCCTCATCTCCTTCCTACGCCCATATCTCTGTGCCTCCGCTTAGTTACCAATAAGAACTGCTTCTAGGCAAACTGGAAATTTTTCTTCAGACTCCAGTGGCTCATCTTCCTTCCTTGTCTTTACGGAGCGACATCTCTTTGCCTTTCCTAAAATTTTAAGCCTCATTCCAATTGTCTTTTTTTGTTTGTTTGTTTGTTTGTTTGTTTGTTTTTGAGAAAGGGTCTCTTGTAGTCCAGGTCTGTTTTAGAGTTACTATATAATCAAGGATGACCTTGAACTTATGATCCTCCCACCTCTCTTCATTTCAAGTGCTAGAATTGTAGACAGGCACCACTATGCCCAGCTTTCACCTAGTCTTTTGCTGTAAGACATAGATGGTCTTAGCTAATAGGAGTTTGACCTGCCAGTTGTCCAAAGGTGTCTCAGATTTCAATTATGCTATGATACCCTCAGCAATGAACTTAAGGCCCCACGCCTCCTGACCACCTAGGTCTGGACTCTGGAAGCCAGGATCTTCAAAGCCTGGGTTTATAGAAAAGATCTAACTGGTAATTTGGGGGTCTGAAGCTGAATTCTATCAGCTGGAAGAAAAGTAGGAACAGAAGGAAGATAGAAGATGAAAACCTGCAGTCTTTGCTTTCTTCAGTGGAGTTTTTAAGAGAATAAACTTCAGAGGCTTAGAGGAAACCTTCCAGGCCACAAACTCACCTTGGTATCTTGACTGGCCTTGTAAAATTATTACTTTGAAAAAAGGCAGGAAGAATGTGCTAGAATGGACTTTTGCACAAAAACTCCACTAACATAAATTATCTGCCATCTTAGAGCATCCTTCAAAAGGCTTTGCCCTAGAATTAGGGAGGGGATGAATTCAATGTTCACACAGATTCCTTCCTTTTCTGAAAAGGGGATGGCAGAGCTCGCTAGCCATAAGAGACTTCTAGAACTATTCTCTGTACTTCCACCAAATCCCATTTAACCCTGTAGGCGTTACAGTCCCCTCTAGGTGGATGAGAAAACTGAAGCATTGTGTTGCTGGTTATCTCCAAGTACTCCAGCCTGTGAACTTGGCAGCTTGGGTTTGAACAAGGCCTACTGGTTCCCAAGCCTCTAGCCTTTACCCTTACAGCTCCATTCCTCAAAGGCTAATGGAAATTGCACTCTGTAGATGCATTGTGGGAGCGCCACAGTTATTACTGTAGAGTATCTACACCTACTCCTGGAGACCTTAAAGGATTGTCTCCATATTTTTCTGTCCTCTCCCCAAACTGTCTTCCAGTTTTGCAGCAACACAAAATGCCCTCTTCCTATCTCTCTTCCGTAATACAAGGAAGCCGGAGCTGGACAGAGAAGGCAAAGGAAATCTAGACGACACTCGTCTTGAGTTACCAGTCTATAGGGAGAACCAAGTTATTTTCTACCTGGTAGATAGGACTGTCACTGCAAACCCACTCGAGAAGTCCCCATTCCCTGGTCAGTGTGGAGCAGATCTGAGTGTCCCTGCAGCACGGCACAGCGCCCCCGCGGGGCACTCGGGGACTACTGCCGCGTCGTGTGTCCTGCGCCTAGCCCGGAGTGGCAGGACTTCTCCCAGCCGAGGGGACCAGGCAGCGCCGCCTTCCTCTCCCACTCTCCCCCTCTCCCCAGGGAGACAGCGGCTCCCCCGGAGCGGGACAGATTGTGCGTCTGTCGGTCAGTGGGTCATCTGTCTGCACCCGGGTCAGCGCGCCGCGCTCACCTGCAGCCACCGCCACCGGCACCAGGAAAGCGAGACAGGGGCGCAGCCCTGAGGGTCCGTTTCCGTCGTCCGCCGCCTCGCCCTGAAGAGGACCGCAGAGCTCCTTGGGCACCGCTCCCGGGACGCGACCAAGAAGCCCGCGCCAACGCCTTGTCCTGAGCCGCCGCCTTCAAGTCCCATCCCAGAGCGCTCTCCGCGCTCGCTGGCTGCCAGCGAGGCTCCCTGCAAGGGCGGCGCGAGGAGGCGGTACCGCGCGAGGGTTGGAAGCGGGCTGGCGGAAGGAGGGGTGTCCTCTTTGGGGATGGGGAAGGCGGGGAGAAGCAGCAGCCAGAGCTGCCACACGCTGCAGGCAGCCCCCCAACTCGGGACCCTGGCCGCTCTCCCTGCCTGCTGCCAACCTCACTCTCCCGAGTGCATCCCCAGCCTCGGTGGGATAGATGGGTCTCCAGAGATCGGAGTAACTGGAGACTTTAGGGGGCTTGTCGGCCTGGGCCAGAGTAGGGTGGGGTGAGGGTTTCCTGGTAACGGGAGACACAGCTGGAGTCGTATAACCTGAATTGAGGATTTTCTTCAGGAGGCATCCATGGAGCACGGCGATGAAGAAATGGTGAGACTTAAGATGACTGATGACAGGGCCAGAAGTTGTCTTGGCAGTCTAAGACCGCCCTATCAGCGCCAATTCATATTACTAGTATCCGCTGGCCCTGGACCAGCCCCTGGGATGGGAAAGGCCATTAAGATGCCAAGATGAAGAGGTACGGTTCCTCCCCTGAAAGAACAGAGTCTAGTTCAGACAAGACTCAAGAAATTACGGACAAGACTAATATAACTTTGTTATTATCCAAGAGAGCAGCCATCCTAGGAGCGACAGAGAAAACAGATCTGATCAGTAGCAGGGAACCGAGCTCCCAGACTCTGGGATTACCAATCTGGGATGACAGGACTCTACAGTTGGCCAGACATCTCCTAATAAAAACCTTAATTCTAGGGCTGGAGAGATGGCTCAGGGGTTAAGAGCACTGACTGCTCTTCCAGATGTTCTGAGTTCAATCCCCAGCAACCACATGGTGGCTCACAACCATCTGTAGTTGGATCTGAGGCCCTTTTCTGGCATGTACATGTACATGCAGATAGAGCACTCACATAAATAAAATAAATCTTTTCTTAAAAAACAAAAAACAAAAACCTAATTCTATCGCCCGATTGCTAAGCCAATACCCCCCGTCCGGGTTTTAACAAACCATCAGAGAAAATCAGAACTATCTTAGAATACAAACAAATGTCATGTGCAAGACCTATTCCTACAAAGAGCTCTAGGAGTGGGTAATTAAAATCTCAGCCATGGGGCTGGAGAGATCGCTCAGTGGTTAAGATCATTGACTGCTCTTCCCGAGTTCAATTCCTAACACCCACATGGTAGCTCACAACTAGCTGTAATGGGATCTGATGCCCTCTTCTGGTGTGTCTGAAGACAGCTACAGTGTATATACATGAAATAAATGAAAAATAAAATCTCAGTCATGGCCATTGGTGATAGTGTACACCTTTATTCCCAGCACTTAAAAATAAAGGTGGGTCTCTGAGTTTGAGGGCAGTCTGGTCTACATGGTGAGTTCCAGGCCAGCTAGGGTGACATAGAGAGGCAGTTAAAAACAACAAACAACCAATAACAACAATAAAAACCCATAAAACGAAGGGCTAATGCATTCTAGCCTTACTGCCAGGAAATAACCAGGTTCTTACAACCCCATGTCCCTTACCTGAACCTTAGGCCACAGGATGCTACTGGCCACTGGCACTGGTCAGAAATTTCTTCTTCGGTCTTTGGGAGAAAGAAGATGGAGGTCAGATACCAGAGCAAAGCCTTCAGGAAATGTTTGGTCTTGGATCCCACAGAAGAAAATTCTTCCTGAGTTACAGTGAAAATTCCTGAGGAGTTGGAAAAACTGAGATATAAGTTATGGAAACCTATATTTCAAATGTATGTCTATTTCAAGATACCCATAAGATCCATTAATTTATCAGGAAAACAATAGCTATTTGTAAATTCCTCCAATTTTAAGAGGACTCTGATTTAATAATGATCCCCATTATTTGGTCTATGCCAGCTAAAGTGGGTGTTTTCCTAGGGGAATTCTTTGGAATAGGAAATCTGTGGGTGGAACAAGGCTACAACCAGGACAAATGGATCAAATGAATTGTTCTACTTTATGGGATGCTCTTCAGGACTGCAAAACAACAACAAAAACCAAACAAACAAACACCGCAGCAAATCAAATGGAAGCTCAGTTTCCTGATGCGCACAGTCGGAGCAATGATTTCCCTCTCTGGTACCGTTGTGTACAGGACAGGAGATAAATGCAAGTTGCTGAGAAGGGCTGTTGGAGGGAAGGGCCAGCTCCGCCTTTTGTCCTTGAAAATCTGCTATAGACTCAAGGAAATCTTATTCAGAAGAAGCATTGGACTAAGGTGTCCAGTTTATATGGGGACCCATATAAGCACACAAGAATGAAGGCCAAAGTTCTGAGAGCTCATGAGATAACTGTTTGATACACATTTGTAACTATGCTGAATATCAGCTATCCACTCTGTCTCTGCTGATGGTCTGTGCTGGGGTCCATTTTACCAACTTGATACAGGTAGTCCTGAGCTGTATTTGAAAAGCAAGCTTTAATCCCAGCACTTGGGAGGCAGAGACAGGCGGATTTCTGAGTTTGAGGCCAGCCTAGTCTACAGAATGAGTTCCAGGACAACCAGGGCTACACAGAGAAACCCTGTCTTGAAAAACCAAAAAGAAAAAAGAAAAGCAAGCTGAGCTGGCACAGCAACACACACCTTTTAGTCCCGGCACTTGGGAAGCAGAGGCAGGCGGATCTCTGAGATTGAAGTCAGCCTGGTCTATGGAGTGAGTTCCTGGACAGCCAAGGTTACACACAGAAATCCTATCTTGAAAAATAAAAACAAATAAACAAACAAACAAAAGCAAGCCATGGAGAAATGTAGTGATCAGGGTCTCTGCTTCAGTTCCTGCCTCCAGGTGCCTGTCTTGGCTTCCCTCAGTGAACTGAGACCCCAGTAATCTAGGCCAAATAAACTCTTTCCTCCTGAAGTTGCCTTTGATGGGTGATTTATCACAGCATTAGAAAGCAAGCTAGCAGAAGTCTATTTCCAAGGTTTTTTATGTGTGTATTTTGTCTGCATGTTGGTCTGTGCACTACATGCATGCCTAGTGCCCTTGGAAGTCAGAAGAGGCATCATCAGATTCCTTAAGGACTGGAGTTATGAATGGTCTTAAGCCACCATGTGGATGCCGGGAATCAAACCCAGGTCCTCTGCAAGAGCAACCAGTGCTCTTAATTGCTGAGCCATCACTATACACACACACCCCACTTATTTTAGACGGGGTCTCACTGTGGTTGGCCTGGAACTCACCACGCTAGCCTCAAACTATAGGTTTCTTCCTGCCTCTTCTGCTGAGATTAAAGTCCTGCGCCACCACACCCAGCGTGAGAGATTTCTAAATAAACACATGGACCCACCTTAAAGAAACAAGGTTGTAGCAAGAAATATTTTATAAATGTGGTGTGTAGTTTCCTCCTGCCTTAGACCACTTATGTTCCCAGATGAAAGACACACACAGCAGGCTTTTTTCTCTTCCTGCTCCTTTCTTGTAGTCTCTAGCTTGGGACACCTAATAAGTGTTTTTAAGTATACATGGAAGAATAAATAAGGAAGAGAAAAAAGCTGCCACAGAAGGGTAAAAACATGCAAGGGAGCCGTCATGAGATAGAGAAGCAAGGGGGGATGGCCATGGCATAGCAAGGAGAGCCCCATGGGCTAGGGGCCCAGAGAACATGGCCCAAAGGGCTGACTGCCTAATTGGAGCTAAGAGCAGCCTAGATAAACATAGTAAGTAATACTTGGGTTATGAATAGGAGGTAGATTCTAACAGCGTGGAGGGTAGGCAGCTGCCCACAATTGTTTTGCTTAAAGTATATTTAAAATATAAGGCTGTGCGCATCTCTCATCCGGGAACATAAATGGTCTAAGGTGGGAAGAAACCCCAAGCTGGAATTTATAAAATCTTTTTTACTACATGAGGCAACTAATATAGCAAGTCAAAAAAATGTTGAAGAAACAAAGCACATTCTAAAGAGAACGCCGATTTTGTTTTGGTGTGTGTGTGATGGGAGGTGCTTAGCATTTGGTAATGCATACATATTGCATGTGGTATGCATGTGGCAGCCAGTGGGTAACTTTGGGTGTCATTCCTCAGGCGCTGATACCTTGATTTTGAGACAGGGTCTTGATTTGGCCCGGAACTCATTGGTTGGGATAGACTGGCAAGCCTGTGAGCTCCAAGAATCCATTGTCTCTGCTTCACCAGTGCTGGGAATACAAGCACATGTCACCATGGCTGACTTTTTTGTTGGGGATGATGTAGATGTCGAGGAACTGATTCAATTCTCCATGCTTGCAAGGAAGGCACTTTGCCAACTAAACTATCTCTGAAGCCCATGGATTCCAATGTGTGTTTTGTTTTAAGGATTGAACTTTAATTTTTAATTATGTTTAAATGTATGTATGTGAGTTTGAGTTCGTGCATGAGTACAGTGTCAGGAGGCCAAGAGTGGACACTGGATTTCTGAAGCTGAAGCTACGGATAGTTGCAAGCTCCCCAGCATAGATGCTGGAAACCAAACTCTGGTCCTATGCAAGAGCAGTGTGAGGCCTTAAGCTATGAGGCATTGCTCCAGATCTCATGGATTCAGATGTTGCTATGTAGTCCTGAACTACCTGTAAGGTCTTGCAGATGAAGGCAGGCCTTTTACTTCTTTATAAAACCTGCACTACGCCATGCTTGGGAAAGGGTGTGGAATAGTGTTTAAGCATAGGGTCTAGGTGTGTGGCAGCATCTCTTGGAAACAGAGTGTTGGCTTTCTATCCAAAGCCTATGATGAACTGGCCCATGACACAGAAGCCAACAGTCCATTGCTGTGACACTAATTACCTATCGTTCCTCAAAGATGCTACGCAGTCTCTGTCTGCACTGATTGTCTGGTGCTAAACAAGGTTGGGAGACCTTGGGCAGTGATAGTATCCATCTGTCCTATAAGATCCCAGCACTGGCAGAGCTCAGTAAGGATAGACTCGAGAATAACAAAATAGCAGATGTGAGGACTTTTCCAAATCCTTCTTTGCCATGAAAGTAACTATAACATGGTTAGCACCCAAGTCCAACAGAAGAAACACTACAAATAATTAATGGAAAGAGTAACACGATAGTCCACTGAGAGTCACACTATTGAGATGGAGAAAAACATTTGTAGTGCAATAAAGTGAACAGTTTCATAGACAGTGAAGTCTCCAGGAAACAGTGGAAGATGGTGCTACAACCACATTTATGAAGAGTTTGAATGAGTTTTTTGTTTTTTAAAAAAAGATTTACTTCATGTATATGAGTGTTTTGCCTGCATATGTATGTATATATGTACACATACATACATATATGCACATATATACTATAAATACACATACATACACACGGGTGTGTGTGTGTGTGTGTACCACATGCAAGCCTGGTGACTTCAGAGAGCAAGTCTTCAGCATACAAAATCAATGATCCAAAACAGTGCTAGGTATAGAGCTCAGGGCCTTGCAAACTAGGCAAATGCTCTACTACTGCACTGTAACCCCAGACCATCAGTGGGTGGAGATTTCTGTTCAAGAACACCCAGGACCTGACATGTGGGAATTCTCCTAAGTCTAAGGTGACAGGAAGTGTGTAAACATGAATTTGAGCTGCATGTTCTGTTCAGAAGTCCCTCTGAACACTTTAGGTCTCACGGTTTAGATTTGGTAACTTAATGCTTTAATGATCCAGTGACAGGGAACGGGAGAAAGCCTGGGAGAGAGGTTTATCTAGCAGTTTTCCATTCAGAGATTCATGATTTGAGTTCACATAAAAGGAACATGATCACAAGAATAGTAAGAGCTGGGGCTTTTTTGTTTTTGTTTTTGCTTTTGCTTTTTAATCTGAAATTTAAGCAGAGTATTAGCTAGGCTCTAATCTTACAGTCCTTTAATCTTTCTTCACAGATCAATCCTTTTCTTACTTGGTTAATGCTCTTTCCAAATAACCTTTTAGATTCTCTTCTAAAAGTCAACACACGCACACACACACACACACGCACACACGCACATGCACACACGCACGTGTGCATACATTTACACACATTTGTAAACACTCCTCCAGCTGTGACTTTGGAACTCTGCCTGAGGGGCCCTTTCCTTAGAGTGCTCTGTAGGAATATGTTTTCCCCCATTGGGCTCCTCTGTGAGAATTTTTCTCTGTAGGAATCAAGCTCCATGGAGCTGTTAAGAATCTGTGGTGATCTCTGGGGGTAGGATTACAGCTGGCTTTAATTTGTCTCATGTGCTTATTTTCATTCTAGTAAATACTTTCTGAGGCCTTTGTATTTGCCAGATGTATGCGTGGCACTGACATAAAAGTGAGCAACACATACACAACTAGGGTATCATAGACAAAAGGAGGAGACCCTGGGAGTATTATGAGAATCACAAAACAACTGCCTCCAGGATTAGTGCTTCATAGAACTTCCTTTTTGTTTTGTTTTTTAAATTAGTTTTGGGGGGTTTTGTTTGTTCATTTGTTTGTTTTTCCTGAGGCAGGGTTGCTTTGCTTAGCCTTAGCTGTCTTGGAGCACACTCTGTAGACCAGGCTGTCCTCAAATGCACAGAGATCCGCCTCTCAAGTGCTAGGATTAAAGGCATGTATCACTACTCCTAGCCCTATACTTTCTCTCTCTCTCTCTCTCTCTCTCTCTCTCTCTCTCCTTTTTTCTCTTCTTTTTCTCTTCTTTTTTTTTTTTTTAAAGATTTATTTATTTATTATATGTGAGTACACTGTAGCTGTTTTCAGACACACCAGAAGAGGGCATCAGATCTCATTACAGATGGTTATGAGCCGCCATGTGGTTGCTAGGATTTGAACTCAGGACCTCCAGAAGAGCAGTTAGTGCTCTTAACCGCTGAGCCATCTCTCCAGCCCTTCTTTTTTTTCCTTGTTTGTTTGTTTTTCAAGACAGAGTTTCTTTGTGTACATAGCCCAGCTTCCATAATATTTCTAAATGGAAGTCACTTCTTTTCTTTTTCTTTTTTTATTCTTCTCTCATACATTACATCCCAACCTCAGATTCCCTTCTCTCCACTCCTCCCAGTCACCACTCCCCGCCTCCTGTCTCCCCCCCCATCCATTTCTCCTCCATTCCCCTTCAAAAAATGAATAGGTCTCCAGGGATGTCAGCCAAGCATGGCATAACAAGTTACAATAAGACTGGGCACAAACCCTCATATCAAGGCTGGATGAGACATCCAGTAGGAGGAAAAGGGCCCCAAGAGCAGGCAAAAGAGTCAGAGACACCCCCACTCCTATTGTTAGGAGTCCCACAAGAACACTTAGTTACACAGCTCTAACATATATGCAGAGGATATGCTCAGACCCACGCAGGGTCCATGATTGGCACTTCAGTCTCTGTGAGCCGCTCTAAGGGCTGCTTAGCTGATTCTGTGGGTGCTATTCTCATAATGTCCCACTGCTGGGAGCCTTGCCTGGTTACAGAAGATGGCTGGTTCAGGCTCCATATCCCCCATTACTAGGAGTCTTTGCTAAGGTTACTCTTGTAGGGAGTTTCCCCTGCACTAGGCTTCTACCTTGCTCCCAAAATGTTCCTTAATTCCAGTTGTCTCTCCTAATACTCTCTCCCTCCACCCACCATCTGCTCCCCTCCCTAGTCACCCCACTCATCTTGAAATCTATTCTATTTCCCCTTCCCAGGGAGATCCATATGTCCTGCCTTGAGCCCTCTCCTTCCTACTCAGCCTCTCTAGGTCTGTGGATTGTAGCATAATTATCCTTTACGTAACAGCTAATATCCACTCATAAGTGAGTACATACAATGTTTGTCTTTCTGGGTCTGGGTTGTCTCATTCAGGATGTTTTTTTATCATTCCATCCATTGCAAATTTCATGATATCATTTTGTTTAACAGGTAAGTAATATCTCACTGTGTACCACATTTTCTGTGGGGCAGTGGACTGTGCCACCAGACGAAAAGCGTGGTAAGGTCCAGCAGATTTGGAAACCCCAGTACTCGCATATCTGAGAATGGTAGGTCTTTATCTACTCCTGACCAGGGTCCTGTCCTGGAACACATGACCATGACACCTCATGGAGAAGACCGTGGCAATCAGTCACGTAGGAGCAGCACCCGAAGCCCCTCCACATGCACATGGGGCATCTCTAACATCTCAGACCAAGGCAGTAGGAAGCATCTCCCTTTAGACCCCAACCCGACCCAAAGTGTATATAAGCCCTCATCCACAAGGAATAAAGCACATGAATAATTCCATCAGCGGGTCTCTGAGGGCATCTGTCTTATAAAGCTGTGACACTTTGGGGAAGGGAATTCTCTCCTTAGGCTTTCACAGCTGGAAGCTGCTTGAGCCTACTGCAGCCGCTTCCTGCTCCATGGCTTCTGGCTGCCTACTGTGCCCCTGCCACTCACTCTGGAGAAGCAGCAGCTGCGGAAGAGACTAGGCAGCCAGCCCTGATCTAGCTCCCCTTCAGAGTGCAACTCTTTGGCCCATCCCGCCAGAGCCCCACAGATCTCAGAGAATAGTGTCTTGTGCACAGACCGGCAACTGGCGGCCACGTGGGGGCAAGAACAGTGGATGCATTGCGATGATAGCATTGGAAGGTGAGTCCTGCCCCCAACTCTGGAGACAAGCAACCTGTCTTTTCCTGCTGTGCTTTCAATCAGTGCCATCACATGGATTTGAACAAGCTGAAGGAACTGATGCCTTCTAGCCAGAGCTACTCTGAAGGTCCCTTTAGCTGCTGTCTAAAACCCAACATCCCATAACGAGCGCTTGTTGTGTTTTATAAAAAGAAAGAGAGGCCAGGGATATGTTTGGTGGAGGCACTGCATGGTGTGGGGGAAGGGGTTCCTCTGAGGGCCCATGCTGAGGCATCCCTTCCCCCTGAGGTACCAGCCACACCACGGTATAGTATAGAATAGAGTTTATTCAGGACATGGGGAGGGGAGTTGAGGGAAGTACTAGAGATAGAGAAAGGTAAAGAGAGGGAGAGAGGGAGACAGATAGAGAGAGGGAGAGAGAAGAGGAGTAGAGGCCAGCCACAAGCACATGGAGAGACAAGAGGAGGGGAACGGGGAGAGAGGGGGAACAGGAGCAAGAGGAGAGAGCAAGGGAAACAAGAGAGAGAGAGGAGGGAGCAAGCAGCCCCTTTTATAGTGAGTCAGGTACACCTGGCTCTTGCCAAGTAACTGTGTGGTGTGGCTTAGAATAAATGCCAACATTCCCCCATTTTGGTTTAATTAAAAAAGGAAAAATTAAGCCCGGCAGTGGTGGCACACGCCTTTAATCCCAGCACTTGGGAGGCAGAGGCAGGTGGATTTCTGAGTTCGAGGCCAGCCTGGTCTACAGAGTGAGTTCCAGGACAGCCAGGGCTACACAGAGAAACCCTGTCTCAAAACAAACAAACAAACAAAAAAAAAAACAAAACAAAAAAAAAAGGAAAAATTAGAAAGATGTGATGGTGAATCAGGAAGAGGGTTGTCGTGATCTTTAGCTACTGCCTTTTGCCTTTGGGGCGTCCTGTCTTTGGGAACCGGAAGAAAATGGGTATGGGTATGTTGGTCCAGTCTTAGGAGAGTTGGCTGTTTCCTTGCTGTCCAGAGTCCGTGGAGCCATCTGTGGATAGATAGGAAGCAGCAGGTACGATAGAAGCATCTGTGTGTGAGAGGAGATTGGAGCATCTGTGGGTTGCTTCTCTGGAGCTGTCCTGGATATAGTAAACACCTGGACTTGACAAAATGCTGAAACGCACACACATACATTACAGATAGAGAATAAGGTTAAACACAGGGCTGGAGAGATGGCTCAGCAGTTAAGAGCTCTTCCAGAGGTCCTGAGTTCAATTCCCAGCAGTCACATAGTGGCTCACAACCATCTGTAATGGGATCTGATGCCCTCTTCTAGTGTGTCTGAGACAGCTACAGCGTACTCACATTTTATTTTATATAAATACTTTTTTTTTTTTTTTTTTTTTTTGGTTTTTCGAGACAGGGTTTCTCTGTGTAGCCCTGGCTGTCCTGGAACTCATTCTGTAGACCAGGCTGGCCTCGAACTCAGAGATCCACCTGCCTCTGCCTCCCAAGTGCTAGGATTAAAGGCGTGAGCCACCACTGCCCGGCTAAATACATCTTTTTTTAAAAAAAGAAAAAGAAAAATTAAATACATTTGCGAGAAAATATTTTTTTCTTAGGTGTACATTTGAAGTCTGTAGGTCTTGGTGGTTGTGTTGAGGGAGTCCCAATCCCAGGGCACAGGAGAGGAACCCCACCTTCTGGGATAGGTAGCAAGTGGGAACTGAGGCTATTGTTAGCAGGTGTACTTACCTGGACGGAGTCTATTTGGTCCATGAGAGGTAGATCTGAGTGGGTTTCCTGTAGCTTATAAGTTTACAAAAGAGATAAACTTGTTAACAACACGAACAGTCTTTAAGATGAGCTTAAGGAAGACAAAAACCTTTCGTGGAGCAGAAGGAGCAAGAAGGGCTTTTTCCTTCTGTCTAGAAGACTGGATATATATAAATTTAGCATAACGAGACACAATTTTAAGCCCACATTTGAGAGACAAAGGAAACTCAAAACCTTGACCTTGTGAATATTATAGTTGATCTTACAGTTTAGCAAGAGAAACACCTTAAGTCTATAGTTAAAAGACAACCAAGGGAAACTTACATTCGAGCATGATACCTTATAGTATAGATTCAGCACAAGAAACACTTTAAAACAAAGAGAACTTAAAACTTGAACTTGTGATTATACACCTGGATTGTATAGTGGAATGTTTTATTACAGTCAGGCTAATTTATAAGAGTTATACCAATTAATGTTAGGACAGTGGCGTAGCAAGAAGAGGACATAGGAAGCTTTAGTCACTGGAAACTGAGTTTAGCTAAGGAAGTAGCAGGTTACATCCGTGAAAGCTTACATCTGAACTTGTGTATCATTTGTCGTGAAGTCTATAAGAAATCTGGCAGTCTTAGCTACTTAATGAATATACTAACGAGCAAATAAGGTGGTGGGTTACCTTAGGGTAAGGAGCTAGGTCTGTTTCCTAGCTGTCAAGCTACAGTTACCTTAGCTGTCAATGTAGTCAGAAATCTGGAGAAGAGTAAATTATACTCTAGGAATCACATATTAACTAAAATGACAGAGGTTCATCTGTGGATCACTACCTAAACAGTTCCCAGGACCCTGTGGTCTCCACGGCAACTTGGGCAGAGTCAGCCTGGCTGTCATGCCCAGAAGACAAAAAGCTTTTTTTCCTGTGGAGTAGATACATATGAAATGAGAAATGACCTACCTTGACTTAGGCAATATGAAACATTTGACTCTGGGGCTATCTTGTTTGTCCACCATGTAGACCAAGCCCTGACAGTGGGCAAGGCAATGGAGTGGTGGGTCTCATACCACAATCTACGTAGAGTCTTGTCTCTGTGTCCATTATCTTCTTGGAGACCTTGGGGGGTAACTGTTAGGCTTTGTGAGTCTCTGTCTGTCATAAGCTTAAACATTATTACATTTAGCAGATTTCTGACAAGATCAAGAGCAGGTCTATTAAGCAAAATCTGAGTTAGACAACCTGTTTTTGTTTAATTACTTGCTTGAGAATATATCTAGCAAATAGAGCACACTATAACTTAATGGCAGTAGCAAAACCAAGACATATATATATATATATATATATATATATACATACATACATACATATATATGTATATATATGTATGTATATATATATAAAACCGTTATATTGTTTAGAAATCTTAGCTTTGTGGCTATGTATCAGCAGAAAAAAACACATGAAGAGACACACACACAAAGAGAAAATGGCCGAGCTTTGTCTAGTGTACACTTAGCTTAGAGCTGATGTGGACCAGAATAGAAAGAAATCAGAGGGTTGACAGTGGTGGTGAGAGACAGTGGCATGAGATGGTGGCGCAAAACTGAAGCGGCCTGGGGACAGCTGTGGGAATGGAGGATGCAGCAGTAGAATCAAGAAGGCGGGGCACCGCAGTGCTGATGCAAGAGAGCAGAGCTGGGCATGAGCTGGTGCCCTTGCAACTCTGCTTAGGTGGCCCCAGCCAGTGGCAGTGGTGGCCACTGGAAAGCAAGCGGGGCAGATGGCTGCGGAAAAGCAGCATCTCATCAGATCAGTGTCCCAGGCAGAATGCTGAAGCACACGCGGGAAGAGTGAGAGTTGCTTTTCCCACAGGAGAATCAAGGGGCAGTGAACCAGGAGCAGAGCAAGAGCATCGAGAGAATGAGGGGGGAGGGGAAAATCCTACAGATTGCTATCGAGAGAGTTGATTTTCAAATGCCAGTTAAGTGACCATGTAGAGATATTGTTTGCCGGGTACTGTGAATGAGCCTGGGGGAGGGGGAGCATCCCAGGAAGTAGGGACAAGGTGGCAAAGACCAACCTGTTGGGTGTGGACGTTATTAAAAATGTTCCTACCGGCATTCCGAGAACAAAATCGATAACAAATAAACAAACAAACTGACCAGCCAGGTCTGGATGTACTGGGTCATCACAAGGATGCTGGTGGCTCTGTGTGAGTCCCAAACTCACAGGAAAAACGTATGTGAGTCCCAGACTCACAGGATCGACAGGGGAAGGGGTCGCCCAAGGGTTACTGGTCCTAAAACGATGATCCGTGAAACTCTAGTCATAAAGACTGAATGTCTCTGTCCTCAAGGGCAGCACAAGGGGTGGCTCCGAGCTCAACAACCCTCCCCTGGGACCAGTAGGGGGAGGGAGCTTACCAGTTTTCTGAAGATTAGGTGGATAGGTCTAGTGATCGATGGCCCTCCATGTGGCAGCAGGGGGGTGTGAACTTTTGAGCTTCTAAATCGGAGCCACTGAACCAAAGTTGTGTTTTATAAAAAGAAAGAGAGGCCAGGGATATGTTTGGTGGAGGCACTGTATGGTGTGGGGGAAGGGGTTCCTCTGAGGGCCCATGCTGAGGCATCCCTTCCCCCTGAGGTACCAGCCACACCACGGTATAGTATAGAATAGAGTTTATTCAGGGCATGGGGAGGGGAGCTAAGGGAGTACTAGAGATAAGAGAAAGATAAAGAGAGGAAGAGGGGGGGTAGAGGTCAGTCACAAGCACATGGAGAGACAGGAGGAAGGGAACGGGGAGAGAGGGGGAGTAGGAGCAAGAGGAGAGAGCAAGGGAAACGAGAGAGAGAGAGAGAGAGAGAGAGAGAGAGAGAGAGAGAGAGAGAGAGAGAGAGAGAGAGAGAGAAGGGGGCAAGCAGCCCCTTTTATAGTGAGTCAGGCACACCTGGCTCTTGCCAGGTAACTGTGGAGCGGAGCCTAGACAAAATGCTAACAGCACTGGTAAAGACTCTCCATCTAACTTCTTAAAACAAAAACCTGGTTACACAGCAGCCAATTAAAAGCCACAGGGCGGCTGCTAGTTCTTAAATCTGCAAAAAGGCTCAGTGTTTTGGGCCTCTGTGGAATGCCACAAAGCCAATAGGCCAAGGGGACACTCCCATTGGACAAGACCTTTCTTCTCTGTCATAGGCAACTCTCATCACATAAAAAATTCCCCCAGGTCAGGGAGATATGTGCCCTACTAAAGTCCCACAGAATAAAGATTACCAAATATAAGCCTTCTTGTTTCGGAAGTTCTTCAGATAGCTCCATGCATTGCCAATGGTAATATTTACAGTCCTGTTTCATGGACCTGAATAGCTTCTCTCACTGGAAGCAGGAATACCCAAGAAGCAAAAACCTCCTCCCATGATTTTTTTGCCAATCCTAGCTGCAATACAGCAATGCATAAAACCCTGTAACAGGACAGGCTGATAACAGCAGAGCCCCTGACCCCCTCATTCAGATGAGCCCAAAGACCAAGGTCCCAAAGACCATCTTATTTCAGATCTCACAGTCCTTATCCAATTAATACAAACAAATCCATCTACCCATCCCTGCTCCCTTATCTCTCGGAGGAAACACTAAACAAGTCATCTGCCCCACCCACCCCTCCTTCCCTCGACCAAGGACAGGGCTCCATTAGAAAAATAAATTAGCTTCTGATGGCCTTTACCCCCCTACTCCACCTCCCCCCCCAACCAGAGAAAGGTATTTCTCCTCCCTCTCCCAGAGCCACCAAAGCCATAGTCCCCTACCCTTAACCTTCTAACATACAGCTTTGTTATTTTTGTGACTCTGTTGCAAAAATAATACAAGGGATGCACAAGAGGAACATTTTTTTATTATCCTTCAGAACTGAGCAAGGGGGTGTGGGGGAGGCAGCCATGAAGCCCCTTTGTGTGTGTGTGTGTGTGTGTGTGTGTGTGTGTGTGTGCGTGCACGCGTGCATGTGTGTGTGTGAATGGAACTGGCCTCCTTGCTCAGTGGAGGCTGTGAATGTTCCTGTTGAGGTGGTTTGGTCAGTGAGAACATTTCCCTCAGGTATCTGGCAATCCTGGACAAATCACACCAGCCGCAGTTCTCACGTGGGAGATTTTATTGGCAGAGGAGGCCTCTGAGGGAGTGAGAGAGAAGGGGCTGCAGGCTAGGGGATGAGTATTTTATTCGGGCCATGAGGCATATGACACATACACAAGAGTGGCACCGTCGCTAGAGATGAAATGTCTCCTCACTGGGTCCGGGAACTGGCTGTAAAGAGCTTCTGGCTGTCCATGGATGCTAACATTCTTCTCTTTTTCTTATCATAAAGAGAGAGAAAGGGGGGGAGGGGGCAAATGGTGAGGCGGGAATAGGGCATCAGGTCTCTTAAACTGCTTCCTCCTGTCTAGGGGCGTCAATCTGGGGGCACAGCTGACCCTCACCATTGGGGCTTATTCAATAGTCATTTGTATCAGGCTCCTCTGTGGGCAGTGGTTGGCAATCCTGTAAAAGAAACTGATTGCTTGGTTAGAAATTTTTTGAATTCGTCGTTGGAGGAACGTGGAGACAAGGTTAATGAGGCAGGGAGCAGCTGGTAAAGCCGAAGAATGAGAAGAAGTGAGGTCAGAAAGGGGGCCTCACCCTGCCCCCTGTGCTTTCCGACACCCGAATGTAACGCTGGATTTTGTTCCTCACCATTCCGGACTTGTTGACATGGAAGCAGCATTCTTCTTGAAGGAGAAAGTGGAGAAAGCAAAGACCACCTTCTTTTGATGTAAGAACATCTGGTCCCTGTTGGTTCTGAAGCACCATGACTGCCAGGGAATCCATCTGTCTTTGGAGGCTGAGCATGGTTTGGGTCACTTCTTGAAGACTGTTGTCAAGCTGGGGAGAGAACTGAGCATGTAAGGTTAGGGAGGAGTCAGCATGAACACCTATGGCTGTTCTCACAGTGATCACATGCACTGAATGAAAAGAAGTTGGGGGGTGGGGGGGTGGCTTCTTTTAGAGCTAGCCAGATAGCATATAATTCTTAACCGGGGGAAGTGATGAAGCAGCTCTCTGAATGGGAGAGTAGGGGTTCATCCTCAGGGGAGTAGTATATCATTGCTGCAGCCCCTCTTTCCCCCATCGGTAAATACTGAGGAGGCTCCAACTATGGGCTTTTTTGAAAAGAGTTTGGGGGGCAGTCATTGCAACAGTTTTCTTTATCCATTCTTCAGTTAAAGAACATCTAGATTGTTTACAGTTTCTATTACAACTAAAACTGCTATGATCCCTGCAGTAGTTATAGCTGGGTCTTGAGGTAAGTTGATCCCCATCTCCTGAGAACCCACATGTTGATTTCCATGGTAGTTGTGCAAGCTTGCACTCCCACCAGCAATGGAGGAGTGTGCCCTTGCTGTACACTCCCAACAACACGGGCTGGCACTTGTGGTTTTGATCTTAGTCATCTGACAGGTGTAAGGTGGATTTCCATTTCCCTGATAGCTAAGGACTTTGAACATTTCTTTAAGAGTTCTCAGCCATTTGGGATTAAAGGAAATGACTTTTAGGGTGAGAAGCCCGATAGATTAATTATTGGCTTTATTTTTTATTTAGTTTTTTTAAAAACCCAGAGCCAACAAGATGGCTCAATAGGTATAGGTGCTTGCCACCAAGATGATGACACAAGTCCACCCCCTAGCTTCATATGGTCAAAAAACTGGTTCCCAGAAGTTGTCCTCTGACTTCTACTCATGCACTGTAGCAAGCATTTGCATGTTTTAAAGATTTAATGTGGGTATGTGTACATTGATTTGTATGCCTGAGGAGGCCAAAGGTGCAGGATCCCCTGGAGCTGGAGTTACAGGCAACTGTTAGTTGCCTGACATGGGTGTTAGGATTTGAACTCAGATCTGCAAGATCAGTACAGGTTTTTAATCTCCGAGTCATGTTTTCAGGTAGACACACAATAAAAATTTCAAATGCATGTTCCCTGATGCCCAAAAAACTTCATTTAAAAAAGATGATGTTAGGGAAGAATAGCTCCTCATGGAGTCTAGCTGGAGATCTTTGGCTCGCCCTTGAAGGGGGTGGTGCGACTCTAGCCTTGCTGTTTCCATTTATGTCCTTACAACGAGGTAAGAGCTCTGCCATGCCAGAGTGGTTGCCCTGCCACAGGCCCAAATGATACTGTACTGTAAACCCCAAAATCAAGAGCCAAAGTAAACCTTGTAGCAGTTGGTGATCTCAGTCCTTGTTGTACTGAAGGGCTTCTGGGCTAAGACAAGACTATGCTACTAATGGCGTTCCTACAAAACTGTGGAAGTTCTGTGCAGGTAAAGCAAGCGAGTCCACTGTGCTGTCTTCGCTAACTGGAGTCCTCACTGGTTGAGAGGGCTTCAGGATCCACTTTGATGAAACATGTTCTGGTGGCTGAGTGACGGCTTCTCTCTGCTGTCCTGGCGCTCTGGTCTGCAGAAGGCAAGCACGGGCCGCTGGGGAGGCGGCTGCAGACCTGGCTGGCTTCCATACACCGTGAGTCCTTTAGCAGAGAACTTGGCCACTGCGCAGAAACACTTTACGTGAATTCCATGGGTGTGGAGACATGGCTGCAACGCCTCCCTTTTCCTTCCCTTTCAGACCCATTTCACACATCCACAGGCACTATTTTTGGTTGTTGTTAGGGCTGGAGGCAGGGAGCCCTGAAATGGCTTCACCTATGTTGTCAGTTCTTCTGCAAGGGCTGCTCTTTCGGGACCTTGGCAAAGCCATCTGCCTTCTCCCCTCCAAAGCCTGGCCTGCTTATGGTTCTGCAGCACGACAGTGCAGCATTTACACCAGCTTCCACACTGGCTGCAAAAAAATAACACAACTTTTCAAAAAAGTAAGGAAATACATTTTTTTTATAGTCTCATTTGCTTTCTCCTATCATGAAGCAGGATTTTTTCCCCTTCAAATGCAATAGCTCTCTATGGAGAAAACTACTTTAATGGCAACAGTCTTGAAGATGGTCTATTGAGATTATTACCAAGGACTACTGTTACTACTATTGTTACTAAGGGCGGAGGGACAAATGAAATGGGATGTGGTTTGGTTAAGCAGTCAAACTAACAAATATTGGCGACAAAGAGCATTTTCTTTGAAACAAAGGGAAAGAAAAGATGTGAGCATTAAGTGTTTGGTCTCGAGGGCTGCAGAGAGAGGGAGGGCATGAGCAGACTGGGGAGCCACTGAGGTGTTTGAGAAAGAACAGGAGGTGGTGGGCCCTTTGGCCCAAGTCTCTCCCTGTCTGCCCTAACAGTCTAAGCAGCTGGTTCAAACAGAAGCTCAGTTTCTGAAGTTGACAAACTCAGGTTACCTTCCCTGTAGTTTAGCAGGGGTCTAAAATTCTCTCTCACACCGTCTGCTACAAATGCTGTCCCATTTGTGACCTCTGAGGGACCCAGTTTGAAGCTGAGAATTTAATTAAGACTCGAGGGTGAAAATGAAAAACCTGAAGGGTTTCCAGGCAGTACCCACAGGACATGAAGCACCAATGTGTGGACTTCTGGTCCCCAGATTATGAAGATGGGGGATTTGTGGAGGCATGCACATTCCACACCAAGAGCTGCACTCATGCTTCAGAGGCCAGCACATCTGACTACATTTGCAAAAATTATTAGGCAAAGAGCTTAAAAATCTTGGAGGGGAACAAGCATACGGCTATAGTCTCCTTATGCGCCCTCCATGGAGATCATAAACTATTTAAGAGAAGCAATTTCAATACTCTGACGAAGGTGTAATGTGTCTGACTTTGTGAGAATCCTACAGACACAAAGGTTCAAGAGACAGAATTTCTCAGGATTAATTCAGAGTCCTAATGAAAACAAGAAACTTGGCTAAGGCTGATTCAAGGATAAGATACCAGCCCCAGCTTTCATGGTAACGTCCCTGCAGCTTACGTACTTTTTCGATTACTAAGATAAAATACCCGCAAAAGCAAAGTCAAGAAGGGTTTATTCTAGCTCACACTTGAGGGTTCACGGCCACCTCAGCAGAAATGGCAGAGCAAGCAAGCAGCAAGGCTGAGGGAACTGGTCAGAAGGAAGCAGCATATTCCAGTGTTCTCCAGCCACTCTTATGGGGTCCAGGCTTTGCTGCCTAGAGATTGGTACTGCCCACAGTAAGCAGGTCTTCCCACTTCAATTAAAGTACTCAAGATAACCTTCTCATCATGCCCACTGGCCCACTGCCCAAGTGACTCTAACTCCTATAAAGTTGACAATCAACAGGAGGCAGAGGCAGGCAGATCTCTGAGTTTGAGGCCGGCCTGGTCTACAAAGTTCTAGGGCAGACAGGGCTACACAGAGAAACCCTGCCTCAAAAAAACAAAAGGAAAAAACAAAGAAATCCCAACATGAGGGGATAAAGCAAGACCCCCATCTCTCAGGGCAGGTGTGGGTACTCTGCAGACAGCATGGTCACACACACCACTGCTGAGCACCGTACAAGGACAGGTAAGTGACCCGGACACAGGGTGTTGGTGGTCCATCGTTCTCATGGTCCAACAAAATTCATCAGCATTCAAGTATTAGAACATCTGTGTGAAATGGGTTGAGCTATGTGGATCTGTGTAGCCCTGAGGACAGGGAGAGTCACCAGGCAGTCACCAGAGCCACGACTGTTTTCTCGGATGCAGACAAACTTTAATTGCAAAGCCTTCGCGTACAGCACATTGAGCAATGACCAAGCAGGAGAGCTGCTCACATTCAGAGACATGAACATAAAAACGTCTTTTGCAATTCAGACAGTCTAGAGCATTCGACATGGGAACAAGACTCCTTATCTTTCTGAAGACATTTTAATAAATGATTAGGCATACTTAAATTCAAAGTAGGTTGTACCTTGCAAGGAAAGAGTGTGAACACCTTTTCCCAAACATACATGGGCGGTTCTGCTCAACAAAGCAAGATATTTGCTGGGGCAAGACACTGAGGAAAAGTGGTGTGAGTCTTTCAGGGCCGAACAAGCTGGTCGCCCTTTCACACAGTGAGACACATCACCTACAACACAAAACAACAGGCAGCCTGGGCAGCTCTTACCCTTGCTGCTCCCTGTTACCTCAGGGTCTTTAGCCCAAAGACAATCCTTGACCAGCAAATTCAATTTGGGGATAGTAGGGAAATTCTCTTGTCACGTCTGTAAAGGCTCCTAACTACCTAATTAGAGCAATTAATATTATTTGTATTAGGGATACTGGAATGATTTAAGATTTAAGTATTATCTAACTTTGATTTTATACTTTCAAAACTGTCAGAGGGAATGGAGAGGAAAAGTATGACTGCCCACCTGGCTTTGGGGCCACGAAGGTATAAACCAGACTGGGGAACGCCATCTACAGTTTTGAGAAAGACTCTGGGAACTCATCACACCCACTCCTACCAAAATAATCCTACAGCCTCGCTACTCTACTCGGTGCTTTAGCTACAGGGTATATGTCAAACAACAGAGGCTTGACCTAACATCTACATTGTAAAACATGGTAATTTAACAACAACAGGCTCAAAGAGCTCAACATGGAAGTGAAACCACAGGTTCATTCATTCACGCAGCTGTGGGCTTAAGCTGCCGCTCTCAGCCCCTCCACACCAGGTTCAGGCAGACACGTAAGGCGGCGGCGGTTCCTTGGCAGTGCCAGTCACAGCAGTGGCATCATCGTACGGAGGCAGCAGCACCTGCAGAGGAGAGCCCAGAGCCAGTGTTTAGAAGCTGGTTTCCACTCCCTGACTCTGGCCAGGGTTAACTGAACATGCACACAGTTAAACCCTTCCGGTAGCCGCACTCCTCCCTGTGGCTCTCTGGGTGGACACGTTTAGTATGAGACTTTGAAACCTTAAAGAAACAACTGGGGTGTGAACTCTGCCACCTCTGCTTTCCGGCCACTTTCTACATGTGCCTGCACAGCCAGAGGGTATATGTACAGGAATAAGGGAGTGAGAACGGTTCTCCTAGTGTGTAGGCACAAGGGCAGGCACTAAGTGGAGCACAGAAAACACTCAGTATTGAGCTCAAGGGATGGTGAGTGCTGTGGTACTCAAGGTGTGGGTACACTGTTGCCAGCGTGCCCTTAGGTAGATTATGTAGTCTCGGGTTTTACATCTATAAAACAGAAAGACCCGAAGACCAGAGGCCTGTGCTTGGCATGAACCTGAGAGGGCAGGCATTAGTTAGAGGGCTGGAGAGGAACTAACAACACTGTGCTGACTGACAAGACAGCACGTCTGTGCTGACATTTCAAGCCTAAACCAGGACTGTTTGTAGTTATTTGCTGCATGGAATGAGAAATAGCAACAGATGAGGAACACCGAAAACTCTGATGTCTGCCACCCCGCTCACGATACTCCCACTGCTCACTAACTTAACAGGTTTCTCTTTCCCACGTGTAACTCCCATAGGCTGCAGCCATTATCTCACCCAAGAGTAGGGCCTCTTGTTCACCTGGTGGTGGGACTCAGTAGGTGCAAACAACACGAATCCTTTAGGTTGCCTCTGAGGTTTCCCCAGAGAGAAAATAAAGGTGCCCACTTAAGACAGAAGTCCTCTGGATTGTTTTAACTCAACAAAAGTCAGAAGCCACAGTAATGTGAACAAGGGAAGTTGAATAAATTATTAATGTGAGCCTGGAGGACTAAGGACCTAATTAAGAAGGTGTGGCTGGAGCTGCTGGGTGGAGAGCAAGTCCTCCTGGTGGAAGACAGCAGAGGTCATCTATTGTCAGCATCCTGCTCAGATGTTTGCCCAGGCTATCTACAGGGAGTGCCCAAGAAGCAAACATGTCAGGAGAAGTCTGACACAGTCAGGTGCTGTGACTGCTGTCCATACTTCCTACTCAGACTCAGGGACACTGCCAACAAGACCTAGACACCCTGCAGGGCACACAGAACCAGGTAACCTTCCTTCTTATAGTGTATTTGACTGGCATGGCTCACAGGCAAGCGGGTGACAGACAACTGGAAAGGTCTAGCTGCAACCATATTAACAAGCAACAGTGGAGCTGTTTCTTAGCAAGGCTCTGACACCACATCCCACAAGCCACTGTTCTTGCCTCCTCAAAGGGGCAGTTAATAGTGTCCCTGTGTCGTAAATACCTCACAAACCACTCAAGAGACAGGAACATCTGAGGTGCACTTGGGTCCAGGAGGCAAGGAGGCATCTGTAGGGCTCTCCCCACAGAGGGACCAGCCACTCTGGGACTACTCACATCAGCAGCACAAACCCAGTGACTTACTGTGCTGTCTGCTCAGGAGCATATGGCTTAGGAGGCAGAACAGGCAAAATTCGAAAAGATGATCAACAAGGGGGGTGGGGGGGGGAGAGGCAGTGCAGTGCAGACCAGAAAAGTCTCCCTCCCCCATGGGCCAGAGGCAGGGACTAGACATTAGAGAGAATACTCGTTCTCATGATATGGTGAGTGTACACTCGTGGTGGGGAGAAGGATGGTGGACAGTGGAACAGTTTCTGGGAAGTTGGAGGGGCCTGGCCACTGTCCAGCTACAGGAGAAGGTTGGGGAGGTGCAGCAGGGAATTCAGGCAAGGCTCTCCACACGTGGCTGTGGCCTGAGGCCCAGCACACACGCGTGTGTGTATCAGGTAGGGTCACCGATGGCCAGTGGAAGCCGTGACCAGCAGTAGGAACATCAACTATAGAATGATGGGTTCTGTATTATCCTTGGCATCCTCACTGAGAATTAACTGACTGTAACTACCACTGTCTTTACAGAAATCTTAGAACATAGTCGGGCTGCTGAAGAAATGACAGCAACCAGCACAATCAGCTTTGCTCCTTTCTCACAAAACAAAATATTCAGGCCAAATATCCCCAAAATGTTCAGTCTGAATACTACAACATTTTCTTTCAGGGGAAGCGTAATTATGTTCTGTCAAAATAGAACTGACACTTTGGTCTATTCACTATCAAGCAAGCCTGTATCGAATGCTGTTTCCCTGCAAATCAGCATTTCAACACTGATGGCCTTTTCTCAGAAATACTCCATTGACTTCGCCTTACAATCTGAAGTCAAGAGGCTGAAGAATCCCTCCCTTCACTGAGCTGATCACACCCTCAGCCACTCTTCTATGTTGGCTGTGAAATATTCTTGATGTGACACCTCTGGCTATCAGAACACTTTTGAAAGTTCTCCAGATGAAACTAGTTTAGATTCTCAAAGGCTCAACATCATCTTATCTAAAAGATGCTGAATCTGGCCCCGACCCACAGACGGGATGCGTGACGTATGGACCCGCCTTACTGTTCCTGTATGTTCTGCCAACACTGAGGACGCAGACACCCTCCTTTTCTATAAGGGGGTGAAGTACTTGGACACCAAGAGAAATAACTGTCACATGATCAACACCAAGTTTGCCAACTAGGATGCCATGGTGTAACAGATGAAAATGTGACTACTTTGACATTTTCATCACTTGGCATTTAGTTAAATGTTTTGGGGTTTTTGTTAAAAAAACAAACAAACAAAAACCTAACCATTCAGCCAGGCAGTGGTGGCACACGCCTTTAATCCCAGCACTTGGGAGGCAGAGGCAGGTGGATTTCTGAGTTCGAGGCCAGCCTGGTCTACAGAGTAAGTTCCAGGACAGCCAGGGCTACACAGAGAAACCCTGTCTCGAAAAAAAAAAAAAGTTCAAAAACCTAACCATTCATGGGGTGGGAGAACATTGCGGTTGGGACCTAATAAATGAGGGGGGGGGTGGCGGAGACCAAGAACGCGTCCTACTTCAGTGTAAAGTGGCTGCTACCAAGCAGAAGCTAATGGCTGAGTGCCAGAACACTCAAGCACACACACAACTGGAGGCTACTTTATATGTGTCCAACACAGATTCCACACACAAGTAAACTCCATTGCTCTCTCCATGCACATCCCACTCCCAGAAGGAGCCAGCTTGTGGGACTGTGAAAGGCAGCCTGGTTTCTGGTTGAGCTGAGGTTTAAACCCCGTGAACCCAATAGGGGGGTAAAAACCCTATAAGGGACGGCAGGCGTTTACCATGTTCCTAGAACCAGCTCCCTGATACTGACTGCAACTCTCAATAGGTCTGTGACTATTGGTCACGAACCCCCAAGCCACTCCACAGGTAGAGGCGTGGTCACATAGCCTCAAGACATCCCCACGTTCATGAGGCACCTAGAGCCTTAGCCACTCCCCTTCCCAGTTACAATTTCAACCTTGCCCCTCCCTGAGGTCTAGGGGAGGGGAGATGATTCACCCTGAAACCCAGAACTGTCTCTATTCATCGGGATCCACTGTGGGGAATGAGGGAACTGGCCTTCCTCTAAAGAGCAGTGTCTAGTCTCCCCCAGAAGGTCTCCCAGTGCTCCCAGCCAAGGCAGCCACCCAACCAACCAACCCAGCTACCTGGCGACCAAGCCAAGGACTCGGTCCCCGCGAGACTTCCCCCCATTCTTCTCTTCCCCGATTTTCCCTTCTTGGCCCCACATGCGGGCCCCCACTTCGTTCTCAGCTCTTCCGCGGCATCTGCGATGCCCAAGAGCGTGGGAACCTGATGGAGCCAGCTGCTGCAACGTCTCTGGGACCCACAGGCCACCCTCCCCCATGCCCGGGCGGTGGTGCCCAGCAGCTTCACACAGCCCGCCATCCGCCTGGTGGTTCTGTGGGGTGCTCGCCCCTCCAAGGGGTGCCAAGCACCCGGGGCGGATGCGGGACCGGCACCCCACCACCACAACATTTTACCCAACACCAGCTCAGTAAAGTGCTTGCCTAGGGTGTCAAGGCAGAAGACACCCAATGTCAACCTCTGGCCTGTATGTGCACACAAACAAATAAATAAAATCTGGAAAAGAAATTCAGTTCATCAGTTAGCAAATGACAATGTCATGGGAAGAGCTACAGCTGTGCTTAACACAACAGTGGGCTATGTTCCAAGAAATGTACCATTAGACAATTTCATCTCATGTCAACACTGTGGAAGTTACTTACATAACGGAGATTGCTACACCATCAACCAAACAATACAAAGACCTTGTTTGGCTGACTTAGATGGCCTGGTCAGCAGATGCTCCTTTTTTTTTTTTTAAAGCATAATACCGGAGTAGATTTATTATAGCTACTCAAAATTCCAGAGCAATACAAGGAGCGTGGAGTAAAAATGCTGCTGGTGTCTCTGGGCATTTTTACAATATTGGTTTAGTCCGTAAGTTTAAGGCAAACATACTGATGCATCTGCTTTTCTTCAGAGATCTTACTTATAAAGCTTACAGAAAGTCTGATCCAAAACTTCTACGTTCATTAATTCAAAGTAAGTCTCATTAAGATGCTTTACACAGATACATGAAGGAACTAAGGGAACAGCACGCTTTAAAAAAAAAAAATTGAGAAAGGCAACCTTTATCTTGTGTGAACAATGCACTTTGAGAATGTTAAAACAGGACAGGCGGTTCTTCGGTAACTAAGGCCTGCAGCCATAGAATTGCACATAGAAAATAAACACAGTTAAGACAGGCTAAAGAAGAGAAGGTTGAACTTTGGGCTTCTTGGGAGGTGGAGTGAGAGGTGGCAGGCAGGTCGCTGCCCTACAGCCACTGAGCTCTACTGCTCCACTGTCTCTCAGAAGAGAGATGTACTCTGTGCCCGCTGTTTCTGTTGTTCCCAGTGAGCTTAGATGCCGGAGGTCGTCCGGAAAGCAAACCAGATTTGAAGGCAGCCGTTTGCAACAGAATGTGGACTGAAGCCTATGTGTCTCCATTTAAAACCGAAAGGCACTTCTACAGAGCTGGGGTTACCCTTTGCACGCTTCGGTTCTAGTTCTGCAAGTTCCACTAAGTGCAGCAACTCTTCTTGTCTTAAAATCTATCAGTCCTTGTTTTGCAGAGCTGGATACTTTTCCAACTTCTGACAGCACAACTGTTGGGAAGTTCACTCTCGCCTTGTCCAGTGCTTCACTGCATTTTCATAGTCCACCAGTGACCTAGCCTCCTACAGAGGAGTCCTTAGCTGCTTGAGACTCCCGCAAGTAGGTCAGAAAGCTTGAGGTCCTCGTCAGCAGACCCCTGAGCTTCTATTTTTCTTGTTTTATCAAACAGTTCTGAAACTTTGAGGAAAACCTTGCATATATCTGTAGAGCCCTGAGTTCCTATTGAAGCACATAATGAAGACCCAATCCTATTGTAACCAGCAACAGCACTTTTGTGAGATCTTGTCATTCTGTCAGACTTAGCAGATGCATCTTTAACTCGGTTGTGATATTCTAAAAGAAATGTTCGTTCATGCTCAAAGAAGTCGTCTATGTCCCTGATTCCTAAGACAATTACTCCATCCACTGACTTAACCATGTTTTTTAAAAAAACCCTCGAGTTTTTCTTTTTTCCTCAAACATTCAAATCTTGATTATATTCCAAGAAGACGGGGACATTTAAGTCTTTTCTGAAAATAGGATGTGCTGCGACACGGCACAGGAACACCTACCTCATGGCTCACAACTGTCTTCTAGAAGATTGCCAGATACTCAAGCTTCCGGTTCCTGCTTCATCTTTGGATTCTTCCTTTGTCATCGACGCTTCCCCTTCTCCAAGATTCTGCAGTTTTTCCCGTGAAGCATCAAAACCAGGTCTTGGTGGTGCAGGTGGGATAATGTAACCTACACAGCCTTCATTTTTCAACATGTCGAACTGAAAATTCATTTTGCTTAAAATTTGGCAATGAACTCTGTGTGCACAGTGAACTTGACTTCATCCCTTTCACTGAGAACGTCTGAAATGTCCACTTGGAGAGCAGCATCACTTTGGAGATCTACATTTATTGCTTTAGGTCCACAGTCTTCCCCTGAGAGGAAGTTGGGGCACTCATCTAGGCCTTCCATCATGGCTGCTTCGAGTCCCCAGTAGATGCTCTTGAATCCAGCTAAAACACATCTGAAGCTTGCCCTCTAACTGCCCTGGAAGCAAGGACTTCCCCAAGCTTGTCTAGCCGGCTAGTTAAGACTTTTCTGCAAAACCTATGGGATGAAGACTTGTTAATGCTTTAGGTTCTGACTGTCGAGTTCCTTGGAAATGAATGAACCAAGATCAAAAAAAGATGAATGTCAATGTGATCAGGCACCCCCTTATCTCTATGGTTGAGAAAAGTACTCAGCACCTGGTGAAGAACTTGCCTCTAACCATGTCTAGTTTATACTAAGTCAAGACAATCAGAATAGTAGCTAGATAAAGAAAGGGGGGGGGGGGCTTGGAGAGGAAGGAAGGGGAAGGAAAGAAAACCTGCAGGGACTGTGTCATAATTACTGGAAAAGTCACCGAGACCACCACGAATGTCACTCCAACTGCTGAGTTCTTCAGAGCATTTTTACAGCCAGAGGTCAGCCTTAACTGACCTTCAGTATATCAGAGAACCTACCGGGCAGTGGCTATGGTCTGACCCTCACCTGAAGTTTTATCTTAGAACTGTATTTTTAAGTGTATTATAAAACAGACTAAAAAGAAAGCCTCATATAGTAGAATACTTTGAGAAGTCAGAGCAATAAACTTACATTAAGGTAGTCTGAATTAGCACCTACAACCAGATTCCTTGAAGTTTACATTTCCCCTTAAAATATTAAGAACCTTTCTATCATATCTAAGACTATAATGCTTTTATCTGGAATCAGAATTTCAGACACTGTTTTAGCTAAATATTACTCTCACTGATTCCGAGAACCCTGGTCCCACAGGGACTGAGTTCCATACTTTACATTTGGCAAAATACTGCTGGGACCCTGGCCTTGGTGGTGTTAGTGAAACAAAGCTGCAGATTAAGTTTTCAAAACCTTCAATTTGCTAATGTTTAATTACCAAAAAAATCCATAATCTATGTATTTATCACTTTAATGTGCTTTTTCCTCCATCAAGCACATTTTCACGGCATTAGGAAGCCAATGTGATGTTATATAATGTGTCCACCACATGACTTCTCCAACAGGGGCTCTAAACAGGAGGGTGCATCTCTCTTAGGAACCAACAGTGCTGGGGCCAGGCGGCTGCAGGGGCGCAGAGGGGCACCTTGGATATTTTAAACTCTTAGGGGAAACAGAACAACACTTCCTACATACTGAGCAGGCTGCTGTCAAGCTGTGCACACATGACTGCTTAGTGCAATGAAGAGTTGGATATTTATTCTGACTCAGGCTCCAAGGCATTATGTTTGGGACCCTCTGCCCCAGGCATTCCCACATGGTCTGGCTAGAAGTGGAAGCAAGGTTAAACCTGGTCCGGGAATGATGGCCAGTATGTAAGGACTCTTTTCTGTGTTCTCTGAGTGCAGAATTTGGTAAAGCATGACTCTGGATCACAGTATGTGCACTATCTTAGAAAAGGAGACGAGCCATGTTTATTTTATAACAAGAGCTCCAGTATATCCACAAAGGTCAATGTGAATTTATTTAGCCTGGGAGAAGAGCCATCTGGCCCAATACTTAACAGGAAGTGTTATGTCGATGTGGATGCCCGATACTGACATGGGCAAAGAAGAAACATATGTGGTTATGTGCTATGAAAAACTAGATTACCCCAACCTTCTAGATGGCCTGAGGCAGGCACTGGCACATTTTGGTTTTTAAATTAGAATGCCAATGTTCAGCCCTCTAGTTCTTGCCAAACAATCTTAAGAGTGCCCCAATCCCCGGGGACTACATTATGGTCTCCAGAGATCATTTTCCACCAACAAGGACGGCTCTTTGGAGACATGGGACACCACAGGGTGCAGAAAATACATGAGCCCATGTTACACTAGAGAGCAAGAACACCCAAAAGCTATTATTGATGAGGCTCCAACTCCCCAAGGATGGTCTAGCCCGAGCATCAGTCCTATGAACTGTGATGTGTTAAGAGTTTAGAGAAAGCATCTGCTTTCCCTTTCTAAAGATACAGGTACAGAACAAGAAGTTTACACAATTTATCAAAATACATGTAGTTTTCAGTGAGCTGTCCCTAGCTCTTCACTGTTTTGCTGTGTTTTATATCTATTATATTCATGTACTAGTGGTTTGGCTGCATGTATGTGTGGGTACCATGTGCATGGCTGGTACCTGTGGAGAGGGAAGAGTCAGATCAACTGGAACTACAGTTACTGGTGGTTGTGAGGCACCATGTGGTACCGGGAAACGCAGCCACTGCTGAGCCATCTCTCTCTTCAGGCTGGGTTTGTGTTTTTTGTTTTGTTTTGCTTTTGTTTTGTTTGTTGCTACTGTCTTCCAAAGTCCAATTATTATCTATGTCATGGTTTGGATGTGAAATACTCTGGAACTCACTGCCAAGCTTCACTTGGTCCCCAGCTAGTGGATCCAATCATAGAAGCAACTGGGTAACAAGGGCTCTGATCTCATCAGTGGATTAACCTACTGAGTTCCTCATCTGATGGTATTAGTGGGGCTTTGCTTAGAGGAAAGTGGTAGTCCTTTGGGAGCATCTCCATTGTCCTCTCTGCTTCTTGGCTGCCCTGATGTGAGCAACCTCTTTCACCACAGGCTCTGCAGCAATGATATTCTTTGTATCTTACCACAAGACTGTGGTAATAGAACAAGTTCTATCACATGACAGAAATGTCTAAAGATAACCAAAACACCCCTCTTTTTCTAAGTCATTTCTTTCAGGTATCTGCCACACTGACAAAAAAACCTACAACCTGGTATGCTCTGCAGAGCACACAAATGATAAACATGTCTTGGCCAGGCAGTGGTGGCACACACTTTTAATCCTAGCACTCAGAGGCAAAGGCAGGCAGATGTCAGTGAGTTTGTGGCCAGCCTGGTCTACAGAGAGTTCTAGGATAGCCAGGGCTACACAGAGAAACCCTGTCTCAAAAAACAAAAACCAAAACCAAAAAAAACTCATGTCTCAAATACAGCAGGAGTAGCAAACGCTACAACATTAGGTGCTACCATGCAGAGGTGGGTGGGGGAGGTCTCCTTTGGTGACATCACACTTACCGTGGTATCATTGCTGGTGACATAAACCAGAACATCAGAGGAGTTTCTGCCATTGATGTACCTGTAGCAGCTCCAAACACAGCTAATCAAGTAGCCCTGCAAGTAACAGTCATCCAATTTTTAATTTTCAAAATTAAAGACAACTTAGAATAATACGAAATCACACTACGAAGGCTTTATTGCACACCCGTGTTAATGTTCCTGAACCTCATGCATTTACAAGGGGGTACTGCAACAGCCTTGTCCTGTCACAGCACACCACAGGACGGTACTGACGCTGCATGCTGGCGGGGGTTAAGGATGGTACTCACCAGAAGTGGGCAGTTAAAAGGAACAATGGCTATAGACATTGGCCAAATTTATCAAACCTTTTTACCACTGTACTACTTATACTTATTCTTTGGCAAGAGCTAAGGCAAGCTTGATGTGTAGCCCAGGCTACCTTCAAGTCCCTCCTACTTAGCACTCCAATTTCCAGTATTACATGTAGTAAGAATTTTGGTTTCTAACCCAGCTCTGTTTGTGATTATGTTTTTGTTTTAATCCCAGATGTGGGATATGTGGCTGCTTCAGACTGTCTGTCCACAGCTCCTGACTGTGACGTGTCTAGTGCCTTGGGAGGGAGGTGACTTTTGCCAGCTGCAGACAGTTTACGTTTAGATTCTGAGGACTCTTGAGAGGAGTGAGTATAAATGGGAGAGCCCAAGAGGGCAGCAGCGGCTCCCCCCTGCCGCTGCTCCTGGTTCTTGCTACTGCATTTGTTGCTTTAACTCGTGCTGGGGTTCTGCCTGCTGGTCTGAAATAGTCTAACTAAGATGGAACTCAGAGCTCCTCATTAGCAGAAGCTGCTCTGAAGGCCTATGCCCCCTTTCCCCTCTAAGTTTCTCTCGTACTCAGTGTTAGTTAGGGGTGGGGTGGAGATGGTAGATATAAGAACCCAATAAAGTAGCCAAAACATACGCCTACAATTTGTACTTTTCCAGTTTTGATTCCACAGAACTATCTGATTGCATTATACCATTGTCAAAATGAAGCATCTGAAGGTACTTAAGATCAACACTCAGAAGAACAATGTGCTCGAAGTGATACATGAGACGCTGAATGAAGCAGCTCCAACCATCTCTAACTGGGTCAGAACTCAATGATTTCAAAATCCCTCCCTAATATTAAAGTGCTTTGACTAAAAAAAGGTTCAAGAGAGAAAGAAAACAGAAAACAGAAAACTCACACACTGCTGGTAATGATGTCAAATGGCATAGCCCCAAGTTTCAATCGAGTTACCACAGGACCAGTAATCCTACCCTAGGGACATGTATGTCCCTAAACATTTATTGCAGGAATGTGAAAAGTAGCATTGTTCACTGTAGCCAAGGTGGAGGCAACTAAGTACCTGTCGTGTGATGGATGTATATGAGGGGTGTCAGACAGCAGGACACACCACTACAACTGTCCTGGTGAGAGCTACCAGCCTGAAACAGCTAGGTTATCTATGAATGGAGAACTTCGACTGGGAAAAACGCATCCATCAGATTGGCCTGGAGGTGGGACTGTGGGGCATCCTCTTCTTAAGTAGTGACTGATGTGGGCGGGCACCACCACTGGGACTTAGACGGTATAGAAAAGGAAGTTGAGCAAGCACCAGAGAAAGACAGTGTGCAGTGTATGGGCATGGTCTTTGCTATAGTTCCTCCCTCGGCTTCCCTCAACAGACCCTGACCCTGGCCTGTAGAGCAAATAAACCCTTTCTTCCTGCAAGTTGCTTCTGGTCATGGTCTTTAGCTCAGTAATAGAAAGCAAACCAAGACAGCAACCTAAGGGGTAGGGGAAACACCCACAAAGACCAACAGGCGTGACTGCACTGGTGTGGTAAAAAATGTTCTAAACTGGCATGGCGGTACACACCTTTAATAGCAGCACTTGGGAGGCAGAGGCAGGCCTAATCTACACAGATCAAGTTCCAGGGCAGCCAGGGCCACACAGAGAAACCCTAACTCAAAAAAATAAAAAATAACTCAATATGTACAGGCCTGGAGCTACAGCTGCACACACCTATAAATGCACTAAAAACAATGACTTATATTTCTTTTAATAACATTTACTTTGTGTGTGTGTGTGTGTGTGTGTGTGTGTGTGTGTGTGTGTGTGTGTGTGTGTGTGCGTGCGCGCGCGCGCGCGCGCACGCACACAAATGCTCAAATGTGTGTTCACGTTCCAGACATGCACTTCTGGGAACTGGTTCTCTCACCCATCTAGGAACTGAATTTGAATCAGTTTACCAGCCTTTGTAGCAAGGCTGATACCCACTAAGCCATCATCAACCCATGCTAAATGGTTGTATTCTGTGACACGGATTGTAGCTCTATTGAAACTGCATGTGTTATGTGTATTGAAATATTAGCATGTAACTTTTGTGATGTTAATACTAAAAAAACATACTTCTGTATGTAATGCATGCTGCAGTACTATATACTATGTACTGTATAACCTTAATCTGTTCCCAAATACATTTTGTTTTTTTTTTTTTATTTTATGTGTATGGATGTTTTGCCTGTATGTATATCTGTGCACTGTTTACATGCCTGGTGCCATAGACATCAGAAGAGGATGTCAGATCCCCTGGAACTGGAGTTATGGATGGTTGTAAGCTACCATGTGGATGCTGGAAACAGAACTTAGGTCCTCTGGAAAAACACAAGTACTCTGAACCATTGAGCCATGTCTCCATGACTGGACTGTGGAATGCAAATTAGTATTTCTCTCTCACACAGACAACAGAATGAACTGTAACGTTAGGAAATCATAAGACAATGAACTAGTTATTTTGTTTCTCTCTTGCAGTCAGGAATACATTTAACATTTTAGCCCATAAAGAGAATATGTATGCTTACCTTAAGTGTCAAAATAATGCCGATAAACAGAAGAATAATAAGGACCAAACAGGTAGGATTCACAGACATGATGTCATCTCTGTAGGGAAAGCTGGGAGGCTGAAAGGGAAAGGGGCCTCGTTAGCAAACCTCAGCCATCTTTCAAGACTGGTGATTGTTATTTAGGACAGATGCCTCTACCAATGGGACAGCAACACACAGTGAGTTGGGGAAAGCCAACACTGCCTAACTCAGGCAGTAATTCATTCCAGCCAAGGAAAGTCAAGGGCAGACAGACACAATCAAGCGTGCAGCACCAGTCCGCCCTCCACTGCACCTCGGGGGTCCACCATCAGTGTGGTGCTCTGTATAGTCCTGGTGTCTGATGTGGTAGTGTTTTCTTATTTTCTTCAGGTTCTGGACATTCTAAAGGCTGTGTGCAGGACAAGGAGGAGAAACCACTAAAATGAATATATTTGCTAATGGCACATCTTTCTAGATAGCCAAGTCTTACATGTTTGTTTTGTTTTGTAAACAAGAATGATGAATTATTTTAACTGAGTTTTGCAGGACTCCGGCTTGGGCTCACCTGCAGTCTTCTCAGCTGACTACTGCCTTTCTAAATAACCCACCAAGTTTCAATTTGTCAGCAGCAGCCATCAGGGGAATGTGAACGTCCCTTTCACTGCCGTTTCTAGGCATGGCTGATAATGTACGTGATTTGCTACTACAGCTCAGACCTCAGGTTTGTTTTGTGAAAACAGGTTCTAAGTAGCTCAGGCTGACTGGACTTTTCCTCAGCCTTCTAGGTGCTGGAGTTACAGGCATGTACCACCACGCCCAGCTCAGAATGACCATTAAATAGTACAGAATGGTTTTGGAGGGGGATTTGGAAGTCAAGACAGGGTCACATGTAACCCAGGCTGGCCTCAAATTCACTATGTAGATAAGGATGCCCTTCAACTCCTGACCTTGAACTTCAGCCATCCCACCTGGCTTCCTGAAATATTTCACTTCTATTATTTGGTTTGTTGTTACAAATAAAAGTGAAAGCTGATTTTTTTTTTTTTTACAGTATTATAATTCCTGTCAGCTTCAACAATATTATCATTGTACCACATGATGGTTCCAAAGTGAATGACAAGGTAGCGTCAAATGAAGCTGCTGAATGACCCGTGTGACTCTCTGTCAGTCTCTGCAGTCCATGGTCTGGGACATACAGTGCACCACGCCACAGCACAGGGCAGCTACTGGCCCAGCTTCATGTGTCCTTACCACCACCACCAGCCCAGTCCCATACAGGCTAAGCTTGTTGGGACTGAGTTTCTTCCTCTCTTGCAGCATGATTTGAGGTGCCCAGCAAGCAGATCATCAGTTAACATGAAGCCTCAGCACAGAGGCTAATTCTCTACCTGCCCATCACAGATTAGGTCCCTTTGCGTTCTACTCTATCTCCCAAGGGGCAATTCTCAAAACTGGCCCATGGAACTTTTTAGACACTATTGCCCATCAAAGCGTGGTAATAAAAAGAATGACAATGTGGACATTTCTAACGAGCCTTCTGTGGTAAGACAGGTCAGAGCAGGACTGTCAGCAAGACTACAAGCTTCTCTCCTCACTCCCCCCCTTTTTCCCCCCTCGGCCATCTTTTCCACTGGACCATCCAGTTCCCAATGCCACGTGCATCCTGTAGCCTCACCTCTCCCGGTCCTCACCCTGAGTTCAGAGATATTATAGAGGCTGCACGAAATAAGCACATTGGCACAGTCTGTAACTCAAGGGAACAAGGAGCAGGCTAAGGTAGGAGGCCAAGCTGGGCAACTCAGCAAGACCTGGTCTCAAAATGAAATTCTAAAATAAGGATGTAGCTCAGCAGGAAAAGTACTTATTATTTTGCATGTGGCAGGCCCTGAATTTAATCCCTAATACCACATTTAAAAACAAAACAAAGTCGGGCAGTGGTGCGCCTTTAATCCCGGCACTTGGGAGGCAGAGGCAGGCGAATTTCTGAGTTCGAGGCCAACCTGATCTACACTGATCTACAGAGTGAGTTCCAGGACAGTCAGGGTTACACAGAGAAACCCTGTCTCGAAAAACCAAAAAAAAAAAAAAAAAACAAAACAAAAAACCAAATAATAAAATTGTATAGAGAGAACCTTCAAGAGTAAACATTTGCTGGGCAGTAGTGGGACATACCTGGGAGGCAGAGGTAGGAGGATCTCTGTGAGTTCAAAGCCAGCCTGATCTACAGAATGAGCTCCAGGACAGTCAGGGCTACACGGAGAAACCCTGTCTCAAGAAACAGAACAACAACAACAAAACAAAACACAATAAAACAATAATCCTCCCCTATAAAAGAGTGAATGTTTTGCCATTTAAACAATGTTTAGGAAATTACATTTTTAGACACTTTCATAATTTAAAAATCCAAGGTTAAAAAGAGCAAAGGCCCATAATGACTCCATCTGATGCTGTTAGAGGCTCCTTAACACCCAGCCACCAATACTACTCAGATGTCCATAAAAGGACTTAACAGGAAGAAAGGGATTCTGGGGGAATAAGTCTGAAAAGAACTCCACAGCAGTTTCCTGTCTCCTACAAGCCAGCAGAGGAAAGACAGCATCCACCGCTGACACAGTGGGAGGGGCACCTACCAGATGCCGTAGGTACTCCTGAATGGAGTTTGGATAGACAAGCACAGTGATTGCAACCAAAGTATTCAGGACAAAATCAAAGATCTGGTAACAGAAGAACGGGATGATCCAGGGAGCGTGTTGCTAAAAATGAGAAAACAGAATGTCAGCATGTTGGATATAACAAGACACTGGGCTCATCAATATGAAGGAACCTGGAGGAACTGGCAGTCATTAACCAGACCATGACAGCAACTGGTGTGCCAAGCTGAAACAGTCAAAAAACAGAAACACCTGGAGGCTGGAGAAATGTCTCAGCAGTTGAGAGCATTCCAGAGGTCCCAAGTTCAGTCCCAAGAAACACACGGTGGCTCACAACCCTCTATCATGAGATCTGATGCCCTGTTCTGGTGGGCAGGCATACATGTAGATAGAGCACTCATATATATAAAATAAGTAACTCTTTAAAAAAACAAAAGTACCAAGTGTTATAATAATGTCGGTTTTACCAGTTTTTCTAGTACCACTAGACCACTGGAAAACACAGATATTTACATTACAATTCAGAACAGTAACAAAATTATAGTTATGAAGTAGCAATGAAAATAAAATATTTTTATAGTTGGGAGTCACAATGACCTGAGGAACTGTATCAAAGGGTCGAAGCATCAGGAAGGCTGAGAACCACTGCTCTTGTGGAAGAGCCTGAAGAAGGACCCAGCCCTCACCTCAGCACAGCCACTTACCTTGTATGCCCCGTAAGTAGCCATGGCACATATCAGGATCATGAGGAGAGAGACTGCGATAGCAATGCACATGTCTAGCAAAAGGTCAAAAACAAAGGGAGTGGGGAAGAGACAATTAGATCCACTACTGAACATAATGAGTTTTCCTTCATTTTGTTTATAAACCAATTATACTTTACGCTAAATCAACCAGAGCTAACAAGTGTCAGATGATGTTCTCACTAAATCCTAAGTGACTACAGGATTGCAAAGGGCAGAGATGCTGGTTACAGAAACCAAAGGAGGCCTTCAGGTCCTCACCAACTCGGTCAGGCGATAGTCACACAGTTGTCTATTAACTCTTTCACCATAGAAGTGTCTCTGCGCTTTATACACTCGTGCATAAATCACAAATTAAAATTCTGATACCTTACTCAAAGTTAAAAATCTGTTTCTGTTCAAGACCCTTAATGTCCCAATTTACTCTAAAGCAGCCTCTAGATGAAGATGTAGAACTCTCAGCTCCAACTGTACCATGCCTGCCTGGATGCTGCCATGTTCCTGCCTTGATGATAATGGACTGAACCTCTGAACCTGTAAGCCAGCCCCAATTAAATGTTGATCTTATGAGAGTTGCCTTGGTCATGGTGTCTCTTCACAGCAGTAATCCCTAAGACAGAAAGGAAGCAGCTTGTGCAGACCCAAACTGTAAACCAGAACCCAGAACAGGCAGGATGTAAATGGGCTACCACTTCCAAAGCGGCTGCCAGCCCCACATAACTAACACAGTACGCAGGAAATAAAGGCTACGCTGAGGAATTACAGACTCACAGGACGGCTCAGCGGTAGAATGCTTGCCTAACATGAGCAAGGCCCTGGGTCCAATCCCTAGCATGACAAGCCAACAGTCAGTTGACACTGTGAGTAAGAGGGGATTTTATGACCAACAGCTCTGGCAGAACAGTAACCCCACGCCAACATCAGAGCACACTGATATCACACTGTTTCCTGAATTAAATCCCTGCTCTACAATACTGCAGTCCTGCTTTGAAAAGGATCCTAAGTAAAGCTACACCACAGGTATAAGAGGCATGGAAAACGGTTCCTGAATACAGTGAGTCACTGAGACCGACAACGCACAGAAAAGCTACCTGAAATGCCTGTGTCCAATCTTCTAACTCTGTTCCCCCAGCTTGTAGACTTTACTCCTCCAAAGGTTTGCAGCTAACTCCATTGACATCTAGAGCTTCTCTAATTTCTGGCCACATTGCTGGCAGTAGGGCTCATGAAACAGTGTTAGTCATCACGAACTGTAGGCAACTATTTTCAGTTGAACTTCCAACAGTATGTAACTACTCAGAACAAAATGGAGAGCCCTCCAATGCCACAGTGAAGACTAAAAAACCCAGGTTTAAGTCCTGCTTCAGGGGCCCCTCCTGAGGCCCAAAGCTCAGGGAAGAATAAGCAGTAAGATACTAATTTTACTTCCCTAAAACTGAAGAGTCTAATACTCTCAATTTGTTGATTATTTATAACTTATCATTGAGCGTCCTCAAAGAGGGATTCTATAACTTGCCAACCTCCGGTTTCATGAGTTTAGCCTAGTTTATGATAAGCTGCAAAGACTAACTTATCTTTGTTCTGAAGCCAATAATTAGCCATTATGGATGGGAAGAGAGGGAGAAATTCTGGGAACAAATGGGCAACCAGATAGAGGAGAGGATTACTAAAGAATTTATCAAAACGCATAACATTTGGGTTTTTCCTCATCATTTTAAAATGAAATATATATATAACTCAACTTCATAAAGTTCAGCCTTCCATTAGCATGTGTAAGTTAATGGCTTTAGTATATTCAAAAGCTACCTGACTATTACATGAGGGTCAAAACATGTCCATTCTTCCAAAATCAATTTCCAATACCTAATAATGGTCATTCTCCACTCTTCACTCTCCCAACCTCTGGTATCCATTTTCCATCCCTCTGGACCTATGCAGAGAGATGAAATACTCTGTTTCACACATGTAAAACACAGAGTACATGAGCCAGAGCCCAGATCACTTGTACATTTGAAACAAGGAATTACTATTTAGCCCTAGCTGGCCTGAAACTTAGATGCCTCCTGTCTCAGCCTCCCAAGGTCCTTACTACAAGCCTGTACCACCATGCCAGCTCTGCCTTCCCTCTTGAATTAAGGTCTTTCGGACACTTAAGTGTCTGGATAACTTTGACATAGTAAACTTGAAAAAGCAAATCTATGCCATAGATGTATGCTATATCATGAATAGATAAACAACAGGCAGATTAGAGCAATGTGTATAACACTCGGTAAATCTATGAAGAAAGAAAAGAAATGAAGAAGGCTAAGGCTCAGGTTGACCAAAGTTCCAGATCAGCCTGAGTGACAGGGGTAGAAACCATTCTCAGAAATAAAGCAAAAAGCAAACAAGCAAAGGGGAAACTGCAAACACCGTTAAGAAGTGTATACTCAACTTTTCTGATAGGTCTGAATCTTTTCTTTTTTTCTTTTTGGTTTTTTCGAGACAGGGTTTCTCTGTGTAGTCCTGGCTGTCCTGGAACTCCCTCTGTAGACCAGGCTGGTCTCGAACTCAGAAATCCGCCTGCCTCTGCCTCCCAAGTGCTGGGACTAAAGGCGTGCGCCACCACTGCGCGGCGGTCTGAATCTTTTCAACATGAAGTTCTGGAGGAACATGGGCCTGGTGCTACAGATAAGTGTATGATCCCAGCTATTTTGGAGGCTCAGACAGGAAGATCTCTGCCAGTGGGAGGCCTGCCTGGGTGACTTACCAACAACCTATTTCCAACAAAACAAACAAAAACCAAGGGGCCAGGACTACAGAGCTTGGCAATAATGTTTATCTAGTATGTGCTACATTGTCTGCCCCGGGAACAACTTCTGCCCCATCATTTTAATGAATGAATGAATGATTAAGGAATTAAAGTGAGCAGGTAGGTAAGCAGACAGACAGACAAACAGATAACAGATAGGGGGAAAAGGTCAAAAGTCCTACCTTGCCCTGATTCTGATAAATTTTTAAAAAGTAAAATTCAGACTTCAAAAACATTAACATGTGATCAGCAATAACCACAAGGCATGTCAGTGAGGACTTGGTGTGAAAGCCATGTGGGGTTAATGTTAGAAACCCAAGCTATTCTAGTTCTTAACCAGCTGCTGGCAAACTTAAGAGCACAAAGCTATCAAGGATTCTGTTGGTTCCGTGGATCTTAAGAGAAACCCTTCTCAAGAGAGGGAAAAAAAAAAAAAGTTCAATACATGCAGCAAATGTTTACACAGGCACACACTGCCACACCAGGCTATTTAGTGTCTCTTGTAGGCAAAGTAGAGAGGTGGGCTCCAGGCACAGGACTGGTTAAGCAAAGTATAGCCACAAGATGCTTTTCTTCAGCTCTCCAAATCTACCCTCCCCATGCTGTGCTCGGCCCACGGAGACCCGTGTGGTTAATATCCTTGCTGCCTTTCTGTGGCTGTGATAAAACTCTCTGACCAAAGCAACTCTGAGGAAGAAAAGGTTCATTTTCCATGTCACAGACCGTTACCAAAGGAAGTCATCACCAAAGGAAGTCATGGCTTGTATTTCTACAAGAGCCTGAACTATAAACTGCTTTTTGGCTCCACTTGTAACCATCTGTACTGGCTGGTTTTGTGTCAACTTGACACAAGCTGGAGTTATCACAGAGAAAGGAGCTTCAGTTGAGAAAATGCTTCCATGAGATCCAGCTGTAAGGCATTTTCTCAATTAGTGATCAAGGGGGGAGGGCCCCTTGTAGGTGGTACCATCTATGGGCTGGTAGTCTTGGACTCTATAAGAAAGCAGGCTGAGCAAGCCAGGAAAAGAAAGCCAGTACGGAACATCCCTCCATGGCCTCTGCATCAGCTCCTGCTTCCTGACCTGCTTGAGTTCCAGTCCTGACTTCCTTTGGTGATGAACAGCAGCATGGAAGTGTAAGCTGAATAAACCTTTTTCTCCCCAACTTGCTTCTTGGTCATGATGTTTGTACAGGAATAGAAACCCTAAGACAAATTGGTACTGGGAGTGGGGTATTCCTGTGACAACCTGACCATGTTTTGGGGAGGACTGTGGAAGGGCTTTGGAACTTTGGGCTAGAAAAGCCATTCAGTGTTAAGAGCTTTGTGGGATATTTTGTAGGAGCTTAGAAGATAATGTTGAGAACAGTGCAGAAGATGGAGGCCTGGCTTGTGAAATTTCAGAGGGAAGATTTAAGACTCCTTTTTTTGTTGTTGTTTGTTTTTCGAGACAGAGTTTCTCTGTGTAGCCCTGGCTGTCCTGGAACTCACTCTGTAGACCAGGCTGGCCTCAAACTCAGAAATCCACCTGCCTCTGCCTCCCAAGTGCTGGGATTAAAGGCGTGTGCCACCACTGCCTGGCCAATTAAAGACTCTTTATCAGGGCCACTGCTATTTTGACTGTGAAGATTCTGTGGTTTTGGTTAGCTGGTGGCTGAAGGATCAGCTGTGATTAAGAAGATACCAGAACTACTAAAGCAAAACCATTGCATTACTGGGACTAATGATGCTGGTTAGCTGGAGTTGGGAAATTGGCTGTGATTGGAAAGAGACCAGCATAGTTGAGGTAAAATATTCTGAGAAGTGTTTTCAGAGAGCACAGAGGCTGCGTTCTGGAGATAGCTAGGGTTGTACTGTGGCTGGACTTGGTAATGTGTAAGAGTCACCCAGGTGGTACTGGTTTTGAAGGCATGACGGAGTCATGAAGAGCAGCTGAGGCCTGGACACTGTGAGAGACCTCGGAAGGCCATTGGTGAAGGTGCAGCCTCAGTTGCAATTGATGACCCAGGACTGAAGGGGTCATGCAAAGGAGGTGAGGCTTGGCACCATGAAAGGCTGTTGGTAAAGCCTAGTTGCAGCAGAAGACAGCAGTGTTTTGGAGATGCCAGTACCATGAGATGACCACCAAGAAAGAACATCAGCAGCAGTAGACTACAGGCATCTGGAACCTAGAAGACAAGGTGTGTGCTACAAAAGGCAGAGCTGGAGAAGTGACTCAAACCCTTAGAGGAATCCAGAAGATCAAGAGTGGATCCCAGACATTGGACAGTTGGAGTTTGATTTTGCTTTTGATTGTAACTGTGCCCTGATATTTTTTTCCTCCTGAATAAGAAGGTATTTTAGTGGAGCCCACAGTTAAGAGACTTTTAATTGTAAAAAGACTTAAAGTTATTTAGATCTTGGGGATGAATAAAAAAGTAAGGGTTGAGGCTTAATAGTGATGTATTCGTGTGTCAAGTTGACAAGGGGTCAATTGTACTGGCTGGCTTTGTGTCAACTTGACACAAGCTGAACTTATCACAGAGAAAGGAGTTTCAGTTGAGAAAATGCCTCCATGAGATCCAGAGGTAAGGCATTTTCTCAATTAGTGATCAAGGGGAGAGGGCCACTTGTGGTGGTACCATCTGTGGGCTGATAGTCTTGGGCTCTATAAGAAAGCCAGCTGAGCAAGCCAGGGGAAGCAAGCAAGCCAGTAAGCAGCATTCCTCCATGGCCTCTGCATCAGTTCCTGCTTCCTGACCTGTTTGAGTTCCAGTCCTGACTTCCTTTGGTGATGAACAGCAGCATGGAAGTGTAAGCTGAATAAACCCTTTCCTCCCCAGCTTGCTTCTTGGTCATGACGTTTGTGCAGGAATAGAAACCCTGACTAAGAAAGACACCATCCTTAACTAGCTTTCTTTATATATCCAGGACCACCTACCCAGGAAACAACGCCACCCCTTCTCAACTGACTCTACTGTATCAAGCTGACACTTACTAAGAGGGCTTCTTTGCCTTCTGCCTTTAGCTGAGGAAGAAAGACCAGACTGCCCAGTACAGGGATGGGGTTAGGGAGTGGAGATCCCAGGCCAAAGGTCATTTGTCTGTCCTTCAGTTCCGGCCCAGTCTCCCTTCAGCCTAAGGACAACAGGGCTGCTAGGTGGTGCCTGGTAGTCCTGTGCTTGCTTTATTTATTTATTTATTTATTTATTTATTTATTTATTTATTTATGTATGTATGTGTGTATGTATGTATGTATTTATTTATTTATTTTTGGCGAGGGGAGGAGAGTATTCCGAGAAAATAGACATTCACCCAATTATCTTCAAATTTCTAAAGAAATTAATCAAAATGTAGTCAAGATGCTGAGTATGCCAACCACAGAACTATGTAACTTAAAAGGTACATAGATAAATTAATTCATGGTTGAGACCTGATGAATGGTTAATCTCAACCTGATCCATTCCATTCCTCAGGTTTTTTGATATAAAAAAAATTAAAAATTAAAAATATACAGAAATATATATATATATATATATATATATATATATATATATATATAGCAGAAATATCTAAATGCTAGATGTTAAAGTAAAAGAAAAAGAAAAAAGCCTTTGTTTTCCTTATCCCCTATTTTGATCATCTACCAGATCTCCTGAAAAAAAAGTACACGGCAAAGAAATAAATCCATGCTCTGTCTGTCAAAACAAAATCCTCGGTCAGATAGCTGCCAGCATGCAGAGACAGCAACATAAGCTGTTACAGCTTGGTGGGGAAGAGTACTCTCCTAGCATGCACAAGGCCCAGAGTTTGATCTCCAGAACAGCGTAAAGCCATGCATGGTGGTATATATCTGTAGCAGGAGAATCAGAAGTTCAAGGTTATCCTAGGCTACATTTTGTTGGTTACATAAGATCTCTCTCTTACACACACACACACACACACACACACACACACACACACACACACACACACACACGCACTCGGCCATACTCGGCCATATTCGGCCATATGTGTATTATGTGTGTGTGTGTGTGTGTGTGTGTGTGTGTGTATACGACACAAAGGAGTCTTTTTTTGTTTGGTTTTTTTTTTGGTTTTTCGAGACAGGGTTTCTCTGTGTAGCCCTGGCTGTCCTGGAACTCACTCTGTAGACCAGGCTGGCCTCAAACTCAGAAATCCACCTGCCTCTGCCTCCCAAGTGCTGGGATTAAAGGCGTGCGCCACGATTGCCCAGCCACAAAGGAGTCTTTAAAAAGGGAGATGGGGGAACTGGAAAGATGGCTCAGCAGTTAAGAGCACTGTCTTCTTTCCACCTGTCCTGAGTTTAATCCCCAGCAACCACATGGTTTCTCACAACCATCTATATTGTGATCTGATGCCCTCTTCTGGCATGCAGGTGTACATGCACATAGGGCACTAATACATAAATAAATAAATCTTAAAGTTTAAAAAAGAAAAGTTAACAACAACAAAAAAGGGGGATGGTGGTGGCACATACCTTTGACCCCAGCAGTCAAGAAGCAGAGGGCAGGAGGATCTCTGTAAGTTTGAGGCCAGCCTGGTCTACATATAAAGTTCCAGGAATCCAGGACAGCTAAAGCTATACAGAAAAAACCAAACCCAAACAAACAAACAAAAACAAGGTTCATGTTTATGGGTGTTTGTCTGCATGTGTCTGTGCACATACAAAAGGCCACATGTAGCCACCAGGGCCAGGGAGGGCATCAAGTCCTCTAACAGACATGGGATAAGCTACCACAGTCAAACCCAGATCCTCAGTAAGCAGCAAGTGCCTTAAACAGTGCTTTTGACTGGCCATCTCACCCGAACCAAATAGCTCTATTAACTTGCAGACTTTTCAATCATAATTATGTAACTGACTGAACCAACTCTCAAGGACTCTTTAATTCTAACTATGCCTGGGTTAAATACTTAAAGGCCTGTCTTGGTACAATGACCTCTAACCCACAAACTTATTGTCCCACCCCCACCTTTGTAGTACTGAGGACCAAAAGCAGAGCCTCATGTATACTCTGGCAAGCATTCTTCCAGTGAGCTTTGCTCTCAGCCTTGTGTTTGGAAACAAGCCTCATTAGGTAGTTGACTGGGCAAGCTCCGATCTTACAATCTTCTGCTTCAGTGTTCCCAATAGCTGTGATTACAGATCTAAGCCTCCAGGCACAGCTGACCTAGCAGCTTATTGTAAAAAGGAGATGAACATACAGAGGAAACAAGGATTTTTTTTTTTTAAGATTTATTTATTTTATATATATATGAGTACTCTGCAGCTGTCTTCAGACACACACTAGAAGAGTGCATCAGATTCCATTACAGATGGTTATGAGCCACCATATGGTTGCTGGGAATTGAACTCAGAACCTTTGGAAGAGCAGTCCTGGAAACAAGTTTTTTAAAAGATTCAAATGAGCTGGGCAGTGGCGGCACACGCCTTTAATCCCAGCACTTGGGAGGCAGAGGCAGATGGATTTCTGAGTTCAAGGCCAGCCTGGTCTACAGAGTGAGTTCCAGGACAGCCAGGGCTACACAGAGAAACCCTGTCTAGAAAAACCAAAAATAAAATAAAAATAAAATAAAATAAAATAAAATAAAAAATAAAATAAAATAAAATATAAAATAAAATAAAATATAAAATAAAATAAAATAAAATAAAATAAAATGAATACCTACTTTCCTGTACCTTTGTAGCCACATAATATTCAATCATCCCTCTATATAGTTAGTCCTGTCCTGTCTCATATTGTCCACCCCCCACCTCCCTACCTCCCCACCCCTGCCTCTTTGAGATAGGGCTTCTCTTGGCTGTCCTGGAACTCAGAGATCTCCCTGCCTCTGCCTCCCGAGTGCCAGAATTAAAGGCATGTGCCAGCTTCACCCTTCTTAAATCATTCTTTTTTTGTTTTTGTTTTTTTGGTTTTTTTTGAGACAGGGTTCTTAAATCATTCTTAATAGCAACTATACACTACTCATTCAATCTTTTCAAATGGGTGGTGTGGATGGAACATGTGTGAAACCTCGCACACACTGCAATACGCAGGACTTTACAAAATAATTATTGTTTCAGTCTGAAGTACCATACCAGCAAGCCACTCTTGTCAGACAACGTGTTTGCCCAGCTTGGCCCTGATAATTGGAAAATGTACAGACTACCAAGCACCCAAGAGGACCACAGTGCTGTCATTTAAATTTCCCTAACTCCAATTACTTTAGAAAGAGACTCCCAAGTAAGTCTAGGAACAGTGAAGGAAAACGTATCTTTACAGGTCAATCAGACACTGTCAGGCTGGGCGCGGAGACACATTAGTTAAATCCCAGTACTCCAGAGGCAGAAAGAGGCAAGCAGATATCTGAGCTCCAGGACAGCCAGAGCTACACAATGAAACCATCTCAAAACAGAACAAACAATTAGAACTGTAAAGAAATTCCATTTGGCCGGGAGGTGGTGGCGCACGCCTTTAATCCCGGCACTTGGGAGGCAGAGGCAGGTGGATTTCTGAGTTCAAGGCCAGCCTGGTCTACAGAGTGAGTTCCAGGACAGCCAGGGCTACACAGAGAAACTCTGTCTCGAAAAAACAAAAACAAAAACAAAAGCAAAAAAAGAAATTCCATTTGTATCTGACAAGTTCTCAGCCTTTAAGACATCATAACCCTGACTATTTGTTTATTGTTTCTTTGTATGTGTGTTTGTTTGGAGGTAGGGTCTCCCACAACTCCAAACTGGCCTTGAACTTGTTATATAGCTCAAGAGTAGCTAGAATTTCTGATCCTTCTGCTTCAGCCTCCCACTTTCTAGGATCACAGGCACCCTGGACTTTTTAGGATTTATTTATTTTATGTATATGAGTGCACTGTAGCTGTCTTCAGACACACCAGAAGAGGGCATCAGATCCCATTTCAGATGGTTGTGAGGCACCATGTGGGTGCTGGGAATTGATCTCAGTGCTGAACTATCCATCTCTCCAGCCCCACCCTGGGATTCTTAACAGTATTAAGTGGTAGAAGATGGGTGTACAGCTCTGTGTTCCTTTACTTCATTACCAGCTAGACTGTTCTCAGGCTTCTCCTCCTGACCTCAGCCCTTTCTCTCTCTCTCTCCTCCCCTCCCCCTCCCCCTCCCCAGGGCAAGCAGGTGACTCAGTCCACACCTCTCCAGGGGAATTGGGTCTGACTCCTTTCTGTGTCTCCATTTACACTAATGTCCATGCTTCAACCACAGCAGCTCTATCTACATACCCAGACAGCGAGGGGTTAACTGAGCAGTTACTACAGAGCCCATCCTAGGCCTTTTCACACCCATAACTGTGCCAGATTCCATCACTTCCTCTAAGGGGCCTCTGAAGTCAGCAGGTTAGTAGTAAGCTCAGGTAGCAGCCATCCAGACCAAGCCCTTCTGTCTTCAGAGCCTGCACACTTCAAGTCAAAATCTAGTTTTCATCCTAAGTGTGTTTCCATCTCCTTTCCCCAGCTTCTCTCACCTGTGTGGACATGAGTCATCTTTGACCATCCACTCACCAACGTCTGTCCACACCCAGCCTCTCTTCCATTCCCAGCGCCTCCTCACCATAGCAAAATATCTGAGCCTAGAATCCTAGGCTATGCTCCAAGCCGCTCAGCAGCAAACCACTCAACTCTGCAGTCAGCAGCAGAGGGGTCCTTACAATACACAGCAGTTCACACATTCACTTAGGCACACCTGTTTCACTCTGAGGATAAAATCCACAAAACTTGGGGCTGGAGACATGGCTCAGCAGTTAAGGTCATTGGCCGATCTACCAAATGACCTGGGTTCGATTCCCAGAACTCACAAGGCAGCTCATAACCATCTGTAAGTCTAGTTCCAGGGGATATGATATCTTCTTCCTCTGTCCTCCATGCACTTGTGGTCCACAGACATATGTGCAAGCAAAACCACACACTGTAAAAAAGCAAAAAACAAACAACAAAACCCACAGCACTCACTACTCTGTCAACTCCTCGTAATTTCTCAAAAATGAATCTTTGCAGCTTGAGTCAAGCTTCCAAATCATTCTGCCTCCAGCTACACTCTTTCATTCTTTCTTTCTTTTTTTTAAATTTATTTATGCTTAGTACACTGTCACTGTTTTCAGACACACCAGAAGAAGGCATTAGATCCCATTACAGATGGTTGTGAGCCAACATGTGGTTGCTGGGAATTGAACTCAGGACCTCTGGAAGAACAGTCAGTGCTCTTAACTGCTGAGCCATCTCTCCAGCCACACTTTCTTAAACTCATATAAAGTTCTACAACACTGATCATCAGTTTGCCCAACCTGCCCTTTGTGGTAATGATTAGCTCTGCCTCTCACTTAACCAAGAACCAACAGGACTGAGTGGACAAACCTGCACTACAGGTATATCTGGGCTGGCCATCCATCAACACTCAGCCTCCCGATCGATTCCATTGCCAGGAAAGGCTCCATTACAACCAGCCAGCAACAATCACTTCCTGGAAGGAAGACAGCTCCTGGAGCTATCAGAGATGTATAACCCTTTTCATCTTCTTTCCTGATTATTTCTTCATTCTCTGCTGCAAAAAGCCAAAGTCTACGGCAAAGCTGGGTGTGGTAGTATACATATATAAATCCCAACATTAGGAGCCAGAGACAGAAGGATCAGAAGTGTTTTGGTTTTTCAGGACAGGATTTCTCTGTGTAGCCCTGGCTGTCCTGGAACTCACTCTAGACCAGGCTGGCCTCAAACTCAGAAATCCACCTGCCTCTGCCTCCCAAGTGCTGGGATTAAAGGCGTGCAACACCACTGCCCGGCTGGATCAGAAGTTTTAGGTTAGTTTTTGCTACATATAAAGTTCCAGGTCAGCCTAAGCCACATGAAACCCTGCCTCAAAAAGTCTGTTAGAATGATAGTTTTTAAATGTATAAATTCCAGCTTGAGCCGGGCAGTAGTGGCGCACGCCTTTAATCCCAGCACTTGGGAGGCAGAGGCAGGTGGATTTCTGAGTTCGAGGCCAGCCTGGTCTACAGAGTGAGTTCCAGGACAGTCAGGGCTACACAGAGAAACCCTGTCTTGAAAAACCAAAAAAAAAAAAAAAAAAATTCCAGCTTGGCAGAGTAGCCCATCCATCAACTGAGCACTGGGAAGTAAAGGCAGGAGAGTCTGGAGGCTCAAGGTCATTCTTGGGTACACAGTGAATATTGAGATAAACCTGAATTAAATACTCACACATGGCTCTGCCTCTTAAGAATGGGAAAAGGATACTCATGTAAGATACGGAAAATTTACTATCTGATACTCATTAAGAACACAGGGCATGCGCGGCACATAAGTATTTGCTGATTTGATTTGTAATGATGGAAAGAAAGAAAATAAAGTTAAAACAGCAGCTCAAATAGGCCCTTGAATCAATATTTGCAATTTAACAGAAAAGACAGACAGTCAGACTCCTTGTCCAGGGGAATCCCAAAATATCACCAGCTGTTATCTGACATACTTACTGGCATCATCCATGAACTCAAATTCCCCTCCTAGTTCAGAGCCTGAGAAGTGATACTGATTAGGATCCGCCAGAGCACTCAGCAAGATCAGCAGGACCACAGCATTGATGATCTGCAGAAGAGAAAAAAAGAACGTAAGACACCCAGGCCAGAGTCCCAGATCACCCACAGTGCTGCATGTCTGCAGCTGAGGAAGTGTGCAAAGGCTCACAGGCTGGGGAGATAGCTCAGCTGGACAAGCACGAAGACCTGAGGTCAGACCTCCAGAGTCTGCTTTAAAAGTTCAAAGGTGGATCAGCGACATGGGTAAAGGCACTTGTCATCAAACCTGATAATATCAATATGAGTTCAATCCCCCAAAACCCACATGGAAGGAGAATCGACTCTTCCAAGTTGTACTCTGACTTTCATATGGGCACCTACACAAACACATGTATATAAGAACACTGCTCAAAATCAGACTGGAGAGAGGAGATTTGACACAGGAACTTACATCGAAAACTTAGCCTTCATGTCTTCTGCTCATATGTATAACTCCATCATCTGCGCTCACCTTCTTCCTCATCTCCCTACACCTCACCCAAGTTCAGAAACATGAGTGTGCTGTTCTACTCTTCTCAGAATGGAGAGAAAAGGCCTTTTACTAACATTAACTAAAGGTGCATCCTACTATTTGGTAGTACTTACTAGAGAAGAGATTCAGACAGACTATTTGGTAAACACCCACTGCAGAATTTTTTAATATGACTACCTCAAGAGATTATTTTAGAACCGTTGTAGGACTTGGATTTTATTTTCCAAATTGTCAGATACGGCCTAATCAGAACAACTAATTCACAGAAAACATGCACATGCAGGATTGCTTTACATAGACAGTATAGGTCAGGGGAAAGTGCCCAAGAGACCAAATGGCCTTGTTTGAACCTAAGGTCTTGCTCTTTGTCAGCTAGCCAGAGGGTCCCAGGCTTTAGCAGACATTCCTTTGATTACTCCCTTCTGCAGATGTCCTTTGCAGGTGAATAGATGGTTTGTTTGTAGTAGCCTGGTGGCTCCAGAGAAATCTTGAGATATCCCGGTATCTTGAGGCTTATTATGCTAATTTACAGCGGTGTAATACTTGGCTGCAATTAAGCGGCCCTAAGAAACTTCTCCCCCTCTACCTCTTCCCACCCTGTAGTGACCTCTAGTAACCTTCTTACTTCTGCCCTTCCTTCCCGCCTTGACGTGTTTAAATAGACGTAATAATAAAGTCATTTTTGGGGCTTGATCAGGACACCATCTTGCCCTCAAGTATTTCTTGTCTCCTGTCTTCTTTCCCCTAGGTCAGCAGTTTCCCTCCTCAGCAGCTGAAGGTCCTGCAGGCAGGACACTTCGGATGTGTTCAACAGTCCCACCCAGGAGGCCTCCCCCCAAGGGACAGGACAGTTAGCTCTTCGCAAGAAAGGGTCTCACATAGCCCAGTTTGGCCTTGAATTTACTATCCCCACCTCTGGAGTGCTAGAAGCTCTTAAATTATTGAAACACAAACCACTATGTCTGGTGTATGGTGCTGGGGACCAACATCTTGATCACCTGACCTTCATCCCAGCTCTAATTTTAAAAACCAAAAAAACAAAACTTTAAAGCTAGGGTCTCACTATGCAGCTTTGACAGTTTGAAATTCACTACATAGCCAAGGTGGAGCTGCCTGAAACTCAGAATCTGCCTGTTCTGTCTCTGAGCTACAATTATAGGTGTGTGGTACACACTGATAAACTAGTCAGTCTCCTGACATGGTTATTAATAGCAACATTTCTTGTTTTCCTCTAAAGAGCCAAGATAATTCACAGGACACTTTTGACAGTATGGCTGACAAAGTTCATTTGAAGGAAGTTGATGACACCCATGGAAAGATGAGGACTGTGAGACTGACTATGCATGTAGCATAGAAGCGAGAAACTCCAAGCATGAGCAACTGAACTGATCCGAGAGTTAGAAACAGCCATTAACCAATGACTAATTAAGCCAATTAAGAGTATGAGGAATGGCTGGGCAGTGGTGGCGCACGCCTTTAATCCCAGCACTCGGGAGGCAGAGACAGGTGGATTTCTGAGTTCAAGGCCAGCCTGGTCTACAGAGTGAGTTCCAGGACAGCCAGGACTGTCCTGAACTCTGTCTTGAAAAACCAAAAAAAAAAGAGTATGAGGAATGATGGTGGTGCACACCTTTAATCTCAGCACTGGGGAGGCAGGGGAGGCCAGCCAGGGCTACACAGAGAAACCCGCCTATAGATAGATAGGGAGGGAAAGAGAGATATGGGGACTGGGAGGGGGGAAATGACGACCAGAGCAAGAGTAGGCAAATACCTCTAAATGTCTCTTGGTGCCAAAGCTCAGGGATACAGCAGCTTTAAAGACAAAAACTGCAGTTATGTCTGTATTCGAGGGGGATGAAATAATCCTGCAACATCTGTCTTTTTGCAGAGCTTGACAGTATCTTCCAGACTTCCTCTAGTAATTTTGATTTTATGATTTAGCTTGCAGAAACATTAATTATCTTGGCTAATACATGTGGACCACAGTCAGGGCCATAGTCTCAAAAGCGATGCTAGGAAGATGTAGGTACTGGGGGCGGGGGGCGCAAGCTGCAGTTACCTTAGTCACCTCCCAGTAATTCCTGACACCGGGGTGAGAGCCTGAGGGTGGAGAGCCCTGAAGGCCAGGCCTGGAAGCTGGGGTGACACGGTCAGAGCCTCTCAGTTAAGGCAAGCCCTCTCTGGATGCTCACGAAGATTAGGTGTTAGCAACTTTCCCTCTCACATCTCTGTGAGACTGTCACACCATGTTATCTGCAGTGGTCTTAGGTGCTAGGTATGGCAGAGGTAGGGTAAGTGAGCACCACAGAGCCAAAATCCTTAGATACAAGACACAAGATGAAGGCAAGGGAGGGAAGCAAGCAAGCCCAACTTCCAGCCTGGGTGACAAGGTATCTTGTCACTGCCAGGAATGATGGTTGGGAAGATGATAAGGTCTTAGCTGCTACACGTTCCTCCATGACGCCATGTCAGGTAATCATGCTGTCACCTGCTCCACCAGTTTCTAGCCCTCCTCGGTCCTGGCATCACGCCTGCCCTGTTTCTGACGGTGTAATGGATGCTCTCCCCTCTTGGTCTCCTCCTGTGGGCTTCACAATAGTTCTATGGGTTTGACTTCTCCTCTCTCCCTTGTATTCCCTACTGCTTTACAATTACATTCGATAAACCTTGAACCCTGAGGCCTCTCTCTGTGTCCCAGCGTCAGTCCAGGAACTGCAGCCTCCAAGCGACCCTGAACTTTGAGCAGTAATTCAGGGAACGATCAATGGTTGGAGTTGGTGAGTGGCTCAGCAGGTAGAGGGGTACTTACATCAGGATTTGATGAAATGATTGATCCCTGGCAGGAAAGAACTGACTCCTGATTTATTCTCTGACCCACATATATATATACATGCATACATACATGCACGCATATATACATACATAACACACACACACGAGCACTCGCACATACACACACACTACAAATACACAGAAATTTTTTTTTAATTTAATTTTTTTTTTTTCCTTTGGAGAGACAAGGTCTTACTATGCAGCTCTGGCTGACCTAAAACTCACAAAGATCCACCTGCCTCCTGAGTGTTATTCTTTTTAAAAAAAGTGGTAAGCTGGGCTGGAGAGATGGCTCAGTGGTTAAGAGCAATGACTGCTCTTCCAGAGGTCCTGGAAATCCCAGCAACCACATGGTGGCTCACAACCATCTGTAATGGGATCAGATGCCCTCTTCTGGTGTGTCTGAAGACAGCTACAGTGTACTCATATACATAAAATAAATAAAACATTAATAAAAAAAAAGTGGTAAGCTTCTTTCACATCCAAATGACTGCCAACAACAACAAAAAACAATCAAACAAACAAAAAACCCCAAAACCACTACTCTTACCGCAAAGGACTAAAATAGTTTATTCTGGACTTACTCCAAATGTTCCTCTTCCACATACACAGATACATCAGGTAGGTGGACACAGAAAATGGGACTCTCAGCTACAAGCCTCAGATGCTGAAAGCATCCTTAGCCTTTGGTTGGTAGGAGCCTGGGGTTTGTACATTCCAAATTCTACCTAATAGTCCCGAAGATCTGCATGCAGAGGCGGGTAATAAGCAGCTATTATGGGGCTAAAGATGGCTCTGGACTTACAACATTCCAGGCAGCCCACATCCCTGAGGTGTAAGCAGTCTCTCAGGAGGTTCGTGGAAGGTGTGGTTCTTTCCAGCTCTCCCTCAGATGACTCATCCTGGGGCTGCTGCTTTTCTGAGAGCTGAGACTTTTCTGAACAATCAATCTGACTTGCCTTTTCTGTATTACTACTCAACAGCTGGATGGGACTTTAGCACCACCAACGGAATGAATACAGAGTATCCATGCGGACTTGGGTCAACACAAAGAGGTGGAGGAATAGTCGTCATAGCAACTAACAAACATAGTCAGATGGAAGAGACCAAATGCAAGCTAAAGGCCTGAGAATACTAAGAACTTCCTGAAAGAGAAGACAGAAGCCATTAGATCATCAGTTCTGACCAAGTACAAAGGAGAACCACGACAGTCCTAAGACTGGCCAGGAGTGTAATGGCCACAGTTAATCTCCATGCAAAAGACCAGCAAACACACCTCTGCTTTCGGTTTTCTTGTTGTGTTTGGGCTGTCTTCCAGTGAGGTGGGTACCAAGAGTTCTGCGCTGTCAACACCTTTTCCCTCCCTTCTTCTTACTTACTTAAGTGGTGTGTTAGGACTTTGTACATTCTCCAGAGACCCAAAATGCTTTCAGCCTTAAATCACATGTCAGATCTCAAACAACTTTAGCTTGCACCTAAAGCAACACCAAGAACTGTCAGCAGCTTACTCGTCTACTATCTTCTGGGCCTCCTGGCTGCTGCGCCTGGCTCCCCTCTCCTCCCCACTCTCTCCTAGCAGGACTCAGGGGCATGCCCACTCTGGACTCTCCCAGATGCCCCTGCCTCGGACTATGCCTCTCTTTTATCCACAACAAACATTCCCGTGAGGTGACAGTTCAAGATCCTCAATAAAGCAGGGCATGGCACTGCCGTGGCCTTTGACCCCAGCACTCCAGAGGTAAAGGCATTGGCAGTTGCTCAGGGCAAGACTAATAAAGCCAGTATGCAAAGGCAGTAGAAACAATTCCAACCAACTTCTCTGAATGGACCTGGTTGAGCTCTGGTCATCACTCTTAGGTTGAGCTATCTTTATATACACTCAAAATGCAGGACTCAAAATGGATGAGGTGGTGCATACATTTAAAAAAAAAAGGTCAAGACCATGTAATTAACCAGAAATATAATGGTCAGTGCCAGGGAATCCAGCACCCTCTGCAGGCACTGGGCATGCAAGTGGTACATAGACATATATGCAAGCAAAATACCCATGCACATAGTAAAAATAAATATTTACAAATAAGAAATGTGTTTTTTGGGCTGGAGAGATGGCTCAGTGGTTAAGAGCACTGTCTGCTCTTCCGAAGGTCCTGAGTTCAATTCCCAGCAACCACATGGTGGCTCACAACCATCTGTAATGGGATCTGATGCTCTCTTCTGGTGTGTCTGAAGACAGCTACAATGTACTCATATATACATAAAATAAATAAAATCTTTAAGAAAGAAAGAAAGAAAGAAAGAAAGAAAGAAAGAAAGAAAGAAAGAAAGAAAGGTGTTTTTTTAAATATACTAGGCAGTGGGAGAAGCAAAGGATACCCCCCCC